>CM021101.1:130410703-130751746 GCA_007115665.2 Sequoiadendron giganteum | reverse complement strand
CTTTTGCCATCGACAGTTCAAATTAGTTCATAGAAGGGATGGGAGATTATGGAAGTAAGATGGATCGTTCATTTTTTCCTGAAATTTTCCTTGTTTTAAAATTTTACAGAGTGAGTTCTCGTACTGATGGGACAACCATTTAAATGATCATACCCGATAACCCTGCTGCAACAAACCAAAAATGAGGTTGCCAACATGAGCTCCATTATCTGCTGAATAGAAACACTAACGGAAACATTTGCAAGCATCCAAATGTGCGCTGATCCTCTACAAGAGTTGTCCAGCAGCTTCATTTTCCATCTCTGTCTTTCACAAATCTCAAAACCCTTCAATCTGTTGTAATTGTCTCTACCGTGTGGACACTCTATTTTTACGCTCTAAATTTTTTGCAGGTACCGAAATTGTTGCTCCCTGCTTGTGCAAAATGGGGGCTTTGGTACAGGGTACAGACATCCATCAAAGCACAAAGGATAGAGTTATTTTGTCAGATGTAATTGCAACTGCCCTAGCAGACATGTATCCAAAATTTGGAAGCATAGACAAGGCACCCAGAGTGTTTGACAAGATGCCTCAAAGAGATGTGGTCTCATCGATTGCAATGCTTGTAGGATATGCACAAAGTGGATTTTTTTGAAAAGGCTTTAGAAATTTCCAAGCAAATGCAATTATCAGGTTTAAAGCCAAATTCTGCAACCTTTGCTAGCATCCTCCCTGATCATGCCAAAATTGGAGCTTTGGAACAGTATGTACATCCATTGAAGCATAAAGGATAGAGGAACTTTGTCAGATTTATAGTAGCAACTTCCCTAGTAGACATGCATGCAAAAATTGGAAGCATTAACAAGGCACGTGAACTGATTGACAGAATACCTAAAAAAGATCTCATCACATGGATTGCAATGATTGCAGGATATATGCAAAATGGATTTGTTGAGAAGGCTTTAGAAAATTTCAAGCAAATGCAGTTGGCAGGGGTAAAGCCAAATTCCACAACCTTCGCCAATATCTTCCCTGCCGTGAAAAATGGGAGCTAATGAATTTTTTCAAAATGCTCTGTCTTGTGACTCCAACTAGGGTATATTTCCTGCATTTTCAATAAACCAATCACCTAAAATATAAATTTAAAACTTTAGCTTATTGAAAAAGGCCAGTAATGTAACTAAAACTAACCAAATTGTTGTGAATAATGATGTGATACCAAGATTTTTCAAAAAGGTTCTAGCGTTGCAGGTGTTGGAGTTCGAGAGGCAATATCCATACTAACATCTTTTTCTTTTAGGACATTAATTATGCCCTTGGCTTGAGGATAAAGAGACGGCTTACCCCTTGGCGATTGACATTCACTCCACCAAGCAGTTCTGCTTGTTAGTACATAGCATTATGTTTTTCCCTTTTAAGGATGTGCACAAGAAATTGATGTTCTATCATTCACCAAATATCTTGACACTATAAATAAAATATGTAAAACATCCAATCCACCAAAAATAACAACTTGTTCAACTTCGCTGAGGGAGATTTTATGAAGAGAACTTTATGTAAGTACATTTTTCAAAACTTTTGTGCTACATGTAGACTATGTGAATGTTAAATATCAATTACCTGGTCACAAGTAACAGATTGCAATGTTGCCTATACTTCATATAGGAATGGATTCTAAGTCCTTAAAATTTCAACATACCAATATACATTCTTGTCCCTGCTAAACTTCTTTCTAGGATTCCCCCAATGTAATTTCGATTATGTTTTTCTTTTCCAAAACACAAGACTTCAAAGATAGACCAATAAATAACATAGTTAAAAAATAAAAAACAATAGAATTTCATAATTTCTACACCATGTTCCTCTCTTGTGTGTGAATGCCATCATATTTTGCTCTATCGCAACAATGGGATTTGGGAGCCATACATACTCTTCACTTCATGACAAGAGATATTTAAGTCATGCCCTTGATTATTTGATGATTTACCAATAGCACTTATATCCCAGGTTCCATGAATGGGCAGTTCAAATGCTTTTTGATCTAGTCTATGTATTTTAAAGATTTTTTCGGCTACTATGGCTGAATATTTTAAGTTTTGAATTGATATAAATTTTGGTGTAGTGATAGTCAATGAATGATAATCTACATGCATCAAGTGATCCTGGACAAATAATAACAACATAACAACAAACAAATCAAAATTTATCATTTTTGTATTATTTGTCCCACACAAATAAAGATATTCTTTTATATGATAATCCAAATTCAAACATTGGTTGTGAAAAAGCACCGTGGAAATGGGTACGTCGAAGAGGTGTGGAAGGTCAATTAGGAAAAAACTTAGACTATTTTTTTTTTCATACATGAGGTCAATTGGTTGGCTAGCCATTTAGCAAATGATGTTGTTTGTGCAACAAAGGTTTCAATGGAGAAGTGATAGCTTGAAATCAACTACACACACTCTTATAAGGATCCAAACATGATTGAAACAAAACATGTGAATGAGAAAGATAATCATTTAGTCACAATATATACAAATTGCATTATTGAAATGAGTTTCTAGGAAAAACTATGTATATTTTGTTTTTGGCAGTGATCCTAAATAGAGTAAAGGACCAACTATTCAAACAAAATGGACAACCAGAAATGTTTTGTGACTAGGTCAAAGAAGGGTTGATTGTTGGATCTATATTTAAATTATTAAATAATAAATATTAATATATCCATCTTTCTCTCTTGATCTTCCTCTCACTCCTCTCTCTATCTCTTTCTATCCATATATTTCTCTAGCTCTATCTCCCTATCTCTCACTCTATCACTATCTCATTATCTCTTCATCTCTCTCTACCCGTATATCTCTCCCTCTCTTTACCTTTGTCTATAAATCACTTCCTATCTCTATCTTTATCTTTCTCTATCTCTATCTATCAATTTACTTCTCTCCATATCCCTCTCCTCTATCTCCATCTCCATATCCATCTCTATCTTCCTCCCTATCTATATCCCCTATCTCTCTTGCTCTCTTACTCTTCCCCCCTCGCTCAATCTTCCCCCCTCTATATATTCCTCTTTATATCCATGTCTCTCTCTCTCTCTCTCTCCTCTCTCCCCATTACAAACATAACATGAGTGTCTTGGTAATGGAGCCTAATTATATTCCTCATTTAAAGGATTTTTCCAATCATGTTTAGATCCCTGTAAGTGAATGCTAATTAATTTGAAGCTATCATTTTTCTATTTTGACCTTTGTTACATAAACAACATCATTTGCTAAATGACCTACCAATTGACCTCATTGACTGCATATATATCTGCAAAAAATACTCCATTTTTTTCTCTAATTGACCATGAATACCTCTTCGGCATACCCATTGCACACCAAGATGCAATTGCTAATATAATACTATATAATTTTATCTAAAACGTGCTATATTAATTTTATAAACTATGAAGAAATTATAAATTTTATTTGATAAAAAAAATAACATAAATTAAAAATATTAATATTATAATATTTATATTCCTTATATTTATTAATTCTAACTTAGAATTATAAATTTTATATTGAAATATTTATACATATAACCTTTTATAAAAAGCTACATATTCCTATATTGTCATTTAAACCAAAACATGTATTGTAAGAAAATCTAACATTATAATAATAAACATGATTGACTAATACAATCTGACCATTTGACCAGATTTATTAATTAATTAAAAATAAAGATACAATATTATCTTTATTTTTAATTAATTAATAAATCTGATCAAATAGTCAGATTGTATGCTGGTGAGGCAGTCAATAAGACTGAAGAGATAAATAAATAAAACATTCCATAAAAAGTGGGCAGTCAAAGAAGACTGCGAGAAGATAAAGATTAAAAAACTTGTGAGAAACATAGACCAAAACTATACAAAATTTATACGTAACTGTACAAAGCTGAAAAATACACCAACTGAAAGTCTTACAATAAATAACTAACAGTCAGCGAAGAAAATCCCTGACAATACTTATAAAAAAATAAAGGAGACTGTTAGGTGTAGATTCATTCCAGAGAGTTTGGATTTCATGTACACCGTCCCTTACAGAAGTTATTAAAGCCTCTTTAGGGAATATGATTCTCCATTGGAAACATGAATGGTGGCAGTTCGAGTCACGGGACCTCTGAATGCGCAGAAATGAGGCCATCAAAAGGTTACATTTATTCTGCCGAAAAGGAGGGACAGATACAGAATGCTTTATAATAATGTCTTATCATAAACCCCAGGCACGTTTTCCATTTAGGAATTTGTACTCTTACTGAGATACTTTTGTGATATATCAGTCTACCATTGGGAAGTTCTGTAATGCCTTTTTAGAAAGTTTATTTCAGCTTCTTTTTCTTTTTGTTTGGTCAAATATTTGCTTGCTTACCTATGGCTGGGCTAGATTTTTTTGTGTTTATTTTAGCTTTGATTTTTATAATTGTGTTATTTAGTTTTGGTATATTTTTTGTATGGTTGGATTTGCTTATTTAGTTTTGGTATTTCGTTTAATGTTTATTGTTTATTTTTGTTATTTTTTATGTGTAGTTTTAGTTCAATTGATTCATTCGTTTAATTTTGATCTATAATTCAATTTTACTAAACATTGATCTAACGTGGTTGTCTTATTTAAGTTGTGCTCACAAGTATAAGATTATCTTTGTAGTCGCAATATTGATCCACTTAAATGCAAAATCAAAATTAAACATTTGGCCAACTAGTTCCATCTTAGAAAATGGTCCTAGAAGTTTGCATAAATCTTCTCAATTTGGTGTTCTATTTGTGTATAAAAGACACTCATTTTGTTCATTCTAGTCTTTAAAGATTCATCCATCCACACATAAAATCTTGAAATCTATTACATTCAAAAGAACAATCATTGGTGTTTGTCATGTCTAATCACACTCATCCTTGTGCATGTGAATTACCTAGCCGACATTCTAGAACTCATGTGCATGTATGAAGCTTATTGTTTGTCAAGGTCTTTTTAAATACTAGTAGTTTTGATAGAAAAACCTTGGACTAACAAATTATTTATGCCTAGTAGTCTATCTTCTAGAAGTTTATAGGGTAGAATTTAGAGATACTCCAAGACCAAGCTCATGGATATAAATCAAGTTCACAATCACAAACTAGATTAAGAATAGTGAATTCAACCAAACATAGAGAAAAATATATATTTGCATTATAATCCACATGCATGATTGTCTAGGTCATACCTAAATTTGGAGGCACATAGATCTCATTGTCTTCATCAATTAACACACATTCTTTAGTCACAAAGTTAATCACTCTCTCTTTATTACTTAGTATTTGCTATATGATTATACTAATTATTTGATATTACTTGGTCCAATCTATTCTACTTCACAACTTAATTTAGTCTAGGTTGATAAGTGCCTAATTGTTGTATTTAATTAATTGGCCTAGATTAATTAATAAGGACACCTTATTTTTTAATTCATTTTGGTGAAAACAACCAACTTAGCCAACATTACAACCCTAATTAAATAAAATTATTTTTTCTCTACACCTGATTTGTCATTGGCCTTCAAGATTCTTTTTTTTTTTTTCATTTTTAGGGTCTTGATGATTGAACTTGGTGTCTATATTTGTGGTGACCCTACACACACTTGATTTGACTTAGGTTTTATATTTTTAGCATAGATTTAATCTATCTTTGATATTTTGATCCCATCCTTATTATTATTTATAAGAAAGGCTCCACATAATAATTATGCTCTAATGAGAAAAGGCCTTCACTTAAATCCAAACATGGCCATCCATTCTAACAATAACATCTTTAATGGGGCTTATATTGAGGTAAATACATGTGATGATTATGATAATGAGGTACACATACAATAACAAGACTTTTTGCATGACTTGCTAGTTTGGCTAATATAAAGAGTCCTAAATAACTAGTGGATATGTTTAGCATATTGTTTATCAATCATGAGTATAGAAAAGAAACACTTGAATAAAATTGTGTTATGTTTGCATGATCTCTTAAGGTTGGTGCATCTACCTCTATCTCTATCATAACATCCTTAGTTATTGTCATTTCTTTATAGATCTTACATCTACCATTGCCTAATCCATTACTAATCTACTACTTCCTTTTACATATTGTTTTCATTCTCTTATTGATCATATCATTGTATTCATTAGCCAATTGACATCCACCTATAATTTTTCTCAAGCCTATGATATGCTTAGATCCCTTTATTGTTTTGTTTTGTCAACTCAAACTATTGGATCATCTTTATGTCTCACATCTTATGCCTCTAATCCTAATGGTCCTAACCAATCTCATGTTACCATCACATTATCTTCCTTAGATTCACTAATTTGAAATATTGAAGAAGTGGATGATAATAATAATGGACAATATGTTATATTTTCAAATCTTTGACAAATACCACTTTCTTTTAGGATTGTGACATTTCCTTTGTCTATAGGTTTGTAGCACCATGATTTTGTATATGTGATGGCAAAGGAGATCCTAATACACATTTTAACTCTTATATAGATATATTTCTATAATTAGGTGTCTCATTTACCTTGAAAATCCTAAGTCTTGTAAATTGTATTTAATTATGTAGATGATAAATAATGGATCTAGCCTCCAAACAACATGGAATGGGAAAATATGGATGCTCATATGAGTGAGAAGGATTTATATATTATTTATTCATTCCTTGAGAAACATTGATTACCTTGAAATATGACATTAAATGGGGAGATTACAGAGAAAAGGTTGACATTGGGAGTCAAAAGATCTTCCATATTTGTTGTTATGATAGGGTAATCAATACACTCATGGAATTCTTAGGATCGATATCTTGGTTAATTGGACCATCATGATAGAATATAAAATATATGATATGTTATAATGTTGTAAGATGCATAAGTCATGTAAGATGAGTAACATTATTCCTTGAGGATTATTTATAGGGGAGGGGATTTTTATGTAACTCATGGGGGTCTTAGGTTTAGGAAGTTTTTGATTTATAATTTTCCTATATATTGGAGGCATGTGAAAGTGGATTCATATTTTTTTGTAAGCACATGCATGTTATTATATTATTGTCAAACTAGAGGCATAAGTATATTTTATTAATGTAGTTCTTTCTTTGAGGATTATTATAATCTCCAGCCTCTTTAGTAGTGATTTTTTTCTAGTAAGGTTTTCTCCACATACATTCATTATTTTTTATAAGATTAGCAAGGAAAAGGGTCCCTAACCCCATAGTTAAAACCAAAAGAAATTAAACAAAAGAAATAGAAAAGGCACACAAGTCACCAAAATCACAAGGCACATAGGTGTTAGAAATTACAAGAAAATACTATCAATTAAATGCAGATATACAAAGATTAAATTGGAGGAATTAATGACACAAAAATAACAACAACAAAAAATGACAACACAATATTTAACATGGTTCACCCAATCTCATGGGCTACATCCACAAATAGAGAGTCCAATTTTATTATTTAATATCCATCAAATTATATTGCAACAACAACTACAACTTGCAACAAAAAATTCAATCGTGATCCATTACCCTGTTGTTACCTGCACACAGTGTTATGTGTTCGTACAACTTTGTTTATTTTTTACATAGTCACACCAAATATTGATCTACAACCACTCCCTTACGTTTCTCACTCCCTACATCATCCAAAGTCATTTACATGTGAGTGTTCACATCCTTGTCACCTTGATGGTTGTCCAATTCATGGATCTTGATTTCCCATATGCAATTGATCAAATTTGGGCAAGTGTCTAATATTTTTTAATCGTTTATAACTATATTTTCAAATATACTTTGGCAACAAAATCTTTATTAAAATATTGGGAATTTTTTACTTCGGGGGTGCTACCCCTAGCAGCCCCCATTGGGGGTGTTACCCCTAGCCCCCCATCATGGGATTCACCCCCTTGCCCCCACCAAGGGGATAATACCACCTGAACCCCGCAAGAGGGGCTTTGTCCCCCTTGCATTCCCCTGTTAAATAATTTGGGGGGGAAACATGCTGAAAAAAGGGGACAATTTAGCCTCTGAGTTTGATTGGGCTCCATATAACAACAATAGGTCAACAAGAGAACATCAAGGAATGTAGGTCTTTCAAAAACAAAACAACAAAAAAAACTAAGACCCAAAAGAGTAGAAATAGTTCACCCAAGACCTAGGAAAAGTTCTTTGAATAGGTCCTAGTTCTACAACAAAGCACCTATCAACACCTCCCAATCTTCTTTGGTTCGGATCTTCTTATATTTTTTATATTGGTCTTTTACTAGTTGAGGGTCTTTGTCTCTTCCAAGTTTATTTATTTTCTTGTTGATTTTAGAATTTGTTGAGACAATCCCCATAATAGCATTCACCATTATGCCCTAAGTGACAGGAGTAAGATTGTAGATAGTTGATTTTATTCTTTTTAATTTTGTCATTGTCACCCTGCATTTTAATTTTCATATCCTTGACATTTATTTGCAAAGTCTCTAGTTGAGATCTTGTAGAATTGACCAATTCCATCTCTTTTAGTTATGCCAACTTTGTCACCCTTATTGAGCACATATTTGAGAATGTCAAGAGGAATAGAGGATAACTCTTATTCCTCATTTGGGTTGCCATATCCACCATTTTAATTACCTTCTTCATCATCCTCTTCTCCAGTTTTCACTTCAAATTCCTCCTTTTCTTCTTCATCCTTATCACCATATTCCTTATCTTCTTCATAGAATTCCCCCTTCTCAGCATCATCACCTAGCTCCACCTCAGTGTCCTCCATTTTCTCTTCCTCAACCTCAATTTACAAGTACACCTCCCATCCACACTAAGGATCTCATCTTTAGATAAATCCTCAAAATGAGGAAGGAGCTCCTCATCCTAAAAGTCATATTCATCCTTATTCGAAAAGGAAGCAAATTATTTACCTTTAGAACTCAAAGGAGTACACATAGCAGGAACTTTGGCTAACCTCATAGATCTACGATCCCCAGAAGACAATGATTTGTTCTTCTCCAAGTTCAAATTAGTTAGTTGCTCACCTTCGACATTAGAAATATTGATGGGACCCCCATCATCCTCAACAACTCTAGATGTTTTCTTTTTTCCTTTTCCATACTTGATCGAGGGAGTGGCTTTCCTTTTAATGGGGGTGACATCCAAGGTTTTTAAGAACTCACTTTAATTTTTTTTGTAGAGGGTAGCGGTAGATATTTTCTTCCCATTTTGATTGGCTCATTCCTCTTTTTAAGGGAGATGATAAGAAGGTCCTTCACCATAGAAAGGAAAGAAATATCAGGGGACCCAAATGGAACCTCCTTTCTTTTAATGGCTCCCCCCATGCTTAGTACCCAAGCTAGTGCTCCCTTTAACAATATTAGTAGAAGTATTAGGAGGTTCATTCTCTTGTATTTAAACATTAATTTTCCTAAGATAAGGGATCTTTTTCAGAATCACATAAAGGCTAAATTTATGGAGGGTCATAATTAAGTCTTGATGCATGGGAGGATAGCCCTCGTCCATAATGCATTTTTCGAGAGAGGAAAGTAGATAATAAGATTGATTAATCTTAGAGTCATGTCAAATATGGTTTAAAATTGGAAAATGATAACCATGAATAGTTTGAAAATGCCCTTCCAAAGTTAAACTTACTTTATTATATGAAGACTTACGAATCCCGATCATGCTATTATTCTTTCTCTGTTGTATCCATTCTAGAATTTAATGACCTTTTCACCTTTTTGAAGAAGGCATCAATGAATTTTTCATAGTTTACATTACTCTCTTTTTAATACACTCTCCTTCATATTTCTTCCCAGTAGCTTTGCCAATAAGTTCTTCAATGACCTAGAATTACACACCCCTAATAGACACAAAATCTTGCTACTAATAATTAAAAAATTTAGAGGTCAATTTATCATTGTGGCCTTTTATAGCTTTAAGAAAGGGGAGAACCCCATTTTTCAAAGAGCTCCCAGAGCTCAATGTTTTGTATCAAATCCTTACAAGACTATGGCTCAGTTCTTTAACAAGGGCCCCCCATATTTTTCTTCACTATTTTGTTGCTATCAATCCAATAGTAAAAACTTGGAATCCCTTCTATAACAAGGGACAAACTTGAAAAAAGTAAAAAGGAACAAAAATAAAAATATAAAAATACTAGCACCTTTTCTCATAGAAATCAGAGCTCTAATGTCCCATCATCCACCACTTCTCATGAATTCTCTCTTCAATAGTACCATTCTAATCATTAATACTCTCCCCTTAACCCTTAACATTATCCTTATAATTTATTTTTTCACATATTCCTTGAGATTTAACCTTACACATGGGGGAAATAATGAAAAATTCAAAACAATTCTTTGGAGAACAATTTTAAAAGCCCATTCGTGAGAATAGAATTATTACCTTTTCTATCATCTTTAGAAGAAATTTCCAATATGGTGGTAATACTAACCAGGTCATATAAGGAATGATGTTCTTTCTAGTTGAAGGCCACATCATCCTTCAACCAAAAGTAGGAAAAAAATAATTGGCCTACTTGGACACCTTTAAAGTTTGTCTTTCATTTGACACTGTCTCTTTCACTTTACATGAGAGATTGAAGTAATGCCAATAATTCCAATCAAGACAACATAGTCATTCATTGGAAATGACATCAACAAGTGAGTTTCCTTAGATCTATGATTTTTGAGAACCCCTTAAGCATCCTTCTACAATCATCCATCATGTTTCTTATCTTCTAAGGAGATAAAAGAAATTTATTTCAAGATTTGGATTATAAAATTAGAATCTCCCTCAATATCAACATTGTGATAACCCTTCTCCTTCATTCTTATTAACCCCCACTAGCCAACAATAACTTCAACTTCATTACTAGATTTTCTATCAATATATTTAAAGCATACCCCTCAATCAAGAACCCATGTTCATCTCTTATAACTCCTCTAGAAGTAGCATCACTAGGGTTTCCTTTCGAGCAAATGCCAAAGCTAAGTTTTATCCATCCCTTATTACGTGGTTTCCATTTAACACTTTTCTTGAGAAGAATGTTTTCCTAGTTAACCTCAATAATATCCAAAGTGACACCCCAATTTTTTTAGTCATTATTTCAATATAAGAAGGAATTTTCTTCTAGCATAACCAACATTGAAGGCATTGATATTATCCTTTAGGTTGATTTGGATACTTCGAAAGACATCTTTGATGTTTCTTGAGATTTATTTGAAAATCCTATTATCTCTTTCTTTCCATAATCCCCAAGAAATAGAAGGAGGAATCTACTTCCAAAGTTCAAGAATCACATTATGAGAGAGGGAAGCTCCCATGCCAAGAGGTAACAATGTCTTTAATGTACTTCTAAGAAATATCCAATAGAAGTTGAGGTTATGCAACACCTCAGCCCGAAATTCTGTTGAGAAATCACAGTGAAAGAATATATGTTCAAATGTTTCCTCCTTATAACATAGAGTACATCTTTTAACCATCTAAAAACCTCTTTTATTAATATTGTCAATAGAAATAAATTTTTTGTGTATAGCTACCCACCAAAAATAATTAACCTTAGGAATTAATCTACTGTTCCAAACTATATTCCAGTTAAATGAATGAACCTCATTCTTATTGGACACAAGGGAGTAAGCCAACTTGATAGAAAAGGATCCAAAAGGATTCTCAATCCAGATGCAATCATCTTCTTTATTCAATGATTTAAATTTTATGATTTTATTGATTTCTACTTACTTCTCCATTGTTTTATTATTAACATTAATTGGATTGATCACATGCTCTATTAGTTTTAAAAAATTATATTATTAATATTCTTATTTTTTATTTAACCTATTTTTCAACATTTAGTATCAAATCTAAGACTTTATTTAGAAGATTATGTCTTTCTTCAAACATTGTGGTATTTTGTAGCTATATTGGGGGTGAGCGATTTTTTAAACCTAACCATGGCTAGATAATCCATGGAAAGCACATCATGATCACAAATTATGAAGTTTAATAGATTCGAGTATGATTTCTCAAAATTATAACTAAAGGATTTCTTAGAGGAAAAAGATCAATAGAGAGTTATAATATCATAGTCTAAATGGGTTTCATACGAACACCTAGATCATATTGGTATTGAAATTAATTTTGATTTTTAATATTATTACAAAATGAGCTTATAAGGGAGTAAGAAAAAATTTAAAACTGAGATATATAGAAAATAAATCAATATATAGAATTTTAAGAAATATTCATAGAGTAAAATCATGGCACATGTATTCGCTGACACCTTCCCAAAACTTCCCTAAAACTTATGTGAACCATAGATTTAGCATTGAGTTTCCATGATCAATGACTCCTACTATTCAATGCATTATACAGTTCACTAAACCCATTATTAAAAACATTCCACCTTCCCTTAATCTAACACCTTACAATTACTTCCCCTACAAATTAATGGACATGACAGATTGAGATATCACTAAAATGCCTACTGTTTTTATCCATCGATCCTCTACTATACAAAAATGTTGTCACACACCCAATACTCTCCTCAAATCATATTTTTTTCATGAACAAAAACCATCACTATTGGATTGCTAAATGGCATAAAGTACTATTTGATCTTCTTTTGTCTCTAATATTCTAAAGTGACATCTTTGTAGCAAATATATGTTCATTTCATAAATCACATCCATTGTTCAAATTACAAATCTCTCACTTACTATTTATTCTATGTGTTGCCCATATCATAATCTTCATCTTATTTATTTAATATTTGATGAATGCTTTATATAATCTCATATTTTGCAGCTTGCAACTCCTCTTGTCGGTATATTCCCTGATAGTATGGATTGACCCAAGACTAAATTTTAAGAAGTCTAATTATTCTTAAACTAATTGTTGTCCGATATACTCAAAATATTTTTTTAGATGTCATTTACTTTTTTATGGCATTAGATCATTGTGGATTTCATTGTAGGGCAATCCCTTAGTCATCATAATGCAGTAGTTTACTACTAGCTTTGTAGATTTCACAAAAAAAATATCATAATTTTCTAGTGGAGTCTAGTCTTCTAAAAGTACTTATGTAAGAAGATACAAAATCTTAGACAGTCATAAATAAAGATTCAAAAAAATTGTACGCATATTCAAACAGGAATTTTCTTCATTGCAATTAAACTCCTAAAAAATGATTATATGAGGTGCAAGATCAATATTTCAAACAACTTATACAAATTTTATTATTTTCAACAAAATTGAGAATTTTATTTTTTGCATTAAAATATGTACATTGTTGTTGCATTGTGTCACAATTTGTTGCCTATTTATTTACATGAATGAATAGTATTATATTATTAATAATCATTTTTTTAGGGAAAATTTGGAGGGAGGAATTGGAGGCAAAATGAAAAGGAGGGAAGGAAATCTATGAAGACACCTAGCATTTTTCACAATAAGCAGTTGTTGCTTATTTTCAGCCCCCTTATTTTTTTATAGCTTATTTTTTAATTCCTAAATGATAGTTGCTCTAGTAAAATAGGAAAAGATTACAATTTATCATTTTCCTACATTTTTAAATTTTCATGGGAACACTCAACTGCTTAAATTTAAGGAGAAAATAGGATTGAAAAGCCACAAGGGGGGGCATGGGGTTAGTGTCCATTTTATGGAGAATAAGAGTTTCTTAAACACATTTTCTTATTTTGTCAAGACTAGAACTCAAAAATTTTGGACCTAGATTCATGAATTTTTAAGTCATTTGAACCAGAACATTTTTGTGGCATATAGTTCTTTTAGTAGATTGGCCTTCTATCCCCCACAAGTTCACTCATATTTGTTACACTTTTAGGGTGAAAATTCTCTTTAGTATATGGAAAAATAAAAATTCTACTATTTTTTAGTTGTTTTATAGATTGGCATGCTTCACTTTATGCTAAAGCTATGATTTATTCTAATGTTTTATTATAGATTCAAGAGAAAACCAATAAATTTTGAATTGTGATAGATCACTTACAAGTGCTACTAGATCATTGATATGGTGTCCCTTGTTCTATTTCTATATTCAATTTGTCTCCCTCCTCTCAATGCTACTCCCCTCTTCATGGGTGTTGTCGTGGATGTAGCCTCTCTACTTGACCTAATTGGAAGAATTACTCACAAGCTTCTCCCTCTACTATGAGAAGGGATCATAGTCAGTAGGGATAGTTTTTTACTACTCCTCGATGCTTTTCCTCTTGACCACTTATAGGAGGAACTTAGGGATGGCATGCGGGAGGTGTTATTGGTTGGTTTGAACTCATAAAATTCCATGGACTAGTTCTCATTATATTTCTTGGTCATGCAAATGGAGAAGATAATAATAAGAAAAAGGGCACTAATGGGTGGACCCTCTCATGGAAAATTTGGACCCCACTAATAAACGGGGTAAACTAGATGACGAAGATCCTCTTCCTCCTCCCTCGACTACTACTCTAACTGCTTAGCGACTTTATTTTATGATTTTATGCTTTGAGTTGATGGCCTATCTATACTTTAGGGGTGTGACTATTTCCACCCACCTTTTTTATAAATATGTGCAACACTTTTCAAAAATGATAATATAGATACTTATTCATAAAAATTGAGGGTCTTTATACCCCAATAGAGGTCATTCTAGAGTGGGAAATGTGCACACTTTCTAGAAAATATTCAAAGTCCATGACCTTAGTGTTGAACACATGGAATACTAAGAGTGAGGTGAGTCAATATTCTATTAATCCATCCAATCATTAACCATCCAATTTTCAAAGCATACTTAACAATTACGAGGAATGAAAGCACAAGCAATCCATAACACACACAACACATGAACACCAAAATTTTTACGTGGAAAACCCAAGGTGGGAAAAAACACGGTGAGGATTAACTCACAATATGTTATAATCAGTTATAAGATATTATAGAAAGGCTCGCTGCTAGGAGGACTCACTGTTCAAGTGAACTCACTATTCACAAAGAAAATAAAGATACAAAGAGGTGGTCTCACAACCATAATTTAAACTGAGAGAAATGCATCTAACATATGTTGCATTCAGTTCCTTTGAAGCTCATAACACACTTTGATCAACTTAGATTATAAATCCTAGCCTAGATCTATATTCACACACCTTTTCTCAATACCCACAACTTATTCGCATGATTGTGCAAAAAATTTCATTACTGCTTGCATTCAAATCATGTATACATTGAATTATTATCTTCCTCAACTCAAATCAACTTTGTATATATATTAAACTCCATCACAAATATCAATTAGGTTGGCCTAATTAGATGTAGCCTTAAATTATAGAAAACATACCTTGTCGGCAACCAATTCAAACCAAAATTGCCTTTGCGCTCAAAACACAAGCAATATAGGTTGGAATGGACCTATAACAACTCCCTTTTCCATTTGCAACACATATTTAATCTTCATAGCTCTTTGCATGCCTTAAGTTGGCCAAGCATAAAACCAAAAAGTAAAATAATCCAACGAATCATCACCATAGGATATATGGACCACAAAATGTCATTCCAACTAGAAAATACAATGCACTAACACTTGAAAAAATTCTCCCAAAAATAAAAAATCTAACTCAAATCCGTAGAGGAATGCAAACCAGTTAGGTAATAGCTAGTACATAGAAAACTGTGTAAACCATATTTTCTAAACTTTTGTTACTTGCAAATTTTGAACCACTTATCCAAAGCAACTATTTTTTTTAAATAAGATGCCAGTGACATCCATGAAAAACATATTAGAACCACATAATTATATTTGAAAGGGTGAACAAGTATGGACCAAAATACTAGAGGGCACTATGTGTTGAAGCTATCGGTGTAGACACTTAGCCAAAAAACTTTGCAAAATAACCTTTATGTAAACTTCCATCATGTAGTTTTGACATCAATGATAACCTTCTTCATTCTTTCAATAATCTACCCCTTTGTCATTGATGGCAACATGTGCCAAAGCAAAAAAATTTCTCCACAAATATCTCTCCACAAGTATCTCTCCCCTTTTGACATCAAGGGAAAAGGGTGCTCCCCTCAAGACATATGTACAAACTGAACTAGCTCCCCCTTAGGAAGCTAACCAAAAAATCCTAATACATCCACATGTACAACGAATCTGAAAACATGAAAAAATGAAAGATATATAAAAATAGAAATGGTCAACTTGAAGAAGTTGACCCCTGGAGCTTCTGAAGAATGGATTTCCAAGTAGATTTTCCTTCTTCCCAACTCTTCTTCACCGCTACAAGCACTCTGTGTAGAGACTCAATCTCTATCAATGTTTCTTCTCCTTCTTCTACAGTACCAGGTGTAAATTTATCTTTGAAACTTTATCGAAATTGGCAAGGGCACTTGAGATTGGTTTGTGCTTTGTTTTTACCAAGTCCCTTAGCTTTCAAGCTGCTTGATAATCTCTTCCTTCTGTCTCTACAAAGTGAATAATTTGTCATGCAATTCCACTACAATAATTCAATTCTTATCATTTATGTCCAATGTCAGATCATAAGATTTTTATGCATTAGCTATCTGAGACTCAGTCGAGTCCATTTTATCTTTTATCCCTTGTGTGGCATCCAACCACTTTATGCAATAGAAAAAAAGTGTTTTGCATCACCCTCGCAAACTAGTACTTTCTTCAAGAATTCTTCAACTTTTGTATGTGCAGATGCACATTTTTCTATGATATCCATCAACTTATTTTATTTAATCCTTGACTCAACCTCTATTTCTTCTTGTATTTTCAATCCAAAAGAATATTCCTTAAAGGAATCAAATAGTAGTTTGAAAATTTCTACTATGGGTAAATATGTATCAACATTAGTTCATGGAATGATCTCCTATAATGATTTTATAGCTTCATCTATTAATTCACTACTCTTCTAATATGTTTCAATGATTTATTTTCTTGTCGATGCATTAAACACTTCACTTAGCTACAATTTGTGTATAGGAGGTATCTTGTCTAGATCAACACTACCCTATTGCATGGGCAACTAAAAAAATTGAGAAGAAATAACTGGTTGAAACTTTAAGTGTTTAGACAACAAACCTTCTAAAGGATTACTAGAGGAGGATTCATCGGAGGGCTTTGATAAATCCTCAAACTTCTCTACTTCTCCATTCTTTCCAATGTCAGAAACTTCTTCTGCCTTTTATTTTTCACCCAATATTTTATCTTTATCTTTGTCTTCATCTCCTTCATCCTTGTCCTTCTTTCCTTGCTCATTATCTTCATTTTTATCTCCTTCTCCTTCCTTTTCACCATCATTCTTTACTTCTTGATTCTCTTCATCCTCATGCATTTTCTCATTGACTGTACCATGCTTCTCACCTTCATCGATGTTTTGTTCTATATCTACTAGAGGAAAAAATATCTCTAGGTTCCCTTGATTTGCAGTCTCTTGAGTTATCAGAGTAATAAAAGTATCATATTTTTCATTCTCCTCTCTAAACTCAACAATGTTCTCATCTTCAACAATTTCTTGCATTAGTTCATCCATATCTGAAGGAGTATTATCCAGATTTTCTTATGTATTAGTAACACCCAAGTTTTCATTTTCCGGATCTTGTACCTTATTGGTAGAGGCAATGGGAATCATGCCATACTTTTGTGCAATATTAGTAACCTTTTCTTCTATTTCCTTTTGCATTTTCTCAATTTGATCTTGACCTCTTCCCATTAGAAGTGTGATCCTTCGTTTTGATCTGAATTCTTCACTAAGTACTTGGGCTAGTGTGGCCTTGTTAGCATCAGATAGAGAAAATCCAATTTTCTCCACAACATCTAATCTAAGCTTCTCTTCCCTTTCTTTGGTTTCTTTTCTTATTTCCAACAAGAATTTCCACACAATATCAAGAACTTTCTTCCTAATGTTCTCTATATCTTCCTCCCTTGTGACAATGAATTTGATAACTGCTTCTATTATTGTGGCTTTATTTTCCTCATTTTCTTTTTCATACAAATAAGTTGTTTCTTCCAACATCTCATGATGCAACATACCTTTAAATAATGAGTCCAACTTCATTGGACTGAGCGATCTTTTCATAGATGTCTTCTTTTTCTTCTTTGGTTTTGTTGTGTTTGATTTATTTTTTCTTCCTTCCTTCACCTGCTTATGTACATGTATCCAAAAGGCTTCTTTTTATTTCTCAACTTCTTCTTCATCAGAAGTGTCTGAAATATTTATTATTTTTTTCTTTGAAACAACACCACTTCTTTTGAAGGTCACTGGAGAATCTTCTTCCTCTTCCTCTTCTTCTTCAGATTGTATAGTCAAGTCCTTTTCTCTCCTAGCTTTCTCTTTTATTATTTTTGATGTAGCAATAGTAGAGGTTGCCAAATTAGTTTTCTTTCTCTTTCCAGGCCTTGTGGCCTCTTCACCTTAGGTTCTATTACCGAAGCACTGGTCTTCATTCTCTTTGTTTTTCCAGAGATAGAAACTAATCCAAAGGACTATTGAGTACCAAGGGGACAGTGGAAGCAGTTATTCCTAATCTTCTTGGTCTGATGGTCCCACTTGTTGTGCTTGTTTCTCCCTCTATAGTTGCTTTCATTTTTTGTATTTCTTCATTTGTGAGTCCTATGTCCTTCAAATAACCATGTGTCATTTTGTCACCTTCTTTATTTTAGGATTTTTCAATTTCATGTGTACTTTCATAGATTTATCCTCATATGTTCCATGTATTTCTTGTGTAGGGTCCTTAGAATTGTTCAATAAGATACCAATATAACAATCTTCTTAATTTTCAGTGATCTCATATTCAAATGGTTGAATCCAGACAGTTTTGGGTTCCACAGCTTCAATGATGCATTCATCAGTTTTGACCAAAAATGTGATATCATCTTGATATTTTCCACTACAGACTTAGGGATCCTTTCTCGTTCATGCATTCTCTTCTAAAATACTCCAAATAAAGCAGTAAGTGCCTCATCTTGAGCTTTCGTCTCACCAATGCTATGTAGATGTTCAGATATTTGATGGGATACAAGATTGCTTCTACTCCATAAAATATTGATTCTTCCTGGAAGATCCTTCAAAAAATAGAACAACAAATAGACTACCAAAGAACCAAATTTGAAAGGATATTTCTTATCTTTATTTTGCTTCAGATTATCAAAAATTTGTTGCCGAAGCAACTCACACAAATCAGTCCTTTCCTTTTTCCACCATTTCATGGGCTACATGAATTGTTGTAGTAGACACAAAATTATCTCTATTGGTATAGTATATCTTATATCCAATGACCATAGTTGCATATCTTACCACAAGATTTTGTATGGTATTTACAATGAGAGCCCTTTGATCAAATGTGGCTCCTGTTAGCTCTATTACATCCTTGTTCTTTATAGATTTCGACATAGGTATAGGTCTGGTGTCACAAAGTCTAGTAATCTCCCTTATGAATTCCTTACTTATCAATCCAAACATATTAGTCCATATGAATTTATCACCCACTTTGCTTAATGTTATCCTCACATACTTAAGATCATCATCATAGACAAAGCATGGAAACAATTGCCAGACATCTAGTTTCTTCTTCACTAGGTTTTCATACTCAAGTTTGATGTCAAAATTATATTTAGTAAGTTGGCCTATCCAAAGGTATGTGAGTTTTGTATGGTTGTATTCTTCCATCTTCCTGTGGATGTGTGCCTTAACATCCTGAATAGATGAAACCCTATATGGAATACTAAAAAATGCACTAAGCGGTCATTCTCAAACACTTTCATGGGATATTTCTTGAATTTTGGTTGGGGTTTCTCACTCACATTTACCACTCTAGGTGTTGCCATCTCTACTAAATTCAAATGCTTCAAAAAAAATTAATCTTTGTACAATGGTAAATACCTTTTTCTTTTTCAACTAGAATTAGGGTTCGCATACTCTGCTTCTCAAATTGCCTTCAGACTCTTGAAATCGCTTCAATTTGCACTACTTGCTCCAAATGCATAAAATTGAATGAAATCGACAAGGGAGAGGTATACAATCCCTTCAATTCTTCCCTGAATTTTCATTTAGTTCATCAAACAGTAAAGCTAGTAAAACCTTCCATGTGTAACAACAAACCTTAAATTGCTCTGCAAATCTCTGCATTTACATATTTTCTCCTAGAATCTTCTTCAAAAGATCCATATTATCTATATCTATCTCATATCTTTGTGCCAGGCCATGACACCTCATATCAGCAAGGGGTTATATGATTTTTTTTATTGCTCCCCCTAAGCCAGTGCCTAGGTTCTGAAGGAGTTATCTACACTGGAGGGTGGTATAGATTCATTTGTAGTCTATGATTCTTTCTTGTTATCGAGTTCTTCTTTCTTTCTCCAAATCTTTTCCATTTCCCTCTTTACTTTAGTTGAATCAATCTTTTTAATCGGTTCATTTCTCTTTACCAGATTGTCCTTCCTTGTATTTTTGCAAAATCTAGCAATATGTCTAGGTCTATTGCAACTGTTGCATATAATATTTCTCTGAGCATTATTCCTTTCATTCATTTTGAATCTGCATTGATTATATTTGTGCCCAAACCCATAGCATGTATAACAGTAATCATTAAAATATTGAATCATTCCACCACTGTTATATGCATTCATCATTTGGCTTCTACATACATTTTCTCTATGCCCAAATCTCTTTCATCTAAAGCATTAACCAGTAAAGGATGGAACATTCTGATTTATTTTGCTTCTACATTCCATTTCTCTATCCAAATTTATTACAAAAATAATAGATTCCATTATAATATGGGTACGTTTAAACATTTGGTTGTCTAATGAGGGGTCTTCTAGCATTGTTTCTTTGATTCTGGAACTTACCATTGTTTTTCTTATCTTCAGTCTTCTTTGTATTAGGTATCTGATCTATTTTCAAGATTTATCCTTATTCAAGTCCTAAACCACCTTTGTCTTTGGATGCTTTTTGACCTGCAATTAACTCATCAAGCATTGTAGAACTTGTCTTGAATTTTTCCTTATAAATTTTTGCTTTCTCTAGATTTGATCTCAGATTTACCACTTCTTGTAGCCTTGTGCACTCAACAGTCTTGCTTTTTACCATTGCATTCAAAAATTCCTCAATGCTTTTATTTTATTCCACTTGCACTTTCAGTTTGATGATGTTCTCATTTGCTTGTTTCAATTGTTCATTGACCTCCTTATGTCTTTCTCTAAATTTCTTGATTCTCTTTCAATTTTTTCATGCAGTCATTTGCTTCTTTAATATTTTCCTTTAGATCTCTATTTTCAACTTCAATTTGTCAAGGTCTTCAAGAGAAACTTTAAGCTCTCCATCTTTGTCAAACATGAAATCTTCTTTTGTTTATATGATAGCAAAAATCACTTTTGGAGCCGTGTGTTCAAATTCCAAGATCTTCCCAAAGTGGTTAAGCTTCTTCCATGGAACCAAGCTCTAATACTAGTTGTTGAACACATAGAATATTCAGAGGGGGGGTGAATTAGTATTCTATTAAACCATCCAATCATTAACCATCCAATTTTCAAATCTTAAACAATTATGAGGAGTGAAAGCACAAACAATAAATAACACATGAACACCAAGATTTTTATGTGGAAAACCCAAGGCAAGAAAAACCATGGTGAGGATTAACTCACAATATGTTATAATCGGTTATAAGATATTACATAAAGGAAGCTCACTGCCAAGATGACTCACTATCCAAGTGAGCTCATTGTTCACAGAGAAAAGAAAGATACAAAGAGGCGGCCTCACAACCAAAATTTGAATTGAGAGAAATTCATCTAATATATGCTGGATTTAGTTCTTTTGAAGCTCATAACACACTTTGATCAACTCATGTTACAAATCTCTACTTTTCTCTATATTTGTACACCTTTTCTCAATACCCACAACTTATTCACATGATTGTGAAAAAATTCACCTTACTGCTTACATTTGGATCATGTATACGTTGAATTATTATCTTCCTAAACTCAAATCAACCTTGTATATATATTAAACTCCATCGCAAACATCAATTAGGCTGGTCCAATTAGATGTAGTCTTAAATTATACAAAATGTGCCTTGTCAACACCCAATTCAAACCAAAATTGTATTTGTGCCCAAAACACAAGCAATATAGGTCGGCATGGACCTATAACAACTCCCTTTTTCATTCACAACACATATTTAAGCTTCATAACTCTTTGCATACCTTAAGTCGACCAAGCATAGAACCAAAAAGTAAAATACTCCAACTGATCATCACCATAGGATATGTGGACCACAAAATGTCATGCCAAATATAAAATACAATGTCTTGAAACCTAAAAAAATTCTCCCAAAACCGCAACATCTAACTCAAATCCATAGAGGAATGCATACCAGTTAGGTAATAGCTAGTACACATAAAACTGTGTAAACCATATTTGTTGAACTTATGTTACTTGCAACTTTTGAACCACTTATCCAAAGCAACTGAAATTTTTAAATAAGATGTTGGTGACATCCATAAACAACATACTAGAACTGCATAAGTAGATCTGAAAGGGTGAAAAAATGCAAACAAAAATATCAGAGGGCAGTGTGTGTTGAAGTTGTTAGTGTAGACACTTAGCCTAAAAACTTTGCAAAATAAATTTTGTGTAAAATTCCATCATGTATTGTTGAAATCATTGACAACTCATTAATGACAACCTTCTTCATTCTTTCAACACTTAGTCACTTGCAAGTAGGTGCCCAATATCCACATCATATTTTTCATCATTTCGGTACCTTGGTTTTTCTTCAATCATGTCCTTATGTACCTATAAATTATGGGGAGCCATCCTCATTTAATTTGCAACACTTTTAATCATTAGTAAAGTCCATAAAAGGTGGAAGACTTGGTGTAAATAGTGCACCAACACTTGGAATAAAAATTTGGGCACTCAAGTGCCTAGTGGGATTCTATACGTTGGAAGAAATTTGGTCTTGATGGGGTTTGAGTTACAAGAGGAACTTGGAACCTAGGATGTGAAACTTGGTCCTTGTCAAGGTTTTGGTTTCATGAGTAACTTGGAACCTTGGACATGCAACTTGATCCCTGTCAATTGTTAGGTTCCAAGAGGAATTTTGAACCTTGGATGTGTAACTCAATCCCTATCAGGGTCCAGATTTCATAAGAAAATCGGAACCTTGGATGTGCAACTTGGTCCCTATTGGAGTTTGAGTTAAATAGGAGGAACTTGGAACCTTGGACATGCAACTTGGTCCTTGTTGTGTGTCAAATTTGGAGATGAATTTAGAACCTTGGATGTGTAACTTGGTCCTTGTTAAGGTTTATGTTTTGGGAGGTACTTGGAACCTTGAACATGCAACTTGATCCCTATTGAGATTTAAGTTATGAGAGGAACTTGGAACCTTGGATGTGCAACTTGATCCTTACTAGAGTTTGATTTTTGAGAGGAACTTGGAACCTTGTACATGCAACTTGGTCCTTTTCCAATGTTGGGTTCTAGAAGGAACTTGAAACCTTGGGCGTGCAACTTGGTCCCCAGTACCCTACTAGGTGTTAGAGTTTAGGAGGAATTGAAACATTATATGTGCAACTTGGTTCCTATTGGGGTTTAGGTTTTGGGAGGAATTTGGAGCCTTGGATGTGCAACTTGGTCCATGTTAGGTGTCAATTTTTGGAAAGGACTTGGAACCTTGGAAATGCAACTTGGTCTCTATTGGGTATCAAGTTCTGAGAGGAATTTTGAACCTTGAATGTGCAACTTGGTCACAATCAAGGTTCAAGTTCTGGGAGGATTTTGGAACCTAGGGTATGCAACTTGGTCCTTGTCAAGTTCCGAGTTCCAAGAACTTGGAACCTTAGAGCTTTCATTCCAACATGCCAATTCCTATTGGGGTTTTGGAGTCCCACCAAAGAAAAGAATTTAACTCATTGATTTCAAAAGATGAATATTTTGAGACAAAATTTAAAACATAATCTCTCAACAAACCATAAATCCAAGACCTTGTATAATTTCACCTTTGTGGGGACGCAAGCACTTGGAGGAGCTAGGGAACCAAGGATAAATTCCAATATCCCTAAAACCTCTAAAAACTTAGAAATATTTAAATCACCCAAGGACATGTCATATCATTGGGAACTAACTACAAAGTACCCCATTAACATATTTTATTAATGGATTTTAAATAATACTCTTGAATGAACATGAGCTTAAACAAAATTTCTATATAGGGGACCCAATTGGAGGTTTCTAAGATAAGTTATCAATGGTGGGTGGGATAGGCTCAAATATACACTACATGAGTAAAGCAAAGAGAAATAGGACACATTAAATGGGGTGCTAAGAACCTCATAAATTAGCTCATTCTTCTAATTAGTAACTTCTTCTCATTGTATACTTAATGAATTAATACTTGATTCATTATTACCCTCCTTGAAGCTCAAAATGGTAATTTTTCATAATCAGTTAAATTATCTTCTCTACCTCTTTGAGTTGACTCTATAATTAGTTTAGTAACTCCTATGCTTTCATTATATTCTCATCATTCATCTATTTTTTTAAAATTCTATAAATTCATCACTTTCATATCAAGTCTTTTATGCAAGATTCCTTTGTTAATTTTATCGTCAAAATATTATAATGTTATGTGAATTACTTGCATCCACATCCTTTAATGAGTGATTCAGTATAGTACATTTTTTATTCAAGTTTGTAGTATATTCTAGTAATTAGGAGTTGGTTATCTTTTTTATTTTAATTCTTTATTGTCACACCCCATTGTGTGTTTACCTACTTACTATTACTATACTAGGGTAAATTATTGCATGTGTGAATGTATTTGGAATTCTGATTGAGAATATATGTGCTTACACTTTTTTATCAATCAATTGTGAATGAAAGTTTATTTCATGTAGTGTTATGTGATGAAATTCATATATGTGAAATGGATGGTTATTGAATTGGATATTCTAATTGTGGAAAGTATTATGTAAATGCATATTTTGATGAAAAATTGACTACCATGGGAATGTGTTAAGTTGGTTGCAGGTTCATATTCAATCCTCCAAGAGCGAGGGGATTTATCACTTGAGGAGAAGAACTTGATCAGGTAACCAGTAACGAAACCTAACTGAGCTTACACACACACTCACAGTAGAATGGTTGAGTCTAGTCATAATCTTGGGAATTGATAATTCATCCTTTAGTATGAGGTGTTTGTATTAGTAAGGATCTTGATTACTGTTGATTGCATTCTAGGATGATGTTTATGTGTTTGGATTTTATGGGTTATTCTTTATGTTACTATGATTGATTGATGAGGTGAACATATGTTGATTGTATACATATTTATTCATTATCGAATGATAGACCATATGCATGGAGGAGCATGTACATGAGAGTACATAGGTAGACAAACCTATGCATGTGTTGAGGTTATTTATTTATATATATATGTATGTGCATATATATAGATGTATATATATTTATAAATATATATGGTGGTAATAAAGGTCAATATGTATATATATTATGCAAAGTTTTAGAGGCCGATTTATACATGTATTATGCAAAAGATAAAGGCTGATTTGGAGTTTATAAGCCATGGTTGATATCATACAAAAGGCATCGCTATTATATAGTAGTGCACTAATTATGCATTGGAACACATATATCCAAAAGGATAAAAGGAAATGGAAATATTAAATATCAAAGCCTAATGTGTAAAGTGATTTAAATGCATGATAGAAGGAAATAAACCACAACAATAAACATGCTTGGTCAAAGAACAATTTGAACGCTATTTTAGACGAGTTGATTCATCCTTTACTTGTCGAATGAATAGTCTATGACTAAGTCGACCAAGATATGTGTTGCCTGTTAAATAAGGATTGTTTCTTTGGTTACCAAAAGAATAGGAAAAAGGTTGAAACTTGGCACCATTATATGAATACTCTATTCATGTAGTAGTCTATCATATTTGCAATCCGATTCTCAACTTTTGAGTATGTGCATCTTTGAAATAGTCTTGTGTTGTTGTCGAGCAAAGGAGGTTGATCTGTACAATACCAAGCTGAGTTTTCACTTAAATTTTTGCCACCTTTTTGTTGGGAGAGATGAGTCAACCTGCATTCTTGAGTGGTGTCAATTGGCATACCTTTTCCTTAGGCATCAATGTCTCAATATTTTGTATAAATAGATGGGCTAACTCTCTCATTTGGGGATGCACAATTCTATAGTTTCATTATGCTACAAATATTCATAGAGTTATAATTTGTGAGAGTTTAGAATTACATTGTGAGAGCATAGAGTTATTTTGTGTTTGAGGAAGAATATATTGTGAAGTATTGCATTAAGTAGTTAAAGTGAAGCCTAGCCAACTATCTTTGGAAATTTGAGATTCAGATTAGTCAATTGGATCAAGTGTATTATAGGCATGAGGATCTAATCTTCTTTTATTTGTCTTTTATTATGAAAGAAAGAAAGAAAGTCTTGATTGCTCTGATTGGAATCACTTAAGAATGTTGCATTAGTGAATCATAGTATTTGCTTATGAAAAGGAAAATAAGCTATTTTATGCTTTTCTATGAAAGTGTTTGTATATACTCCATAATATGAGTGTTTGTTTATCATTAGTATAAATATACTAGGAATGATGAAACAAGGATATCTTAAGGGTTATTCATTGCAAAGTTATTTGATTTATTTAGATAGCTCGTAAGTTACACCTAGGATTTTATCATCCATTGAAGGGAGGGTAACTTATGTTTATGCATTGTGAGTAGAAATAACATTGAGTTTTGGGGGAAAGGGAATAGGTTGTTTCTAAGGTTAAAGACTACCTATAGAAGGAAATACCTATGCATAGTTTATAATGGCCTAAATTCAAATCGAGCTTGAGTAGCGTATGTGAGTAGGATGATTGTCACTCAAAGTACTAAGTGAGAAAACTTTGGCCAAAGTAGTGTGATTGCCTTTGGCTCCATTGTCAATTCACCGTGATCCATTTATGCATGCTAGTTCAGGATTGTAGGGTTTACAAGCTCTAGTCATGTAGGACACAACACTAAGCTCAGAATGGTTGTCATTATGAGGTTACTCCACCAATCTCTTCATCCAAGGGTAGGGCCATATATCGAATGATAGATGTGTGGGGGATTTAATATGAGTCTATGGTTGGTGGAAAAGTGCTTGAGTGATGCTTCTGCTCCTCAGTAGGTGACTACAACCAAGATTTGAAAGGAGATTCCTGGACCATCTATATCTATTGCTTTGAAGCTCAGTTGAGATATTTATGTACTTTGTACACAATCTTTGGAATATTGTAGTATGTGAAAGATTATTTTGGAATGGAATCGATGTTGATTATCGTTATGACATCTATGTTCATTTATTCTCTATTAAGAAAACAATTTTTTTATGGAAATGGTTAAGTTACATAGTTTGTTTACTTGAAAGTGAAAACTTAAGAAGTTTTACTTGAGTGAACGATTGGATTTTTGCATGTGATATCAGAGCTACCAAGTTTAGATCTGCAACCTATGAGCTCATCATACTTTCCGTCCAATGTTATCTAATTTTTGGAAATTCTTGTGACAAGATGGTGCATCGCAAGCTAACTGCAAGAAAGTCAGTAATCAGGAATGAGTGCTATCTAAAATCCAAGAAGGAAAGAGAGACCATCATTCGTACGATTGAGGAAACCAACTATGACAATGCCATTTGGTTAAGTGATACTGAAACTTTTAGTCACACTCTTTCTTGGATTAGTGATGTAAAGATAAAGATGAAGGAGGAGGCCAATTATAACTATCTACCTCTAGTCTCACCATTGAAGTTTGATTCCTTATCACTTTCTAGGGATATGCCCTCGGAAGGAAGTGTCAGCCCAACATTCATATTTAGAGACCCTAGAGTCCTTCCTATGTCGAAAGTGATTGTAATTTCCTCAAGTAATGAATCAGAGGGTTATGTCCCCGAAAACTATGTATCAGATGACAAATTTGAAGGTTACTACCCATTTTGGGATAAATGAGGGATGAACAAAAAGATAGATATGAACAAAAATATAGATGTGAAAAAATGAGAGATGAACAAAAATCAGAAGGGTATACCCCATTGAGTTATGTGTCAGAGAGTGAATCTGAGGGATACTCTCCACTTGACTATCTGAATAGTCACTCCATGCAATCTAAAGGATATTGAGATTCTTGCAAATAATAAAATCATGTGTTTATCAAAATCTTATCTTATGAAAAATTTCTTATGTGCAAATGAATGATCATTTAAATTTTTTCCATAAGATAATAAGAACATGATTGAATCTAACGTGGATGAACCTTTAGGTATAATCCGTTCTTACAAACATGGTGAGAACAAGGACCAATCTTAGAGGAATTCAAGAAGTCAAAAAAGGTCCAGTGAGTGTTGAAGCTAGGTTGGATCAAATTCTGGCAAGATTGGGAAACCTAGAGCAAGAAGTAAGAGTAAAGGATAGAGTAGAGTAGGAAGTTCCAAATAATGAGGATGAGGGAGAAAATTCTTCTCATGAACATGATCAAACCCATGATCATGAGAAAGAGAAATCATCTTCTTTGTCTTAGGAAACTAATAGGAAGTGTATGGCTTATGAAATTTCTAGGGATATGAGAAAAATAACCCTACCCAAGTTTGAAGGCAGTACCAGTGGGGAGGAAGCTAAGTCATGGTTGATCCAGATGGAGAAATATTTTGAGATTTGAAATTATTTTGAGGTCACAAAAGCAGCATGGGGAGCTTACCAGTTAGTGGGAGAAGCCTCTAACTGGTGGATGAATAATAAAATGGAACTCATTCGTAGTTCTTTAAAACTCACATGGAACGAGTTTTTTGAAATATTCCAGAAAAGATGGTTGCCCCAACTCTTTTTCGACCAGAAACTCATAGATTTTCAAAATTCAAGACAAGGTGAGATGTTGGTGAATGAGTATTCGGAAAATTTTACCCACCTACTACGTTATGTTCCAATGTATCAAAAGGATACACATTTCCACATAAGGAAATTAATCATGGGGCTTAATAACGAGATTGGAGGAGAGGTAGATGTTCACAGTCCGACCACTATGGATCTAGTGTATGAGAAATTTTTTAAGCAAGAGCATAAGCTTAAAGCTATCTCCATCCGCCAAGAGAATATAAACTGTAAGAAGATTCTGGGAGCTCAAGTCAAACCAAATCCAAATAAGTTTGAAGCTATGCAATATTTGTAGAAACAAGGGGAAAAAGGACCCCAAAATAATGGAAAAGAATCAAGGAGGGAATACAAGAGGAATAGTTCCAATGTTGGGAATACTAATAATGCTGGTGGAAATGATAATAAATATGGCGAATCCACAAGGAAGAGAGGATTGGCTACTGGATGCTTCACATGTGGGGGAGACCACTCTGTTATACATTGTCCCAATAAGTCTTCTAGGCCACAATCTTATGGTAACCCACTCCCTACCTAGCAAGTGACGTTCCAAAAAAGATTCATGCTACCTTAGACGATCACCAAGTGGAGTATCAAGTTACTCCAATAGAGACTCCAGGTATTTTATTTGGTTTTCCCATTTCCATACTTATAGATACTGGAGCAATTGAAATTTTATTTCACCTAGAATAGAAAATCAAATATCTAGGAAAGTTGGTTATATGGAAAAGTTATGGGTTGTAGAATATGCAAACTAGACAAGAGAAACAATGGAGCAATATTTGTGCGAAGCTAGGATTGAGGTACCTTGTTTTACTATGGAAGTAAACCTATATGTCTCACCCTTAGGATCCTATGATGTTATCCTAGGTATGAACTGGCTATGGAGATATAGAGTTGAGGTAGATTTCCATGCCAAAATAGTAGAATGCTTGTATGATTTTGGTAACCAAGTGATGCTACAAGGGATACCTAGGGAGGTCAAGTTGCATCCAATATCCGCTATGCAATTGTTAAGGGCTAAGAAGAAAGGATGCAAGCTCTTTATAGTCAAGATAGAAAAACTTGAAGATTATAAGGGATTTAACTCTCAAGAAGGTCTTGACAACTATGGACCATAGAGCTTCCAAGAGATGGAAGAAGGTGAAATGGTGGAAACATGAGTGTTAGATATGGAAAGATATCCTATACTGGAGAAGTTTACATATGTGTTTCTAGAGGAATTACCTGGACTACCGCCGAAAAGAATATTTGACTTCTCAATTGATATAGTACCAAGATCTGAACCTCTGTCCAAAGTGCCTTATAGAATGATAACAACTGAGTTAATGGATCTTAAGGCATGGATAGATGAACTACTATCTAAGGGATTGATAAGACCAACTGTATCATCTTCGGGAGCACCAATAATCTTTGTGAAAAATAAGGATGGTACTTTGCATTTGTGCATAGATTATCACATTCTTAATAAAGCTATGGTAAAGAACAAGTATCCATTACCACACATTGATGATCTTTTTGATCAAATAAGGGGAGCTGTTGTATTTTCTAAGATTAATCCATGATTTGGATACCACCAGTTAAGAATCAAAGATGAGGACATCTTTAAGACTACTTTCAAAAACAGATATGGGCATTATGAGTTTACAGTTCTACCCTTTGGTCTAACTAATGTGCCAAATGAACAACATATTTAGGGATTGCCTAAATAATTTTGTCCTGGTTTTCCTAAATGATATCCCGATTTATTCAAGGAATGAGGAGGATCATTGCAAGCATTTAGAGATAGTTCTACAATGACTAAGAGACCATACGTTATATGGGAAACTCTCTAAGTGTACTTTCTTTTAGAAGAGAGTACATTATCTTGGACATGTGATCTCAGCAGATGGCATCTCAATTGATCCAGCTAAGATCAAGACATTGCTAGAATGGCTAGTGCCCAAAAATATCTCTAAGGTAAGAAGTTTTATGGGTTTGGCAGGATATTATAAAAAGTTTGTTGCAAACTTCTCCAAGATAGCCTTTCCAATTACTTATTTGTAGAAGAAAGGGAAGAAGTTTGAATGCATAGAAAAGTTCCAAGTAGAATTTGATCTACTCAAAGAGAAGTTAACTACTGCCCCAATCTTAAAAGTACCAGATCCTGATGGAGACTGCACTGTTAACACATATGCATCAGGAGAGGGATTAGGTGGTGTTTTAATGCAAGAAGGGCAAGTAATTGCTTATGAATCAAGGAAGCTAAAACCTTATGAGTAAAATTATGCACCACATGATTTAGAATTAGCAGTGGTGGTTCATGCATTGCAAATGTGGAGGCATTACTTGTTGGGGAAGCCCTTTGAGATGAAAACTAATCATCACAAGTTGAAATATCTATTCACTCAACCTAATTTGAATGCAAGGTAGAGAAGATGGTTGGATTTAATATCTAATTATGACTTCAATATCAACTACATCAAGGGGAAAGAAAATTGGGTTACCAATGCCTTAAGTCGAAGATGTCATATTGCTTCAATATTAACAATCCAAACTGACTTTAAAGGTCAAGTATTGTAGAAATGAAAAGAGGATGAGTACCATATGCAAGTTAAGCAAGCACTCACAAGAAATCCACAAGATGCTAGGTATGAAGGTTTTCTTGTTGAACCCAATGGATTACTTAGGTATAAGGGGAGAATGTATGTACTTGAATCTGAAGATTTAAGAAATCTGATATGGAAAGAAGTTCATGAAGCACCATACTCTGGACACCCTGGCATGAAAAAAATGTTGGCCGATTTAAAGCCATTATATTTTTGGAAAGGAATGAAAGGAGATGCTGCTAGATTTGTGGCTAAGTGCCTAGAATGTAAAAGAGTGAAAGTTGATCATCATCCTGTAGGCTTGTTATACCCATATGATATTCCAGAGAGTAGGTGACAAGTCATAAGTATGGACTTTGTGCAAGGGTTACCTATGTCAAGGAATAAGCACAATGGCATTCTTATGGTTGTGGATAAGCTTACTAAGGTAGCACATTTCATACCAGGGAATCTAATTGATGGAGCTCCTATCACAACACAAAAATTCATTCAAGAAGTGTTTATATTGCATGGGATTCCCGAGAAGATAATCTCATATAGAGATGCACGAGTCACCTCAAGGTTTTGGCAAAACTTATATTTTGCACTTGGGACTCAACTAAATATAAGCTCAACATATCATCTGAAAATGGATGGGAAAAAAGAAAGGGTGAATCAAGTAATCGAAGACCTACTTAGAGTGTATTGCATGGATCAACAATACAAGTGGGAAGATTACTTGTCTTTAGTGGAATTCACTTATAACAATTCCTACCATTCTGCAATAAAGATGGCTCCTTTTGAAGCATTATATGGGCGAAAGTGTCAAACCCCTATAAGTTGGGGTAAACTTGAGGATAGGGTGAGTCTTGGGCCAGTGATGTTGGTTGAAATGGAAGAACAAGTAAGGATTGCTAAGCAAAGGTTAGCTAAAGCTAATGATAGACATAAAAGCTATGCAGATGCAAAGCGAGTGCCCCAAAATTTTGTAGTAGGTGACAAGGTGTTGTTAAGGGTTAAACCTCATAAAAGTTCCATCAAAGTTGGAAAGTCATCCAAATCAGCTCCGCACTATGTAGGACCTTTTGAGATTCTTGAGGAAGTGAATCCTATAGCTTATCGAATTGCATTGCCACTAGCTCTTGCCCGGATGCATAAAGTCTTTCACGTTTCTTACCTAAAGAAGTATATACTAGGGGATAATCATGTGATTGATTGGAATGCTTTATAGGTATAGGACCCCAGAGAGGTAAAAATCGAGCCTATCAAGGTGCTCAAAATGTGTAAGCTTTGCTTACTAAACAAAGAAGTTTTATAGTGCAAATCCTAGTGGGACTAGTATGCGGAAGACTCAACCACTTGGGAAGACTATGCTAAGATACAACAAAAGTTTCCATATGTTTTACATGCTTTTGAAAGTACTTGAAAATAATGTTGTTTGTTTTTTTAGTTTATGTTTGCTACATAAAATCACCGGGGATGATGATTCACAAGGGGAGGAGTATGTCACACCCCATTGTGTGTTTACCTACTTACTATTACTATAATAGTGTAAATTATTACATGTGTGAATGTATCTGGAATTCTGATTGAGAATATATGTGATTACACTTTGTTATCAATGAATTGTGAATGAATGTGTATTTCATGTAATGTTATGTGATGAAATACATATATGTGAAATGGATGGTTATTGAATTGGATATTCTAACAGTAGAAAAGTATTATGTAAATGCATATTTTGATGAACAACTGACTACCATGGGAATGCATTAAGTTGGTTGCAGGTTCATATTCAATCCTCCAAGAGTGAGGGGAAGTATCACTCAGGGAGAAGAACTTGGTCGGGTAACCAGTAATGAAACCTAATTGAGCTCACACACACTCACAGTATAATGGTTGAGTCTAGTCATACTGTTGGGAATTGGTAAGTCATCCTTTAGTATGAGGTGTTTGCATTAGTAAGGATCTTGATTACTGTTGAGTGCATTCTTGGATGATGTTTATGTGTTTGGATTTTATGGGTTCTTCTTTCTGTTACTATGCTTAATTGATGAGGTGAGCATATGTTGAGTGTATATATGTATTCATTATTGAATGATTGACCATATGCATGGAGGAGCATGTACACAAGAGTAAATAGGTAGACGTACCTATGCATGCTTATGAATGAGTTGCTTATGAGCATGGTGTTATTGAAGGGACAATACAACATGTATGCATATATATATATATACATCACACATATATTTCCTATCAATAAGATTTGGTAATTGTATGTGTGTTTGGTTGTGTAATCGGATATATATATATATATAAGATATATATACATATGTATACATGTGTCAATATATACGTATGAGTGAAAAATGGAAATGTCCATATGGATATATCAATATATGTATACGTATGTATACATGTACACAGAGGAATATATATATATACAAATAATATTATTTATATGTGTGAAATGTTAACTTGACTTATTCATTTGAATATCAAATGTATACACATTTAGTTGACATGGAATATATATATATATATATATGTATATGTATATATATATGTATATGTATATATACATGTATATATATGTATATATATTAGAATATATATACATACACACACACACATATATATATAGATGTATATTTATTATGCAAAGTATTAGAGATCGATTTATACATTTATTATGCAAAAGATAAAGTCCGATTTGGAGTTTATAAGCCATGATCGATATCATACAAAACTCATCACTATTTTATAGTAGTGCATTAATTATGCATTGGAACACATATATCCAAAAGGATAAAAGGCGATGTAAATATTAAACATCAAATCCTCCTATATAAATTGATTTAAACACATGATAAAAGGAAATAAACCACAACAATACACATGCTTGCTCAAAGCACAACTTGAACACTATTTTAGAGGAGTTGATTCATCCTTTACCTATCAAATGAATAGTCTATGACTAAGTTGACCAAGATATGTGTTGCCTATTAAATATGGATTGTTTCTTTGGTTGAACCCGTGCCAAAATAATAGGAAAAGGTTGAAACAAGGCTCCATTATATGAATACTTTGTTCTTGTAGAAGTCTATCATATTTATAATTTGATTATCAACTTTTGAGCATGTGCATATTTAAAATAGTCTTGTGTTGCTGTCGAGCAAAGGAGGTTGATCTGTAGAATACCAAGTTGAGTTTCACTTAGAATTCTACCACCTTTTTGCTATGAGAGATGATTCAACCTACATGCTTGAGTGGTGTTGACTGGCATACCTTTTCCTTATGCATCAATGTCTCAATATTTTGTATAAATAGATGGGCCAACTCTCTCATTTGGGGACACACAATTCTGTAGTTTCATTTTGCTGTAAATATTTAGAGAGTTATAATTTGTGAGAGTTTAGAATCACATTGTGAGAGCATAGAGTTATTTTGTGTGCTTTGAGGAAGAGGATATTGTGAAGTATTGAATTAAGTAGTTGAAGTGAAGCCTATCTAGCTGTCTTTGGAAGGCTAAGATTCAAATTAGTCAATTGGATCAATCATATTATAGGCATGAGGATATAATCTTCTTTAATTTTTCTTTTATTATGAAAGAAAGAAAGAAAGTCTTGATTTATTTGATTGGAATTACTTAAGAATGATGCATTAGTGAATCATAGTATTTGCTTATGAAAAGGAAAAAAAGTTGTTTTATTCTTTTCTATGAAAGTGTTTTTATATACTCCATAATAGGAGAGTTTGTTTACCATTAGTATAAATATTCTAGGAATGATGAAACAAGGATAGCTTAAGGGTTATTCATTGCAAAGTTATTTAATTTATTTAGACAACTCATATGTTACACCTAGGATTTGATCATCCATTGAAGGGAGTGTAACTTATGTTTATGCATTGTGAGTAGAAATAACATTGAGTTTTGGGGGAAAGGGAATAGGTTGTTTCTAAGGTTAAAGACTACCTAAAGAAGGAAATACCTATGCATAGTTTATAATGGCCTAAATTCAAATTGAGCTTGATTAGTGTATGCGAGTAGGATGACTGCCACTTGAAGTGCTGAGTGAGAACACTTTGGCCAAAGTAGTGTGATAGCCTTTAGCTCCACTATCAATTCACCATGATCCATTTATGCATGCTAGTTCAAGATTGTAGGGTTTACAAGTTCTAGTCATGTAGGACATAACACTAAGCTCATAATGGTTGTCGTTATGAGGTTACTCCACTAATCTCTTCATTGATGGGTAGGGCCATCTATCGAATGATAGATGTGTGGGGACCGCATATGAGTTCGTGGTTGGCAAAAAAGTGTTTGAGTGATGCTTCTCTTCCTTAGCAAGCGACTACAACCAAGATTTGAAAGGAGATTCCTGGACCATTCATATCTATTGATTTGAAGCTCAGTTGAGCTATGTATGTATTTTGTCCACAATCTTTGGAATATTATAATATGTGAAATATTATTTTGGAATGGAATTAATGTTGATTATTGTTATGACATCTATGTTCATTTGTTTTCTATTAAGAAAAGAATTTTTTTATGGCAATGGTTAAGTTACATAGTTTTTTTACTTGAAAGTGAAAACTTAGGAAATTTTACTTGAGTGAACAATTGGCTTGTTACATTTATTTTTTATTTCCTTTTTTCAATGCATTCAAAACATTCCACACAATGATCTGTATGACCAAGGAAAATATTTTTTTGTATGGATTCAAGTAAAATTATTTGATTTTAATAAAATAAAAATCAATCTATATTATGTTTTTGGGCCTTCTAATTGTGATATAAAAGTTGTATTTGACCCAAAACATTTTGAAGATCAAGTACTCATTAGATCTGGCATGCGCCTCCCAACTTCAATTTTTTATAGAACTAGCCTTGTCTATCTAATATTGATATAAAAAGGTAAAAATAACTTTCTTGGATACTTTAAAGTCAATGGTGCACTCACTTTACTCCATCAAACTCTAAAATACACCTATAATATAAATCCACAAAAAGGAATTGCTCACAAAATGACATTTCTATCCAAAAAAATCTAATTCTCTAGTTCATCATTCGATGTAAGAAAATAACATATTATCAAATTTCCAAGAAAATATAAGATAATTTAAAACCTAGATATTAAAAAAAACTAACATGAAGCATTTCCACAAGATTTGATGCCATGTAAGATTTGGCTATAAAGATAGCTCAAGATCAAGGAGCTTCAATGAAAGCACAAGAGAGACCCAAAATGAGAGAAAGCATATTCCATCAAATGATGCAAATAAATGTAATGATATGATCATTGAGATTATAATGATAAATCATTGTATTATATGGAAGGGTGAGACATACGACAACATAATATTATGACACATGTTTTAGTCATATGACTTGAGACACAAAAGTGAATGTACTAAGAATTCCCTAAGCAAACTTAAATAACTAAACATGAAAAAGACATAAGAAAGAAACCAATTAATATATACCTCATTCACACCAATATGAATACTTGTATCCTCTAGAATAATTCAAAGCACATTTAAATGATTCCAACATAGCTAGATGATGATAATCCAATCCACATTATTGAGCTCACCTCTCCTTATAAAGGTTTGGCAACCTAATCAACAATCCTCACCTTGCCTAATTTTCTATGTAAGATCTCATGGTTTAGAATAAAACTTAATATCCAGTGATCCAGATTAGTATTACACCCCCTTGAATGACCCCAATTATTTAATACCTACATCTATAACAATCAAGGCAACTTACCTCGTTTCATAATATAAGTCCAAATTTGCTCTCTTTATTAAATATTTTCTTTGCATAGCTATGATCTAACAAAATTTTCAACTTGCCCAACTTTAGTGCTTGAGTCCCACTCATGTCTCAAATATAAAATGCATCTTTATGGAACAATCTTCCCGTATCATTTATTAGTTTGCAATAATCATGGAAAGCAAATTACAAATCACATCACAGATGCTCCAAACACCTTTAGAATCAAGCATGTCAACTTTAGAACACACAACCCCTTACACTATGGGTCAACCCACAATAGTGTGTCTGACTTTTTAGTCAAAGTGGGACATTGAAATCAACTTTTTAATAAAAAATTTTCACTTTCTATCGCCCATAGCAATTAAAACAAATTACAAATTTGAAGATGATATGAACTGGTGATTTTTTGAGATTTTTAATGTAAATTGTAAATATTTTTAAAAAAAATGATGATTTGTGTTTTTTATGTAAGCTTTAATAACATTTTTTCGTATTTTTTTGTTGCATATTCTAATTTTTGAATTAAAATTAATTATAACTTATACATAAATTTATTCTATATCACATACGTTTTTATGTTGAAATAAGGACATCAATACCTAGTGCATAGATATGTTTTATAATTTTTCCTTTATTTTCTATTTTTTTTGCATATATGAAATAAAGACCTTGATGTTCAATGAAAAACCTACATTCAAGAAATAGAAAATCAATATAATAATCAAATTAAAAAGCTTAAAACAAGGGTTACATACTTACAAAATATAATTTTTAAGTGACTTTATTCTATCCTCCAAGAGGTGAACAAAAAGTGGCTTTTTGTCAGCATTTTGATGGGTGTGGAGGATATTCCATCGAGGGTTTGATTTAAGACTAGGGAGTTCTATCAAAAGGGGTTTGATCTAAGAAGATCTAATATAACCCTCTTCAATTAAAACCATTTAGATGAAATCCCTCAAGACTTAAATCCTTAATTTTATTAAAAAATATATGATTTCAGGCAAAAAATAGGATGTCCTATAAGTGGGGCACACTATTGTGGCAACATCCCTATATTTCACTTCTACAATTGTGGGACCAACCACACACTTATGGATCCTACGTGTACAAGAATAGATTTGATTTTGGTGTACAAATTTGATTGTTGTATACCTTTGACTATTCACCTTTTGCTTCTCTACAATATCTATATAAAAACTTGGTTGCCTGATAGGAAGTTTGCCAATGATAAGAAATATGTCTCCGTTTGGTCAAACCCCTCAATTATATTAACGAAAATAATCAAAGACAAATGAACAAAAATGTAAAAGATGCTCTAGATGTTAATGCAAATAGATACTCTAGATGTTAATGCAAGTAAATAATATAATAATAATAATAAATGATTTGATTATGCAAATAAACATATATTGAATACTCTTCTAGATGATGCTAATATGACTAAAATAAATTAAGAATCAAGATTGTCTAAAGATGATTAGAAATATTTTAGATTATAAATCAATGTTTAATAGAAATTACACTACTTATACACAAAATAAACCTATAAAAAAAAGCCAAAAAAAAGGTCTAAATTGCACAATTTTCGCGCATACTCTTTCATTACAGCACATGACTTTGCACCATTAACATCTAAACCCGTCACTAAATGAGGGTTCTCATTTATAAAACCTCCTTTAATGGATGTATGAGTTCATAAATGGTGGTCCTAATCTACCTGTATTTATAAATAGAGCCTATAAGATACCACACCTATTCCGATTTTCAAGGTAAGAGTAAACTTACCAGTCACGCTCACTTTCAATGCTCTGTATTTAAGCCAAAAACAATAGAGAATACATTATAAAATTTTCCAAGTCCAACATATATGGAAGACCTGGAAATAAAAGTTGAAGAGTCAAAGATGGAAGGCCGGGATGGCTTTCTTTCCTTTGAATTGACTAAGTCAAATTAGCCTGTGTTCCTCGTTCTCTGTGAGCATTGTACTGTTTTGCAATGTATTTATTTCACTCTGGCTTATCCCAAAAGTGTGTGCAAGGGGGGCTAGAGGGAGGAATGCGTCGGAGTCCAATCCGGATGGAATTGGGATATCTGGAGGGCAATCAGCATTATTACCAGAGCCAGTAGAGGTAAGCGATGATTTTCAGTACTACCCATCATTGTATGACGTGCTAAAAGCAAGAAATTTATTTTTAGGCTTAACTTTCAGAGTACTGGATCATAATTGGTAGGAATACTTAACATATTTTCTATTGGATTTTCTTTATGGTTTTCTGTTCAAGGATTTGTACTATGAATCTGGGCTTAATCATTGATTGTGAGGAAGAGGGTTTCACCTTTCTTCCAATTGAAGGTTTTCTTTTTCTTTTTCCCTTTTTAAGTATATGTGTCTGGTCGGGTTTCTGCATTGCAGTTGGGTTTGCAGTTGGGTTTTAATCATGCAGTAAATACTTTAGAGACGAATTTGATAGTAGAGATACGAGATCACAGAATAAGCATTTTGAAGACATTGTGATATGATTTGGCTGATGCTAGACTAGCCGGGAGCTGGGACAGACCATAATAAATGTCTCTGCAATTTATTTTTTAAATTCTTAATATATATAGTTTTAGTCAGTTAGTTTAGGCCATATTGCTTTAGCTACAGGAAGTTAACAAACCCATGATTTTTCTTATTAAAAAGGTGAGGTTTATTTATTTTTTGAATGCCCACAACTAATCCAAAGAGGCCTAGTTTGGAAGAAGACCTACTTGATCTTGATATTGACTTTGGTTTTTGAGCTGGAGGAAGATCTGGCTGATTTTTATTTTTATTTTGATCTGGAGGGAGACCTGGTATGGTGCTAGAACTTGGATAACAACATAGCTATTTTTGTGAATAGATTGATTCCTCATGATCCAAGCCTTTACCCAGGACTTGATTGGGGAGCTTTGTTCTCCACATAGAAAGTCAGTTATAGTGGTCAGAATAGAAAATACGAACAGGGTTTTGATTTTTTGTACTACTGTTTAATATGTTGCCATAGAGATTCTTATTGTTCAGGCTTTGAAGGCTTATCTGTAATCTCAATTTTTTCTCTTCTTCAATATGTGCTCAGGTTTGATTATTTCTTTCTTGTTTTATAGCTGGTGAGGTTCAGGTTCAAACCCTAATAAAGGGTGCAAGACCTGGACCTCCGAAGAGGTCACCCATCTTAGTATTTACTCCACTAGAAACTTGCACTGATCACCCATATGTTATCCAACTTATCATACAAAAACTTGCTTTTCTGGAAATTGGTTTTTGATATTGGCCTGCACTGCTCACTCATCTGTTATCCAACTTATCATACATAAACTGGCCTTTCTGGAAATTGGTTTTTGATATTTGCATGCACTGCTCACCCATCTGTTCTCCAACTTATCATACAGAGGCTAGCTTTTCTGGAAACGAGTTTTTGGATCCTTTATCATACTCTCAAATGTTTACTAACCACACAAGCACCTGTATTTTAGACTTGGTGCTTTCAATATTGGATTAGGAATTGCAGGCAATCTATCTTCAGATTCCACCTTTTCTTGGACTTGGTGCTTAATCTCTTATTTATGTTGGGTTATAGTTGCCACCTATTGCATTTGATAGATGAATAATCTGCCAAATATTAAGTATTTGATGTGAAGCAGCACTTGGAAGACAATTTGTCTTCATACTAGACCATTTCTTGCGACTTTGTTCTGTCTGAAATCTAGTTTTGGCTTGGATATTCTTTATTCAAAGTATTGTCTTCCCTTCTATGAAGAGCTTAATATCTTTGCAAGTGTTTGTAAATTCCCCTGTTTTGTAAACTTATGCTTGCGTGTTTTTTAAGCTTTGCTTGAAAAGTTTTCGTGGGTTTCCTCTAATAAGCCATATCGTCAAACATTTTGTGCAGATCAGGCCATTATAGTTAAAAGAACTTCTGCAGCTGTATTGGTTAAGATATCCGAAATGGCATCAGATCAAGCATCACAAATCTACACATATGAAGCTCCATGGCAAATATATGGCATGAACTGGAGTACCCGCAAGGACAAGAAGTTCCGTCTTGCAATTGGTAGTTTCCTTGAGGATTATAACAATCGAGTAGAAATTGTGCAACTTGATGAGGAAATGGGTGAAATAAAGAGTGATCCCAGACTGGTATTTGATCACCCTTACCCTGCAACTAAGGTAATGTTTATTCCTGATAAAGAATGTCAAAAAACAGATATTCTGGCTACTACTGGAGATTATCTTCGTATATGGCAAATTAATGAGGATAGAGTTGAGTTAAAGAGCTTGTTAAATAACAACAAAAACAGTGAGTTTTCTGCACCCTTAACTTCTTTTGATTGGAATGATGCTGAGCCAAGGCAAATTGGAACTTGTAGCATTGATACAACTTGCACCATTTGGGACATTGAAAAGGAGGTGGTGGATACACAGCTAATTGCTCATGACAAGGAGGTATATGATATTGCTTGGGGTGGACCGGGTGTTTTCTCTTCAGTTTCAGCAGATGGGTCTGTTAGAGTTTTTGATTTAAGGGATAAGGAGCACTCTACTATTATTTATGAAAGTCCCCAACCAGATACGCCATTGTTGCGTTTAGCTTGGAACAAAAGGGATCCTAGATATATGGCCACTATTCTTATGGATAGCTCCAAAGTAGTTGTTTTGGATATTAGGTTTCCCACTGTACCTGTTGCAGAGCTTCAAAGGCACCAAGCAAGTGTTAATGCCCTTGCATGGGCTCCTCATAGCCCTAGTCATATTTGTACTGCAGGAGATGACTCTCAAGCTTTAATATGGGAGTTATCTACCATTAACCAGCCTGGCGAAGGAGGCCTTGACCCTATACTAGCCTACACCGCAACTGCAGAAATCAATCAGTTACAGTGGTCTTCCACACAATCAGATTGGATTGCAATTGCATTTGCAAACAAACTTCAGATACTAAGAGTTTGAAAATGTTTGGGATGCCATTCCTATTCAAAATTCCCATTGATAAGACAACATGCATTTGCTGTTTAAAGATTGTATTATGTCATTCTAGGGTCTTAAAGCCTATATTGATATGGGTTTTCTTCATTAGTAAGCAATCTGATCAATTCTATGGCTGTAACATTTGGGACATTCGTCTGCCAGAATTTTCTCACCTTATCCTCGTGTAGAACATATTTCAAAATCTGTTTCGAATTCCTTTTGGTTTTTGGTGCCATGCACAAGTAAGATGAGCGAGCAGTGCTTGTTTGTATTGCAACCTAAGGTGTTTGTTTTACTGAGTTTGTACTTGCCAACCGGTTTACAATTTTGCTATTAATAATTATTTTGATAATAAAATATTCTCTCATGATATTACTGTCAAACAGAGTTTAGCGGAGTTTCAGCTATGCTATGATTATTCTGACGGTATTTCGTACAGCCCTGGGCAGAAGTGCTTCGACCATGAAAGACGAACCTAAGACTTGGCTTCAATAAGGCACCATAAGTTGGCTGCATAAGCTAAATATTATAGCGACTGGAGGAACTGGTTCTGCCCAAAAGATTGTAATGATTACTTATACTGGTTAAATTGAGTTTAAACTCTGTAGGATTTCTGAAACTACCCAATAATGAAGTTCTAAGCTATGAGGCTTAAGGAGCCAACAACAAAACTCTGCAATTAGTTGTGACCAACTTTTCATGCAAACATAGAAGTAGCACATGAAAAGGATGAACAATTAATGACATCAAGTTTCTACAATTCATTTTTGCTGATAGATATTGTTTCTGAGTTTGATTGTGTTAAGAGATTTTTAGCATCAATTTTTTGAATCACATTATGTGATCCATCATCAGGATAGTAGAGAGCTGGAGGAAAAGGTATATTTGACTAAGATAATCAAATGAACGTCTAATATTTATAATAGTTATATGTATATTTGACTCACTTTTGCAAAGCTTTTTGCTTTTTTTTCTTTTCTTTCTTTTGTGATTTTTTATTCTCTCAGTGATTTCGATCCTTGTTAAGAGATATGACCCTATGAAACAGCGTTATTATGCATTCCTGTTCTTTTCCATAAGATGCAGAAACTGGGAGGAAAAGAAGTTGAGACTAATTTCCGAGGCTAGTAGTCCATTTGCATGGTTTCTGCAAGATAGCATAAAGAATCATAAATTTGCACTAGCAATCTTTTAATGTAGATTGCAGACCACACTTGATGACATCTCATAAAAATTGAATTAGTAATACCATGGAATTGTGATATTGCTATTAGGATTCAACCGTGTAGTTTTACGAGACAAACTCATTGATCCATTTTTTATTAATGGTTCACAAGAACCCATCTCTCATAATAAGCTTAAACTTGTCAATGAGTTTTACTTGTAAAACTACATAGTTGAATCTTGATAGCAATATCACAATTTAACATGCTGTGGAAAATACCTCTGACATACCAGGGAATCCCAAAAATGCCAATGGAAGTAATTATAATAAAAATCACCTGGGAAAAGAGAAATAGAATAGAATAAGTAGTATCATCTTTATTGTTTTCCATATTTTACTCTAAAAGTTTTGATTCCAAAGTATTATTTTCACCATTGATGACCTCAAGTTCATGTTGAGAGAAGTGTTAGTCTTGGAGCATTGTGTGTTACGTTTGGTTGTACTTGTTCTACTGGGCACAATTCATTTGCTATAGAAGTTGGGGAAGGGAGCGGCATGTTATACAACAATATATATTAAACCTTTGAAGTAGATACATAAAATCAAATAAAAGCAACTAACACACTAAAGAAGAATTATATCTTATTTTGTGTGGATTTACATTTGGAAGTAAATAATTCAAAATACAATTTTTTTGGAAGGAAATTCTATTAGATCTACATTAATCTTATGGGAGAATATAAATTTTAGTAGAGTAACATATACATTTTTATTTATATTGTGGATGCTTGAACTCAAGATCCTTTAGATCCCTACAACAATGGTCTTGCCATAACACCGAGTGCCAATCGGTTGTAGAGTAACAATTAAGAGATAACATAAGAGAAAAATTCTAATAGGGAAAAAAACAGCCTCCAAAGCACATTCAATGTAAGAGGAAGATTAAAATACAATGTAAAGTTCTAGTGCTCTCAACAAGAGATACAAGGGATCTTCAATCCTATTGTCTAGAGTCAATTTGACAACTTAACTTTGAGTTCACCATGTAGTGAAATGATTTGCACTCCTAATAATTTAATTCATGTACATTTATTTATGGGCACATAACTATAGGAAGCTATTATGTAGTATTGTTGGCAAGGAAAATGGATTCATAGATTGGATTTCTAATTTCTAATGTCTTACAAGTTGTAATTATACCCAGTGCTTACAATATAAGAATACACAAATGTTTTGCAGTAACATAACACAATACTCCAACCTTGATATATATTCATTCATCAATTTCAATATTACAATATCCAATATTCAGTCCTTAACATGTGTTCTCTCTCTCTCTCTCTCTCTCTCTCTACTTTTCTACTATATGTATGTTATTACAATAGAGATGTGTCCCTTATGATCATTATGCCTCCTAACTGCTATGGGAATTGACCTATCTAGCTATGCATTCCTCTTATGGTAGGATGCAGTGGTTTGCACATGTTGATGTTGCCTTGTTGTTTCACTTACTAACATCATCACACCCCTTCCCCCCCCAACCCCCACCTTGAAACCATGTATTATCCTCAATACATGAAAATGTGGTATTACACCCAATATTGATATCATCCTTCAATTGTTTGTGGGAAAGATGTTCTTCTATATTTCATTGAGCTATTGGAAGGTTGTGTCCCATTGAATCTTGGCCTATTGTAGTACTCAAATATGTCTATTGGTCTAGATTAGGGTCCTTTTTGCATCTATTGTGGTAGTTGGTATATGGATTTGTGTAGTTAGGTTCTTTGCATCCTTGCGTAGTCTAGGGGCATGAAAAATTCTTAGGCTAACCACTTCCTAGAGTTACTTGATTTATGATTTAATTACCTCTCATTGGTTCTAAATTTGTTGGAGTTGAGTGTGCATGGTTTCTATTTGGGCCCTAGTTGTGTTATCAATATCTTTCATAGCATCATATGTACTTGATATATGTAATATATGAGTTTCCATGTGTTCAATTTGATTCTTGAGGGCTTTTGTTAGAGTTGGCTATTGTAAGAAAAATCGGTAAAGTGCATTGATATCATTGGTGGTGTCCTAAAGAGTTGTTGTGAGTCTCCAAGTTGGTATGAGCCATCATACATTTATTCCTTGTTTCTTCCATGCACTTTTTGTCTACCTCCTTCAAGATTCTACTCCTAATTATTATTTCCTGATTTTCCAATTATGTTATGAGTATGTCTGTGAGTTACTTCATGTGTTGACCTAATGGTATGGTGACATCTCATTGAGCTTGAGGTAGTTTACTTTGAGTTATATTGATTGTGATCTCAATTTGTTCTATGTTCTTTATATGGTATTTTAGTATATACTCCCTTGTTGTACTATGATATATATTACCAAGCTGAAATTTTTGAACAAGAGATATATTTGAGAGATCCAATTGTGTCCTTGACAACAATAGTTGTAAGAGTTGTAGTGTGGCTATTGGTTGGATTTTCTTTCGTCGAGTTAGGAAATATTTTATGATTTGTGTGGGTGATGAGGAGGTGGACATTGTTGACCTTATCAACGATGTGGGTAGCTCTTGATATTGATATGGAGCTTCCTATTGTTCTACTCCATGCAACTTTGGAAGTTTCTTTCTATTTTCTCCTAAGTCTTTTCTTCTTCTTTTATCAATACCACATATGCTCTTTTTGTTACAATAATTGTCTCTTGTTGGACTTTTGTCTTGGCTTCTTGGCTCTACATCGTGAGTACATCCATCTTTTTTTTGGATATTAACTCCTTTACCTTACTAATGAACTTTAATAAAATTAATGGTTATCATTAATTAGAGTGATGAATTGTATTCTCTAACATTAACAAAAAATATGAATGGCTTTTCCAAAATAAAAAACTAATAGAACCTTATAAATTGTTTTTTAGCTCTAGAAATTTCATATAAATAATATAAAAGCATTATAATTCATTAATATACCTAATGTTCTCCATACTTAATACTAATATGAGAGAAACTAAGACATGTCAAAGTGACTATGATCCATATTTATTGAGTAAAAACTAAACATTATGTAAAAAGTCCCTTGGTTAACTCTACTTTAAAATTAGAACAAATCATTTCTTAATTTATATTACATTGAAAGGAAAATTACTTTGTGATTTATAATATAAAAGTTGTGTTGTAAATAATCAATTAAATGATTATAAATCTTAATTAACAAAAAATAAAAAATATTTTCATGACCGTTAGAGTAATTTATTAAATTAACAAAACTATATTTGATCTTGATTTTGGTGATATATATATATAGGCAAGCCATTGGATAAATGATGTCTAATGAAGTCAAAATTTCACACAGGTAATTTAGGATTTGTCACCACCTTACAAGGTTACTTTTAGAAACATATTTCACCCAATCCTAAATGTTTGATCTCAAATGCAACAAAGTGAATTTTTTTTTTGATAATTTATAAATAGAGAATATTAATCAAACTCAAAGAATGATGAAATTCAACATTAAAGCTAGGAGATAATACCTTATTCAATCATAGAATTTGACTATAACAAAAATAATGAATAAATAATTTGTAAAATAATGATCAAGATAAAGGAAAGAGTAACCTCACCCCCTACCATATTTCCTTGTCTAATGCTATAATTGTAAGATTTGTTATGAATAATATAGGTAGTCACCTGAAGATTTTATAAAAGGCTACATAGACTACACATAAGCTTCTAATAGAAAAAAAAATAAAAAATTAGTAAATGAATTTTTCCTAATGTTTTCTTGTAGAGGTTGATGAGAATATGGTCATGGCTTGCATTCCTTCTTTAATTTCTAATGAGTTGAATGCTTCTCTTATGCAACCGGTGTCTTTGTCGAAAGTGGAGGAGGTTGTGTTTGGGATGAATAAGGGGAAAGCTCCTAGCCCTGATGGTTTCCTAGTTGAGTTTTTCCAGGGGTTTTGGGATATTGTGAAGCTGGATATGTTGGAGGCGGTTCGAGAGTTTCTTCATAGTAAGCAGATGCTTTGTGCTCTGAATGCTACTTTTTTGGTTCTCATTCCTAAGAAGGAAGGTGCTGACAGGCTTGATCTCTTTAGACCTATTGCGCTTTATAATGTGGTGTACAAGATTATTACGAAATTGATTGCTGAGAGGCTTAAATCTTGTTTGTCTGTGATCATTTCTGAGGAGCAAGGCGACTTTGTGGCAGGTCGTCAAATTCTGGATGGGGTGGTGGTTGCGTCTGAAGTCATTCATTCCATGGCAACCTCTCAGGATAGGTCTATGTTTATCAAGTTGGATATGACTAAAGCTTATGCCAAAGTTAAATGGAGTTTTCTTCAGAAGATTCTGTTGGCCTTCGATTTTTCCTCTGATTGGGTGAGCTGGATATTGAGCTATGTGACCTCTTCCTCTTTTTCGGTTATTGTGAATGGGGAACCCTCTGAGATTTTTGGGGCTACTAGGGGCCTTCATCAAGGAGATTCACTCTCTCCTTATTTGTTTATTATTATGGCGGAGGGGCTGGGTCAACTTCTTAAATCTTGGGTTTCACAAGGTTTGATTCATGGGTGGCAATGGGGGATGGGCTTGCCTACACTTTCTCATCTCCAATTTGTAGATGACACCTCTCTTATGGGTTTGGCTCGTATTAGGGAGGCTGAATCCCTCAGGAAAGCTTTGGACATCTACCTTGTGGCTTTAGGCCAGAAAGTCAATGAGCAAAAGTCTTCTATCTTCTTCTTTCATGCTCCTCAGGCTATCCAACGGTTGATTGCAGCTTTTCTGCGCTTTCAAATTGGGTCTCTTCCCCTTGTCTATTTGGGTATTCCTCTTGCTGTTGGTCGTTAGCCCAAGTCCTCCTGGAAGTTGTTGCTTGATAAGCTTAGGCAGAGGGTTACTCATTGGACTCATCGTTGGCTATCTACTGCTGCTAGAGTGACTCTTCTCAAGTCTGTTATCCAGGCCCTTACCATCTATAGGTGCTTTGTTCAAGCGGCTCTACTGTGTCTCCTTAAGGAATTTGATGCTCTTTCATGTCAATTTCTTTGGAGCGGTAATTTGTTGTCTTCAAAGTGGAGCCTTGTTAAGTGGGAATCTGTGTGTAGACCAAAGCACGAGGGTGGTCTTGGTTTACACTCTGCTATTTTGAATAGGAAAGCTCTTGTTGCCAAGCTTTACTGGCGTTGGTGTACCAATAAACATCAGTTATCGGCTCGTATTCTCAACCATAAATATCTTTGAGGTGTTGCTTCTTTTGAGGTTCCTCGCTATCCTCTGGAAGGGAGTGCTTCTATGATTTGACATACTTTGAAAGTGGGGGCGTAGTTGATTAAGTGTGCATTTTTTTGGATCTGTCATTCGAGGTCATAGACTCTTTTTTGGTCAGATTCTTGGGATGGTCACCCTTCTATTCTATCTTCTTTTCCTCACCTCTAGTCCCTTTGTGATGTTTTTATTGCGGTTGGTTGGGATATCGTGGAGCATTATAAGGTGGCGTAGCATGGTGGATTGGTTGTAAGTTTTCATTGGAAGCATCCTTTCGAGTGGCCACCTCGAGGGTCTGAGGGGGATAGGCGTGAGCTTTCCTAGCTTCTGGCTTCCTGTGCTTGTAATTCTTTGAGGGGTCCTGATGTCTTGGCTTGAGATGGTTTGGATTTGTCTAGAAAGTACTTTGTGGTGGCTGGTTATAAGCAGTTGCTTGGGGACATTGAGGTCCCTTGGTGGAAGCAAGTTTGACACAAGTTGTCATGGCCGAAGTGCAACTTCTTTATGTGGTTAGTGTTGGGAAATTATGCCTCAACTTTCTGGCTTGTTTCTTCTTGGACTTAGGTGTTTTCTTCCTAATTCTGGCCTTTACCGCTTTACCACGGTGGTCTGGACTTTCCCTGGCGGTACCGTGGTGATGGACCTGGTGGTCATTGCCTTACCACGCGCGGTGGCGTGGTAAGGCCGCCTGCAACCTGCACTGGCGGTTACCGCCTTACCGTGCATGGTGAGTTCTCTCACCGCGATGGCGCGGTAAGGCTGCTAGCAACCTGGCTTGGCGGTTACCACCATATTGCAGGTGGTGGTTCCTCTCACCACGATGTTCGCCAACGGTGGACTCGACGGTTACCGCCATACCACAGGCGATGGTTCCTCCCACCACAGTGAGACCGCCAAAGGTGGACTCGGCAGTTACCGCCATACCATAGGCAGTGGTTCCTCTCACCGCGGTGAGACCGCCAGCGGTGGACCTGGCGGTTACCGCCCTACCGCGGGGTGGCTTGGCGGCCCCCACGGTCTGCCTGGCGGCTACCTTCACACCACGGTTAGTGTTGGTCTGAGTAGTGGTAGCACAGGGTGGTCAAATGGAAGGGCTTGGTGAAGTCAACGATGAGCTCGAATGGCCTTATCGCCATATCGCGAGGGGAGTTAGATGGGGGCAGCGGTAGCGCGGGGAAGACAAGGGTGAGCTCTACCAAGCTCACTGCTGTACCGTGACTGGGTCAAAGGAGCTTGACGGTTGCACGGTAAGAGCTCAGATGAGCTTAAAACTTGGTTGACCGAGTTGGACCAGGTTTGACCGACTGTCAGAGCAGTGAACAAATAAGGAGGCAACACATGGCATATCTTTTAAGATCTGATTGGTCGAAGGTTTATTTTTTGATTATGATTGGCTGCACTATTCGAATGGAAGGTGAAAGACATATCTGGAACCAAATTTAATGTTGTACGACTCGATGCACCTGGCTGATGAAGCGGTGCACTTTATCAGAGAAGTATGGTTGCTTGTAGGTGGATAATTGATTATCTAGATGACCGTTGCTGGCCGAGACTGGCTAGAGTAGGTTGGCACATGGTGAGAGATTATAAGTAATCTCGTGTTTGGTCAGATAAGAAGGATGAGTGATAACTATGAGAGGCTGAGAGTGTTTGAGCAGTTTTAACCATGAACACTTAGTCTCTTAGTTCAAAAAGATGTGAACCTGCGAAGGCCAAGGCTGGGCTAGCCATGAGGCTGGCTAAGACAATCAACTAAGGAGCTGAAGGGAATCTACACTGTGTGTTGTGAGGGTGCTGGAACAGTGTGAGGATTCTGTATTTGTGTTGCCTGCTTTTTCTCCAGATGGACAAGATGTAATCTCCTGAAGAGCATAGCTCTGTGTTTGTATTGTAACCTTCTTTGTTACTGAATAATACAAGTGAGCTGAGTGTTTTGGAGGGTGGGGATTTTTACTTGAAAAGGTTTTTCCCACGTAAATCTATGTTTCCACATGATTTGTTTTTCTTGTTTTTGGTTCTGTATTTTGAATCTATGCTTGTGTTGAATCTGTTAACAGTTAGCATTTAATTTTCTCAGAGGATCAATGGGGGATTTACTATGCCTATTTCCGCTTTATGGCATAGTTGTTTGTGTCTTTGAAGTGATAAAAATAAAAATCAGTAAGGCACTACTGTCTTAGATGCTAATCTATGATGACAAACCGAATCCGTATCCCCAACAAGTGGTATTAGACTTGGTTGAAGGAGGTCGAGGCTTGATGATACCAACAAGTGGTGTCAAAGCCTTCTCTTGGTTACTGGAGTTCTAGGTATTTCTCTTGTGATGATTTCTTAGCCTGGAAAACTTAAGGAAATTTGGAGGAATCAATTGGTGATTGATCCTTCGATGAGTGGAAATTCTTGCTTCTTTGATTTAACACACAGTTTGAAAGACACTGGAGTTTCCTAGAGTTGACCATATTGTGGCAATGTGGTATGAGGCTCCTGGCTCGTAACAATTGTTCCTGATGCAAAGGGCGTGAGATGTGCTTCTGGTTGTTTTGCAGCGAAGCATGGCTATCATACTAGGTGTCTATGTGAGAGGCTCCCTGACGGTATGGAGTTGCTTGTACTGCTGTTTAGCCATGAAGTTTGGTGCTTGTGCTGGTTGTTCTGACTTAGCACTGAAGGTGGTTTCTCTATTGCTCTGATTGCATGGAGGTTATGAAGTTGATCCTGGTGGTCTGTAACTTCTGGATAGCCCGACTCTCTCGTATGCTTGTGCATGACTGAGGTTTTGGAACTGGTCTGAAATGAACCTGTTGTTCCTGTTTACCTGTTTCTTGCACTCACATATTTTCAGTTTCATGTCTTTGGCTCGAATGGTTTAGTGTAGATTTTCCTAAAAAGTCTATGATGCATATTCATGTTTTTCATTGTTTTGGTTAACCGTGATGGTTGCGTGCAGACTCCTGAGTCATCCAGATGAGCAGTGAATATGGAGATGCGTGGGTGTTTAATAAACACTGTTGTTTTGCAGGTTTTGCACGGTCAAGAAAAACTTGTGGTGTGTGGAGCTGTTGTTTAGCTATTTTCTAGACCCTGGCTTCTGGGGTGTGACTGGATAAGATAGTTGCAGGTCGACTTGGTTTGAGGAGGTGTGATGTCTTCTCTGCATGGGAGTGTTGGTATGAGTTTTCTCTTTCAACATTCTTGTGGTGTGCTTGTTGGTTTTCTAGACTATGGTGCTTGAGGTGTGGACATGATTGGCAAATCGGATCTATTGCTGATCTGGTGTTTGAGTCAAGTTGTCTACGTAGGTTATTCCCTTTGATTATCTAAATTTTGCAGTTTTCAGTGTGATGATAGATTTGTAGGGTTTTTCGTTGAAGTGGATCTACGACTTGTGCAATGTTGTGGGTTGTCTTTACCTACATGTTTGCTGTGAGTCAGCTTGGAAGTGGACTATCATTATCCACGAGGTTGCTTCTGTGATGGTGCAGATCTGTTAGCTGACCTTGTCTGTGGTCACTTATGCATTGGAATGGTTGTTTTGAGATGAGAGGATGGACAACGTTTGAGTACCTGAATAGTCAGTGATGGGGACCTGAAGCATGCGAATCACAATGTCATGGAGAGCTTGATACACTAGCTAGTGTAAGCTTTTGATAGTGATGGTGTGGTTGGTCATGATGCTTGGAGAGCTCGGTGTCACGTTTTAGTGGGAGCTTTAGCAATGACTGTGGATTCATCACTTGGTGGTGGATGATCTCCTTTGGTGTTGCAGATGCTTCTTGAGGACTCTTAGATCCTGTTGCTGCAGAAGAGTTCTTTTGCATTTTCATGGTCACCATTTGAAGATGTGTAGCATCTTGGAGCCATGGAGGACTTTGGTAGTCTTTGGTTGAGGTGCTGGTAGTGCTTGTCAGGTGATGTTGGTTTAGAGTTTTGTTTACTTTATGTCATGGTATACTCTTGCTTGTGCATTAGAGTTTTGGCATGTTGCATTGCTCTTGAGACCATTGCTTGTTCACTTGAAGCATGGTATCTCCTAAGGGGGATGTGTAGATCATGGTGTCATGATAAGCTCTTGGTTCAACTGGTTTGGAGTTTTGACAGTGGTTTGGAGTACATTGGTCATATGCTGGAGGACTTCATGTTTATTGTAGTGATGCAGTTTGGAGTTAGCATGAGATGACAGGTTGCTAGTGCTCATGGATGCATGGAGAATAAGGTGAGGCTGAAATTCTTTTAAGAATAGTGTTGTTACAGCGAAAAGTTCGAGTAGCCTACACCTTGGTTGAATGTGAGTTCAATAGAGACCATGAAGGAGAATGCTCTTGGGTAAGTCATGGTGGCTTGTATATCTTGGAGGAGCATCTTTTTCTTCTTCTGGTCTGCTCGACAGTGAAGTTTTTTTGAAGGGTGTTTACCCATTACATTTTTCAGATGTCCTTTGTATGCTTGCTTTCATGATATGAATCTTGAGTTGTTTTGAGATTCTGGAGGATTCATAATGAAAGGTGGACAACATTGTGTATCTCCCCGTGCTTTTGAGAACTGGTAGGAGATGGTAATATGGGTGAGTCTATTGAGAATGCTTACATTCATGGAATCTGTTGGATGTTGTTTTGGCATTGCCTTTGGGATGTGAAGAAGATCATTCTTGGCGCAACTGGCATTTAGAATTGTATGTACGAGGATGCTACATGTTATGATTTGTTGTTTCTCTCTTTTCTGGTTTTCTCTTCCTGAATGTTCTTGACTTTAGATGTATGTGGAGCCAGGTTTTGGTCACTTGTTTGTGGTCATGTGTTGTCACTTGGGTGATGAGACGAAAGTTCCTATGCTTCCTTCTTCAGTCAGATATGGAACCTTGGAAGAACTGTGGAAGACTGTTGAGAGAAATGTTTCTTGCACCAGGTGGTTGCAAGTTGTGCATGTCAATGTGGATGTTCCTCAGAACTACATGGTTCCTCATTTCTATGTGCAGGGATTGGTGGAGTTGGTATGCCTGGATCACTTGTGATGAAGCTTTGTTTGCATTCATCTGGACAATACCTTTGCAGTGGGAGTACCTGGATGTGTTTGGTCATTTTGACGGGTTGGCACATGGTGCTTGTATTTGCTGCTGATGGGTGGTTACATGATGGCATGAGTTTACTGATGGTCATACATTTGAGGTATGTGTGGTTGGATGAATCAACATGAGCTATGGGTGTTGGTTTTCAATTGTGTGGGTTTGATCAGTTGGATGAGGGCAATCAGTTTTGTGGTTGCTGTTCTAGCTGATGGTTTCTTGTTCTGGAGAATGGTTTTTGTGTTTGCATTGTGCTTTGTTGCTATTGTAGTGCCTTTGCCGCTGAAGGGTCAGATGTTTGTGTTCCTGAGATAGATACTTTTTTGCCTTGGCATGTTCTTGTGTTTGGAGCTGTTGCTTGAGATGGTGGACATTTTTTGATGTCGTTGCAGGGGTCTTGGTTGGAGCATGGAAGCATGGTGTTGGTCCTTGTTCGGGTGTTTGGAGGAAGCCTGAAAGTCTTCGACAAGTGGGAGATTGTTGGGAAATTATGCCTCAACTTTTTGGCTTGTTTCTTCTTGGACTTAGGCGTTTTCTTCCTGATTCTGGCCTTTACTGCTTTACCACGGCGATCTAGACTATCCCTAGCGGTACTGTGGTGATGGACCTGGCGGTCACCGGCTTACCGCGCGTGGTGAGTTCACTCACCACAGTGGCGTGGTAAGGCTGCTTGTAGCCTGCGCTGGTGGTTACCACCTTATTGCGCGCAACGAGTTTTCTCACCGCAGTGGCGCGGTAAGGCCGCCATCGGCCTAGCTCAATGGTTACCGCCATACTACAGGTGGTGGTTCCTCTCACCGCGGTCTCCACGGTGAGATCGCCAGTAGTGGATTTGGTGGTTACCACCATACCACAGATGGTGGTTCCTCTCACCGCGGTGAGACCGCTAGCGGTGGACTTGGCAGTTACTACCATACTGCAGGTGGTGGTTCCTCTCACCTCGGTGTTCACGGTGAGACTGCCAGCGGTAGACCTGACGGTTATCGCCCTACTGCGGGGTGGCTTGGTGGCCCCCATGGTAGCGCGGTATGACCACCAGTGGCTACTGCCACACCGCTATTAGTGTTGGTCTGAGAAGTGGTAGCGCGGGGCGGTCAAATGGAAGGGCTTGATGAAGTCAATGGTGAACTCGAATGGCCTTACCGCCATACCGCGAGGTGAGTCGGATGGGGCAGTGGTAGCGCAAGGAAGATGAGGGTGAGCTTGGGCGAGCTCACCACTGTACCGCGGTTGGGTCAAAGGAGCTCGGTGGTTGCACGGTAAGAGCTCGGATGAGCTCCGAAATCGGTTGACTGAGTTGGACCAGGTTTGACCGACTGTTAGAGCAATGAATAAATAAGGAGGCGACACGTGGCAAATCTTTTAAGATCTGATTGGCCGAAGGTTTATTTTTTGATTGCGATTGGCTGCACTATTTGAATGGAAGGTGACAGACATATCTGGAACCAAATTTAATGTTGTACGACTCGATGCGCCCGACTCATGAAGCGGTGCACGTTATTAGAGAATTATGGTTGCTTGCAGGTGGATAATTGATTATCTGGATGACCGTTGCTAGCTGAGACTGACTAGAGCAGGTTGGCACAAAGTGAGAGATTATAAGTAATCTCATGTGTAGTTAGATAAGAAGGATGACCGATAACTGTGAGAGGCTGAGAGTGTTTGAGTGGTTTTAACCATGAACACTTAGTCTCTCAGTTCAAAAAGATGTGAACCTGTGAAGGCCAAGGCTGGGCTGGCCATGAGGCTGGCTGAGACAGTCATCTGAGGAGCTGAAGGGAATCTACACTGTGTGTTGTGAGGGTGCTGGAACAGTGTGAGGATTCTGTATTTGTGTTGCTTGTTTTTTCTCTAGATGGACAAGATGTAATCTCCCAAAGAGCATAGCTCTGTGTTTGTATTGTAATCTTCTTTGTTACTAAATAATACAAGTGAGCTAAGTGTTTTGCAGGGTGGGGTTTTTTACCTGAAAAGGTTTTCCCCACCTAAATCTGTGTGTCCACATGGTTTGTCTTTCTTGTTATCTGGTTATGTATTTTGAATCTATGCTTGTGTTGAATCTGTTAACATTTAGCATTTAATTTTCTCAGAGGATCAATGGGGGACTTACTGTGCCTGTTTCCACTTTATGGCATAGTTGTTTGTGTCTTTGAAGTGATAAAAATGAAAATCACTAAGACACTTCTGTCTTAGATGCTGATCTATGATGACAGACCGAATCCATATCCCCAACTAGAAGTGGTTCAAAACCAATGTCTTACTTGGGATAATTTATGTAAGCGTGGTTTCCAAGGCCCCTCTATGTGTGTTATGTGTCATGGCTGTGAAGAGAGTGTCTCCCATCTCTTCTTCCAATGTTCCTATGCTAGGGAGATTTGGCATTTCTGGTGGGGGTGTGGAATACGACCTGTTGGCATGCTTCCTCTTTGGTGGAGTTTGGGGAATGGTGGGGCAGGGCCCTTGTTTCTACCTCCTTTCTTCAGGCTGCTTGGGCTCTTGGGCCATCCTTTATTATCTGAAACCTGTGGTTGGAGAGGAATAGGAGGATTTTTCAGGATTCGTTGTTGATGGCCCCTCACCTATGGTGGAAAATTCTACATTCTTTAGGGGAAACTATTGTTGTGAAGTGTGATATGACTGTGTTGGTGGACCCTCGTGATGTTGGTTGTTGTAATCGTCTTCATCTTCCTCCGCAACGAAAGCTCATGCACAATAGATGTAGACATCCTACCCCGAAGGTGAATAGGGAGGGAAGATGGACCCCTCCTCCTCATGGAGTCCTAAAAATCAACTTGGATGAATCTTCTCGTGGTAATTTGGGTCATTTTGGCATTGGGGGTGTTGGTTGGGATAGCTCTAGAGATGTTCAGTTTATCTTCTTTGTGTATAAGGGTCTTCATACTAATAATATTATGGAGGCTCAGGCCATTTTATTGGTTGTGGAGTGGGGCAGTCAATTGGGATGGCGAAGGATCATATGTGAGTTTGACTCCTAGGTTGTGGTGAACTTACTGAAAATGCGACATTTAGATGATGTGAGCTGGCAACTGGCTTTGATTGTTGAAAAAATTCTCACTCTCTGTGCTTCTTTGGAGTATATTACTTTAACTCATATTCCTCGAGAATGGAATGGTGTTGCTGATTGCTTGGCTAAATGGGCTTCTGATCATATTCATAATTGGAATTTGGTGGATCGGGGTCACTACCCCTAGATTTGTCTCATCAATTGGATCACTTGGTTGAACTTGATAGGGCTATTTAATGCCCTTGCTTTGTAACGTTTCCTTGTTTTAATAAAAAATTTACCCCTCCTTGATGTTTAATTTTTCCTAATGTTTTTGATAATATAAGGTGCATTCACAAGGTGTAGAATTCGGGTGATCCCACAATATTGGTTTACAATGTTTGGCCAAACTGGACATTGAACTATTTTTTCTAACTAAATCTTCACTTTTGGGCACCTATAGCAGTGAAACTGTGAAGAATTTGAAGATGATGCAAACTAGTGATTTGTGACATTTTGTCTATAGATTCTAAATATATTTTTTTCAAATTTTTTGGAATCATTGCAGTTATTTTTTCATCTCCTTCAAAAACTAGTTTTTTTTTAGTAAACACCATTTTTAAGGAGTGATGCTCATTGTATACAACATAACTTTTTTTTCATGAAGGATAAAATTATATTTTTTTCGAATTTAGATTTGCAACTACGATATCTAGCACTTTCATTTGGTTTCATAGTGTTTTATTGATTTTTTTTCCTTAATCAAGTTTCGAAGTCAAACCAATTACAATTTAGACATAGGCGGACCGTATAAAACATAACGTTTTTTGTATGTATTGAAATTCATTTTTTTTGTTGGATCAAGGATTTCAATATCTAGTGCACTGATATTTTTCAAATTTTTTTTGATAATTTTCTATTTTTCCATATGTGCAGAACAAAGAGCTTGATTTTTGGTGAAAATCCTATGTTTAATCAAACTAAAAAAACAAATACATAATAAAATAAAAAACATATTAAAATTATATTCATTGGATAGCTCATTTTGAGATCTACCAGCATCTGGTTGGGTCTATGAAGTCTCCTCCATTTTCATCCTTAACTCGAGCTTCAAAGGGAAAAATTCTATAGAAATTTGGTGCTAGAGGGGGAGAAGGGGGGAAAAGAGGGGTTCGAATGAACCTACGTTCGAGCGAACCCCCCTTGGAGGTTTGTACGAACCTAGGTTTGCTTGAACTAGGGTTTGAGCAAAGCCCCCTTTCCACTAAGTTTTCCTTTGTTTTTCGTTCTGAGAAAGGTGGAATATGGTGGGACCCAACATTAAATAGGTTCACTTGAAGGGGGGTTCGAGCGAACCCCCTTTGGGTTTGCTTGAACCAAAAGTTCGTTTGAACCCTTAAAAACCAAAATTTTCTACATGAGGGAATTTTTTGCAATTTTCCTTCCTCATTGGAATTCTAAATCAATTTTGTGGGTTTACCCACCCCCAACGCAAAAGGCCACAACGACTAGAGTTCACTAGATCAGATTAAAGAGAAAAAAATAGCAATAACAACATACAACCAAGTAACAACAACTAACAGTTTGCAGGAACAACACAAAAATAGCAAAAACCAGAGACCCCTAGTGGGAGCAAACAAGCCCAAGACCACTACTTTGCAATATGCTCTCATTCCTCCATGAGGAATTTGAAGACATCCACATTCAACTAATTAGAACTGGGATCATTCACATACACCTTCTTTTGGACCTCATCCTTCAACACCGATGCAAGATTCATCGCATAGTGGTGGCTGAATTTGATGGTAAAGTAGGTGAGCATGTTTAGTTTCTTCTCAAGGGTTTTGTAGTCTTCATTGGAGCCTTGACTGGGCTTAATAACCACTTTATTTATTGCATTATGGTTGGAGGAGTTCGAAGTGGAATCCTCCACCAACATCTGGTTGAGTTCAAGGAAATGGCTAGGTCCCTCAACAAAATCATCAGCTTCCTCCACCATCTCGTGCTTGTTGTTCTCTTGTTTATTCACCTGTTCAGAGCTGTTGGACTCAACAAGAACTTCAAGTTTCTGTTTAGCCAAACGACTAGATTGCCTAACACTAGTAGGTTTCACACTTGCTTCCACCTCCATAGCCATAGTTTTGTCCTCCTCTGTTGAACCTTCAGAGTCATCCTCCCCCTCTTCATTGTTAGTGGTAGGTTCTTTGACATAGAAGGTAATTGATTTCTTCTTGTTAGGTCTCGATTTAGGCTTGCTCATCTATTTAGCTTTTTTAATGAGGGTATTTTTGAGCTCACACAAACCAGCTACGACATTCTTCTAGGATTGCATAGGGTTGGATTTTTTCCTTTTTTTAGTCAATTTAGGTTTATTTTCAGGGGTGGGTTCAATGGCGACTGGGGAAACTTTATGTTTGGATCTAGAGGTAGAAACAAGGGAGGGTTATTTGGGGGAATTTTCAAGGGACTCAGGTTCATCAACAACCTTAGTAGCACATATGGGTTTAGGAGGGCATAAAGTCAAGTGGAAATGATACAAACACAAGATCAACCCTTGATGCAAGGGGATGGGAGGTTTGTCAGGGTTTTTAGCAGTCAGGTCCATTGTTTCCTTCATTGAGCTTTCTAATGAGGAAAGGAGGAAGAAAGGGAAATTGATACAACAGTTATGCCTAAAATGGTTAAGCAATGACATATGATAATAATAATAGCATTTGAAATGACCTTCAAGTGTAACATACTTCATAAGGACAAGACACATCTGAACCCAGGGGGTTGGGAGTTTTCTCTTATCATACTCGACATGGAGCTTGAATGGTTTCTCATTCTCCTTAAAAAATTGCTGCATATTGTTTGCATTAGGAACTTTTGTGTGTTTTTTTAACTTCTTCCTAGAGCAAGATAACCTTGTGGTCTTTGCGATGACATCCTCACTAACATCAAAATAAATGCCATCGAGAGTAACCTTCCTATCATTCCAACTATTCACAAATTGGGTTAGAGATTTTTGTTGTGGACTTTGAGATTCTCCATTAATGGTGCCAAGCCCCCTTCAGCACAAATGTGCCAGACTAAAGCATCCTGCCGAAACTCCTCACATGAACCATGTTTAGTTCCGACTCTATCACCACCCATAATGCACAAAATTTTACCCAAACAACCATGAGAGCTAAGAAACAATAAAGTTATGCAAAAATAGAGAATGGAAATACAAAACCTTCCCCCAGATAAACAATAGGAAAAAATCTTCATACCATTGCAATTTAAAATGATAATAACTTCATACAAAGGAGTAGTATTTTCGAAGAGGTTGAACTTGGCACACATGATTTAAGAGTGTTGAAGTACATTGAGGAAAAAGATTTGATAATAATGGCATCATAGGTCATTAAAATGAAGTCACGATGAAACTTAAGGGTTAAAGGGTAGGATGTCATATCACAAATCCACCAAATATGATTTATTAATAAACCATTCATTTTAGGCTAAGAATTGTGATGATTGGAAAGAGACATACCTTTTTCATCCCATGTGTTACAAAGCTTGCAAAGCATAACATACTTGTCGTGAATCACCAACATCCACCTATTCTTATCCAACTCATCATTCCTAAACCACCACATCAAACCAAGGCTGATAAAAATAGGATACATATCAGCCCCAAAGAAAGAAGAGTTATCATACATCATGAGTAATATGATTTTTTGACCACTAAGGATAAATCCTTTCACCAAGGTGGGAAAAGCATCAAAGTTCCTCCAACACCTAGTAACTATCTAGTGGGTCCCAACATTAGCAAGAGCATCGACAAATGCATTGCCTTCCATGTAAATATGTGAAAGCATTTTCCCATCAAATTTAGTAAGCAGGTGATTTATGTCAACCATGCTATCCTTAATAGTCCAAGATTGAAGGCGATTTCTAGTGACAACATCAATCATTGATTTAGAATCACCCTCAATATGAAAATTCCTTATCCCAATAGAGCTAGCAAAGTTGATTCCATTCAGCAAGGCCCTAGCTTCAACAGTCATAGAAGAATGCACCCCAATCCCACCAACATAACCAACAATGAATCTTCCAACATGATCTCTTATGATACCCCCTATACTGGCAGTGCTAGGGTTTCCTTTATCACCCCCCTCAAAGTTGAGTTTGTTCCAGCCTTGCAAAGGAGGCCACCGTTTAGTATTTATTCTTGCCAACATTTTAGAGTTATCATAGGAGTTGAGGATTAGGGATCTATTCCAATTACTAGCTATGATGAACTCAAGGGTATTAGGGGGTTTGTTTGGAGATTTCTAGACAAAGTGAGAAATGTTCTCAGTAAGGATCCTGAAGGAAATATTGAGAACCTCCACGTGACTCTTTTCATCATTGTGGAAGATCATGTTATTTCTCTCTTTCCATAAGCACTAGCAGATGAAAGGAGGGACATGTTGCCAAATTTATTTGGGTAGGGATGAGAGTAGGGGCTAATCCAATTCTCTACAAATTTTTTTATATCCCCATTCATGGTCCAAGAGAAACCAAGCCTTTGCAAAGTAGAATCCCAGACTTCAACAACAAAGGGACAGTGGAGTAACAGGTGAGGAACAAACTCCTCATCACTCTTGCAAAGAAAACATCTCTTAGGGATTTGAAACCCCCTTTTTCTTAGGTTGTATTGGTTGAGGATTCTATTATGGACTGTAGTCGACTAGAAAAAAAATTATTTTCGAAATAAGATGTATGTTCCAAATCATCTTCCATAAATTACCCCTAGTGTCCTACATAGACATTAGTCTATAAGCCAATTTGACAGTAAGATTACCCTTGCTTTCCTCAGTCTAGAAAAATTCATCTTCTCGGGGTTGAAATTAATTCTAGTCAAGGAGTGAGATTCTTGAAGAAGTCTGGCAGAGTGAGAAAGACTTAGAGATTTGTGACAACAATTATTGAAAGCTCTCCACTTTTGAGTGCCATGCTGGCCCATGATGTAATCCACAACCAAATGACCAAATTGGCCATACGTAGGGACCATTAGATGTTTAAAATTAGATTGGTTGAGGGGGATCTCAAGCAAATAGGGTTCGTCCTAGAATTTGATATTACAACCATCACCAAGCCTCCATTTGAGGCTATACTATAGTAGTTTAACTTTGTTAATATTATTCCAAATCAGGGAGCTGCAAGGGTGACCATTGGAAATATAGTTGATGATCAAAGTGTTATTTAGATACTTTGAATTTAGGATAGTGCAACCATCCTTGTTTCTCAAAAAATCCCAACTAACCTTAGCAAGGAGGAATTTGTTAGAAGTTTGGATTTTCCTCATATCCAAACCTCTATTGAACTTGGGAAGAAAAACAATATCCCAACTAAGTAAGACCAAATTATTTTTCTCCTCAGTACCGAACCAAAGAAATTTTCTTTGAATTCTCTCTAGCTTCTCATCAATGTATCTCAATATTTAAAATAGGGATAGGAAATACATAGGGATCCCTTGAAGGTAAACAATAAGGAGTTGCAATTTACTAGCATGACTCAACATGGAAACTTTCCACCTAGCCAATTTTCTGTATATTATTTCCAACACCAAATTCTAAAACTTAGGGGTGACTTCCTTGACAGTTAAGGGAAGGCCCAAATAAACAACAGGAAGAACAACACTCTCACAACCTAGGATGGCTATCACTTTAACTTGGAGGTTTTGAGAGGTATTAAAGAAGTAGATCTTGCTCTTGTTATAGTTTATACGTTGACCTGAACTCGAAGCATAATTATTAAGACAACACTTCCATTTTGTATCTTCCACAATAGAGGATTTTCAAAAGAGAATGGTGTCATCCACAAACTTTTGAATAATTAAGGGGTTTAAAGAGGTGGATGGTTTAACTCCCTTAATAGTGCCATGATTGAGCAATTTGTGAACATTTTGGCTTAAAACATCAACAACCATAACTAAAAGATAAGGAGAAAGTGGGTCCCCTTGTCTGATCCCTTTTCTAGCCTTGAAGAAACCATGGGGCACCCCATTAACCAAAATAGAGTACTTAACAATAGAAATGCATTCATTAATAAGGTTTATAACAAACTGATTGAATCCAAACTTTTTAAGTGTTTTGAGAAGAAACCTCCAAACAAATTCATCACGAGCTTTAGAGATATCAAGTTTAAAGGTCATACCTGCATTGTTACATCTATCCATGGAATAAATAATTTCATGAGTGGAGATGGCAGCATTCGGAATTTGACAACTGGGGACAAAGCCTTTTGACAAGGGCTGATCATTTTATCTAGAAGGGGTTTGAGCCAATTGACAAGGCTTTTGGAAAAGATTTTGTAGATAGTGTTGCATAAGATGATGGGCCTAAATTCAACCATAGTTTGAGGGTCAACATTTTTGGGGATGAGAGCAATGAACGTATGGTTCAACTATTTTAACAGTTTGTCAGTTTTGAAGAAGTCTTTCGTAGCAAGGAAAACATCATCACCAACAATCTCCCAATAATATTTAAAAAAGGATGGTGGAAAGCCATTGGGTCAAAGGGATTTGAATGCCCCCATGCTAAAGACCACCAACTTAACTTCCTATCAAAGTCAATTAGAATGGAGTGGGTGTTGTCTAGTAGTTGATTGTCCAAAGCAGCAAAAGGAGCGACAATAGGGGCAACAAAGGACTATTGAAAGTAGGTGGAGGCCAACAACCCAATCTAAGGAGAGGTGGTGCATTTAGTCCCACTATCCTCTTTAAGCTTCTTTATCTAATTTATTTTCTTGTGTTCAAGAGATGAAATATATAAGAAGGAAGAGTTACAATCTCCTTCTTTCAACCATTGTATTTTGGACTTTTGTTTCCAAAATATCTTCTTTTTTTAGAACATTATCCCAATCAAATCAATAGTTTTTTTTAGTTTGGAAAGTATGGTCACCCACATCCCCATTAGCCATTATGATTTGGATGTCTTTGAATTTAGCTATCAGATCTCTCTTTTGGTGGAACACATTGCCAAAGACCTATTTATTCCCTTTCACCATATTTTTAATTTTTTTTTAGGAAACCCTAAACATGGGGGAACCATGGATGGGAGTATTCTACCAAGTTGAAATTTTATCCTCAAAGTTTGGGTGGGAGCTCCATATGATCTCATATTTAAAGGGATAGTGACCAATAGAAGAGTTGCCATCTCAATAAAGTGGGATAGGATTATGATCTGACATAGTCTGGGAAAGAGCCTACAAATTTGAGCTATGGAGGGTAGACCAATTGGGGGAAAATAGGAATCGGTCAAGTCTAAATTGTATAATATTTTCCCCAAGTCTTCTATTAGTCTAGGTGAAGGGTTGGCCATGAAGGTCCAAATCAATTAGCCCTGTAGTATTCAAAAAATCTTCTAGATCAACCATACTATCAATATAATCCATTATCCCCCCACACTTCTTAGATGGGTAAAGGGGGGAGTTGAAATCCCCAACAACCAATCAACGAGCTTCTTTATTACCAAGAATTTAATCACAAATCTCAAGCCAAAGGATTTTCCTAGAATTTCTAACATTTGTGGCATAAACATTGATGAAAATCCAATAATACCCAACAGTGGAGAACTGAACTCCTAGGCAATTCTTGGATTGGAAAAGTTTAGAGCTACACAAATGGTTTGGATTCCACATAACCACTTGGCCCCCAGAGGCCCCATCAACATCACTGACCAAGAAGTGAGCATTGGGCCAGATATTCTTAACTCTATCAAATAAAAAAAAAATTAACTTAACTTCTTCTAACAAGAGAATGCCAATCTTGTGCTCCCAAATATATTCTTTTAGGGCCAGCTGCTTGTGAGGACTATTAAGCCCTCCAACGTTCCAAGAGAGGAACTTCATATATAATTTTTTTTTGAGGACACTTCTAATTCCTCTATTTTCCAATTGTAAACTCCTTAGACATTTATCGATTCTTCGTCTATCTTTGGGAAGGTCTACTAGCTTTAGTCTCAACCCCCACATATGCCTTTTTTAGTTTACTTTTCTCTTAGAGGTTAACCAATCATCCCCACCAATCGGTTGGTTGTTAGTCTGAGAGTCATCTAGTTGGTTGTTTAATCTGAGATTCATTTGATGTTTATGTCTACTTGTTTATAACAAGATTTGTAGGAGACTTCTCATAAAAATTGAGAATGGGTATTTCCCCATCCTCAAGATCAAGTTTAACAAATTGTGGGATTTGGGTCTCCAAAGGAGAGGCTAAATGATCAATCTTACTTACAAGGGATTTAGGGCATTGAGAGGAGCCCATTTGAGTACCATTTAGACAAAGGTCTTTAGGTCCAAAACCATATTCTAGAATGATAGGAGCATCCAGAGCGAAAGAGGCCTCCAACATAGTTTTGGAGGGGGACTTGAGGATATTTAAGATATTAGTTTGAAGGGATAGTTGGAAATAGGATCTTCCTAAAGAAAAATCTGTTCCTTGGATTTTTTCTGGCTCATTATCATGGACTTACAGTAAAAAATGTGGTTCCTAGATTTGGAGAATTTCTGGCAATAAACAACAACATTCTCATAACACACTTGCTAGGACCAAGTCCCAAACTTAGACTTCAAAGTCACAAAGTTAGGTAGTGTTTTATTAATGTCAAAATTGACACAAAAATGGGAAAAGACTAACCTAGACCCCCTTCTGGTGATGATTTCGATGGTAATGAAGTGGACAAACAAGTCCCTAATACATTGAAAAACTAGCTCACCCCAATATTCAAGTGACAATCCCAGTAGGCGGATCTAGATAGGAGCAAATTTGTCGAGGTCTACAGTAGGGTCAAAGCTAGGTTTCCAACAACACAGAGAGATGCTATGTTTGTTGTAAACCCACGAGCCAAAGGAAAGAATCAGAAGAAAGTCCTCTAATGAAGTGAACTTGAAGAGAAACAACCCTCCTACCATTGCACTAACATCCACACTTCCTTTTAAACACCATTTAGAATTTTTCCAATGCCTCACCATGTTAATGGAAGGGATAAAGGAGAAAAATTTACCCACCAAAGAGTTTTCCTTTGTCAAAAATATTCTATCCATCGTAGAGTCTGGGAGAGAGATTTTTGTCACAAAGGTAGATTCGAAGATCATTGGCCTATAGTGATCACTTTCAATAGAAGGACTAAGAGGAGTGTTGAGTAGGACACTCTTCTAACCCTTTAAACCCAAACTATTAGGAATCATGGGTATACCATCAATCCCCACAAAAGGAGGAGGGACCCTTGAGGCAAGTGGAGCATCATGTGCAAGGTGAAAAGGTGGGTCAAGAAGGGACAAGGATGGGGTACCATGGTGTACCCCCAAGGGAACATCCACCATGCGTGCAAGGAGTTCAAATTTCAAAGAGAGAATTTAGAGCTGCTTTTTCTAATGTTAATTAGTAGCTAAAATGGCTAGATATTTAATATTTGTTAGAGGGTAGGTGTTCCCAATCTAATAAGCTAAAAATAAGTTTTATTGAACTATGTTACAATGTTGGATCAAGATTCGGATCAAGATTCTCTATTATAGATTATTTTTCTTCTTAAACCTTATTAGAATAATTAAATTATTATAATAAATTTGTAAGCTTGTGCAACATATGTTTTAGCTTACTAATTAATAATGAAAAAGGGTTGAACATATCATATTATTTTAAAGAAAATGTGATGGAATTTGGGACATTCCTTAGTTTATGTGTAGTTTACTCTATTAAATTATTGTTCTTGATGAGTTTACCATTACATTTCATTATTTATTACGAGTTAGCTATATATCATTGAATCAATCCTAATAATGGTTACATGATTGAGTAAACTTACAATGATTTATCATATAACAAAATAAGATTATGATTATAATTGTTAAATTTTGTTCATATCTATGATTACATGTATCATCCTATTGGAATGAATAAATATTACATTAAAAAATGACTTGATTCTTAATCAATCCAAAAGAGTGTCCATTATGTTTCTCTCAATGTATAATTTAAAATTGGGGTGGGTAGTGTATCATTATATCATCCTAAATAATTAATACCTTAACATAATTTGTCACACATACATATATGCACTATAATAAATGATTCCAATAGATGATGGTTCTTGAACAAGAAAACTCATGTGCATAAGGCCTAGTTTGCAAGATAGTAGTCAAGGAGAATTTCAAGGGGAATATATGTTCCTAAACTATTAGGAGTCAAGGTCTATGTTTAGCTTGTGAATGTGTTGATTATAGTATGGAATTTTAGTTATGTTGAAGAATATGATCAAGAAGCTACTACTTTTTCCTTCACATCATAACCAGTACATTTATGAGGTTTTATGGCATTCTTTTTCTATTGAAATTTGATGACTTGATTGTACAATTGTAGCAGGTCCTATTAACAGTGCACACTTGAAACACTATCAGTTGTTGCCAAAATAAAACACATTAATTTCACCAAAAGATATTGTACCATAGCGTAACTAACAAGAAAGAATAACCCACCTTAATACCACTAGCATCCATCAAATCAACTAAAATGGTTCGCAAAAACCACAAAATAGGCAAAGCATTAAAAGCTCAGCTACCACCCAGTATAGCTCACACCTCACTAACCATAATATTATAAGAACCCCAAATCCCCCTCCAATCTTAACATATTGCCACTATGAGATTAGAGAACCCATCGAGAAAAGTTAGAGAACTCCCTAAGAAAGTTCTAAGGAAAAATGGAAATCTCCCAAGAATCACTCCCTAGAATGGGTACTCCTATAGTCATCCGCATATTTGAGAAACCCAGTCTAGTGTTTAAACAACTCCCATTCTAAGAAAGGCTCATCGAAAAAGATAGAGATTTCTCATGAGTTCTGCACAATGTGGTCCACTTGGAGGACATGAGGAAATACATCCATGAAACCATTGTCAAAATCAACCACACTAAGCTAGAAGAGCTCCATCAACAACTGCTAATGGAGGATGGGAAAACATATAAGGAGTACATAGAGATTGGACAAAAAATCTTGGACGCATGGAAGGATTTCTCAAATTTTTGTATGGAAGAGGAATGGGTCCAAATTGTTCTAAGCTGGATACACAATGATCTGATGTACCTTGACAAGTCGTACCAAATTACAAAGGAAGATATCCATGTTGTGACTGAGGTAAGAAGGGTTGGATGGATCCCAACCAAAAAGGCTATCAAAAATAGTGAAGTGAAGAGGTTGACCAGAGCCACGTTCAACAACTAGAGTTTGAGCATAAAAACAATTGTCAATCCAATAGTCGAATATGAAATAATGGGTATAGCTTACAAAGTATACTATTCTAACCAAGAAGACTGAGCCACTACCATCGCCATCCACACCACATATTAGATGGTGGTCGAAGGTAAAGATTTTGATTTGTGTGAAGTCATACACTAGAAAATGAAGGAGAACCTAAAGAAGATCAAGGACACCAAGTATCCTTTTCGGTACAACACTCTAATCATCTACTTAATGTTTTACTTCTTGAATGAATTAATGAGGTTCAAAGGAAAAATTTGGTAAATAGACCAAACCATAGCTACCTAGATTAGGGATTACAACCACCGATTTTTGAACTTCCAAGCCTAAAAATTAACCTACTGGGGATTTTTCAAAAATTTCCAAGAACAAATGTAATTCAAGAGTTAGGTCCCCTATTTATCGGCCAAACAATACGAGAACTTAATAGCATTCCTATTCGACAAAAAATTTACATACATAAAGGCCGTTGAACCCCACACAATATGGATTTTGATACTCCTTATGAAATCACAACCCAAGAAATAGATGTTTATACAAAATCCCTACTCCGGAGCACAACAGACACCACTATTCCTATATTTGGGACATATCAAGAGGTAATGGATAGGAAGATGGAAGAGGAAGTCCAAGGCGATGAAGAAAAAGAAGAAAAAGAAAGCACATAAGTAGGAAGGATCACATGCTACTATTACTACTACTCCAACGCGCTCTAAATCTACTAGAAGAAGGACCACAAGGTCATAGGGCACCCCTCCAGGCCAATTGGCAGGACCTATGACATCAACACTAGTAGCTCCTACTCTAGGCCAATCATCTCAAAATCCATAAAGAACTTGACATGTAAGGGTAAAAAATAAATCCAACAAACTGAAACTAGATCTTGAGGAACTAGAGGCCGAAGAGATCTCCAAGGAAGAAGAGGAGGTGGAGAAACCTCTGCAAAGAAAGAAATGAACCAGAAGGACCCCAAGGACTGCACCAATCAAATCGAAGCCCCAAAAGAAATAAAAATAGAAGAAAACACTGAAACAACAACCTCCAACACTTTTTGTGGAGCCAATAAATGTACTTGAGACATTTAATGTTATTTTCAACCGTGTGATGCTACCATAAATCATAAATAAGTATGAAGAGTATGATGAATCCAATCAAGATAGAATAATAAAGAGTTTGACAAGTTAAGTTAACTACTTGAATAAAAGTCTTGAGGAAGCCATGGAGGGATTCCCCGACAAGATTGTCATAGTTATAAGGGAAAGAAGGGCTAAAGCCTTGGTCCAAGATGAAGAAATCAAAGAGCATGCCACAACAGCCATCAACACCAATATGACCAAGGAACAAAAATAAGTCCTAAGACAAGTACAAGAACATGAGCTTTAGATGAAACAACACATTGATAGACTAATGCAAGATGATTAAGATGATGTAGAGGCTCTTTGAAAATAAATAGAGGAAGTCACCAGGAAATTGTATGTGGCAATGATGAAGAAGTCAAAACAAGGGACAACATAAGAAGAAAGTGTTGTGCAAGAAACCATAAATGAAGAGAATGTTTCTCAAGAAGATGGAGAAGAAAATGTTCTGCAGGAAACTAGAAATGAGGAGAATGTTCCTCCAGAAACTAGAGAAGAAGAAGAGATAGAAAAATTAGAAGCAAACACAGAGGTAGCTAGGGAAGAACCAAAGCAGGATAAGGATGACTCTGGAGAGGTATCCAACCCCTTTGATACTATCTCCATGATTAAGAAATTCTTGGTGCAAGAGTAGTAGATTCAACTGGTACATTCTCCCTAATTACTACAAGTTCCACTAGTTGGTTCATAGATGAATCTCTCTAGGATGTCACCTATTTAAAAAATACAATTGGGAGATATTTTTCATGCAACAACATGAGAGGATCTCCTACAGGAACATGTCCAACAAATTGAACAAATCTAGGAAGCCATAAATACATTGTAAAAGGCTATTCCACATGTTTCTAGGGATCAATCACTCCCTTTGCCACAACCATTACAAAAATGGGTCATTGGAGTATAAATTGACTTGATATTCCAAAAGGATAACATCAAAAAGGAAACCCAAGATGAGCTCATCAAGCACAACACCCAACAATTTTTCAAGAGGTGTGCTTCCACACAAACTCAGATGGAAATCCAACTCTAACAAACAAAGAATAACATTAAGGCTTTTGGGGTAATTTACTACTTTTGCTCACAATGGCCTAACATGACGAAGAAACTTTGGGACCAGATCACACAAACATAGGAGCTTATAGAAAATATGAGTTATGACCCCTTGTAGGATCCCATCGATACAAAGGATAACATAGAGCACTTGCACATCTAGCTCCAACAACTCCACACACAAAGAGAATTGCTCAAGGAATAAATACAACAATTGAGGGAGACAATCAACAATGAGTCGATGTTCCTCTAGTTGATTTTGAAAGAATAAAAGTAAATAGCCAACAATATCATGATTCCCACCACTCTACTAGAATCCAAATAAACTCTAGCCCAAATCCAAGCAAAAATTGGTACCCTCCTTCAGGCATAGGCACACTAGACGACTATGTTGGAACAACTCAAGGTGGAATACTAGAACATCCTTCCCCAAGAAAGAATATCTTGAGGATAATACATCATTTCAAATTGGGGGATGATGTTAGCAAGTCAAAGAGAAGAACAAATCATACTGGTAGCATATCGAAAAAATACCTTAGTATCGGTAAAGGACAACAACCACAAAGAAGGAAACACATCCCTTCAAAGAAATGAATGTATATATGTTATATGTAATAGATAGGGGTATAGGATAGATATGAAGAGAAATATATATGATAGAAGATATATGTAACATAATATAGAAATAGTATCAGGGTAGAGATTATACCTACTCATTTGTACTTGTTATGACACACACACACACATATATGAAGAAATATAAGGAAGACATGGGTGTTATGAATATATAAGTAATTTATTTTGTGGAGTATACTATTATATGTTATGATTTCCCTATAGATTCCTACTGCATGCTTGTTTCTCTTACTATATCCTCTAAGGTATAAACTGACTACTCAAGGAATACCAGGTTACAAATCCTTTTAGATTGTACTAGCCCCCAATTTCTCTTTCCAACATTTTTCATAACCTTTATCATTCTTATATAGTAGAACAATGGTAATAGTGTATAATGAGGAAAACTAAAATAATTAGAAATACCTTGATTAATTTAGACTTGCCAACATTGATGCCTTCTTTAGTTCATCCTTGATATAAATAAAAAATCACTTGATTTCGTATCCTTGCTTGATATGTGTCCCTTATTTAAAACCTTAGAGATAAACTTTGTTTTATCTACAAAGTTAAGAACAAACCTCCTAAAAAAATTTATCTACCAAAGAACAATTAGATTTCCTTGACATTTTTGGGTTATGGGGTAAGATAAATGACCTTGACACATTTTGGGTCAGTCTGTACCCCTTCTTTAGATATACAACATCCAAGGATGTTTCCTTCCTCCACACTAAAAATATATTTCTTGGTATTCAAATAAATCCCATACTCTAAAAATCTTTGGTAGATCAACTCCAAGTATTTACAATGATCATTTTGATCCTTGGAATAGGCAGTCAAATCATCTTGGTAGGAAACAATGATTTCATTTATTAGTCTACCAAAGGATACATCCATGACTCATTGAAATGTGTCCCAATATTTTTTAGTCCAAATGGAATTTGAACATATAAAAATGTTCCCCATGATATTGTGAATGTTCTCTTATGCTATTTAGACTCATTTACCATAATTTGATTATATTCTAAGAAGTCATCTACCATGGGAATCAACTCTTACTTTGTTACCCAGTAAAATATATGATCCATGCTAGGTAATGCATAATTTTCATTGAGGGTCTTAACATTCAAATTTATATAATCTATGCATAACCTAATGTCTCCATTTTTCTTTTTTTACCATAGAAAGGTTAGAGACCCACTTTGAATGTCTAATTTATTTGATTATAACCTCCCTCTTTTAGCTTCATTATTTCCTTCTGTATTTGAGGGATGAGATTGGGGTTGATGGTTTGATTCTTCTATTTAAATGGTTTTGTACCAAGCTCCAATGGGATGGTATGTTGGAAAAACTCTTCCCTATAAGGCTTTAGCTCATCATGAGACCAAGAAAAGTGCTTGTTGTGCCTTTTTAAAAATACTACAAGCATCTTCTTCTGTACTATTTTTAATTTATTCTCAAGGTATATCATCTTGTGAGCTAATTTACTTCCCAATTTCATACCTCAACATCTTACTGACTCACTAGCTTACTTCTCATTTTATAACAATCAAAATTACCAAACATTATCTCTAATACCATGAGACCTCTTGGAATAGTATTTGTTTTTACTTGTGTAATTTCATTTCCAAAGAGAGTCTCTTTTCCATCTACACACTTTTCTACGATGGGTTGCTAATCATTGAGCTAACACTCAAAGTGATCAATGTAATTTGAAAACTCATAAATCTGTCGATCATCATCAAAGACCTACCAATTGTAGATGTTATCAAGATTTCTAGACCTTGTAACAATGTTAACATCATACCTACAATGTGGAGATGACAATAAAGAATCAAATTTTGAAGCTAGCATAGCAAGGGCATCAACTACTTCATTGTTTATTTTGTCAATCCATTTTATGGAAAAGGCATCAAACATCTCAATAGTATCCAACACATAATTTGTGTACATCTTCAATCCTTTATCTTTAGAAACATACAAACCTCTAACTTGGGAGTCAATTTTTTTGAATCACCATTCACTCTCATGCATTTCATCCCATATCTATGAGTCATGTTTAGGCCAAGAAACAATGCTTCAAACTTATCCAAATTATTGGTACATTGAAATTTCAATCTGAATGTGAACTTGTAATTTTTATCATCGAGTGGCACCAATGCAAATCATGCACCATTTCCTTCCCTTGAACATGAAGAATCAAAATACAAGTTCTAAATTCCTTTATTTCCCAAATATTGATTAAGAGGGGGAAAATCAAGATCTACCTATGTTTCAAGCTCATCATGAGAATATCCAACAAAAAATATGGTTGAATATCAAAGTAGCAAACCTCATTCTTTGCTTCATCAAGATTATCTACTATATTTATGATTTTATTTTCTCTATGTAATTGATTTCTCATGCATTCAAGTATAGTAGCATAAGAAAATTCCATTTTAATCCTACCACCGATTGAGGTTATCCATTTCTTGTTGGCATAATGTTGTCATTGATGTCAAAAGGTGTCATTGATGTCAAAGGATAGATTAGTGAATGCTTGGATGTCATTGAGCTTAGAGGATTAGGTTCTGGAAGATTTGGTGCAATATGATGGAGAAAAGAGCATGTTTTGCAAAATTGTAATGTTGCTCAAAAAGTTGCAAAGTTGTCATGAAATGTTGTCCCAATTTTGCAGAGGCCACTTCTAGAAGTCAAAATAGAAAACTAAGGTCAGATTTGATATGGGATTTTTTGTGTGTTGATTTGGTTGGTGTGGTCTGCATGATCAAATGACATGAAATGTGCTTAGAAATGATTTATTTATGCTTTCTAGTCAAACTAGGGTTTTATAGAAAACCATAAGGTGTTGTAGTCATGGTGACAAATAGTTATTATATTTTGATTTTGATTGTGTATAGGTGGTAGCAGGTCGATTAAGTCACAACTTAAGACATTGATGTCATCTAGGAACTGAACCCTTTGCCTTGTGCTACCAGTTGGTATGGCGGAGTTTCCATCACAACAATCCTTCACATTGCTATTTGAGTTCACCACAACTATGTCTAACTTGTGATGTGCGATGAAGGAGTTCAATGGCAAAGAATGAAGGATATGAGATCCAATAGCTATCATGTGATGTATTCACATCATGTTTTGATGTTATCCTCAGTAGGTGCTATGAGTGGTATGCAGTAAAGTTTGATCAATGACTGTAATCAAACTGGTCAGATTGAACAACTATCACTTCATTGCTTCACATCATTGTTGTGAAGCAAACGGGTTGTGAGAAATTTGCAATATGCAAAGTTAGTGAAGTAGGACAAAAGCATGGATAGGTGGAAGGTAGAGAATACATTACACACTCAACTCACATTGTTGTTGTGAATTGAGTGGAACTGAAAGAGTAGCAATATGTGATGGGGAAAGAAGGATAGTCGAGGATGACAAAAGAATGGACATGTGGAACAATACAATTGCATCACTATGCCTATTCACATCATTTTTGTGAATATAATAGCACCAAGTCTAATACATTGGGAGCTTAATGACATAGATCAAGCATTGGTGCTCAGACGATGATCGTAAGACCTCTTCACATCACATATAATAAATTTGATGTCCTAAGAATAGTTATGATACATGGTGGAGATTAAATGGTGTAAGTGAAAAGGAGTTTAACTACATGGGTACATTTTAAAGATGGAAGATTAAATGAGGAACAATTGATTGTGGAACAAAGATCAAACATCAACGACCCAAGTTTAAAGTTGAAGACATTTAATGGCTATGATAGTGTGAACAAGGGTTTCGACTGTAAACTGACACTGTGAATGAGTTTAATGGGTCCAACTTCTCTAGATACCAATTTTATTGGTGATGGGATAAATGATCAGTGACACAGATGTGTAGGCAATGGAAAATTAGATATAGATTAGATACAAAGCATATGTATTAAATGAAAATGAAACCCTAGATTTGTTAGAATGCTAAAAATAGAAAAAGCATTGAATCTGGATAAGTGTGTGTGTGGCTCAATGAATAAGTGGCTTGTTGAAGAAGACAATGAGAAAACCCTAACAAAGAACTTGTACTGGTGTGTGTGAAAAGCTCAAGGTAATGATTGCAGGTCGTTGAAGGGATGCAAACAAAAGGCAATCAGAATTGGGCCTATGTGTTAATGTATCTTACAAGTAGATTGATCTCTTGAGGCAGACGAATAATGCACTGAAAAATAGGGTGCAAAGCAGTGTATGTGTGAGCTCTTGAGGCGAACTGAGAATGCACTAAGAGAAAAAGGGAAGGTGTAGAGGTGTGTGTGAATGAGTAGAACTCAAACAAAAATCTGAGATCTTTATCAGGGTTAACATTTAGGAGCAGATCAAAGAGGTGGAGAGCATAGATTTTTTTTGTAAAGATAGCAATAAAGAAATGAGTAGTTGCAAATAGGGTTGCAACATTGAATTGTGCTCAATAGAACAAATTGTATTATATTGCATTATAAATCTGATTGGTGGGTGCAATTAGATATTTGGGTAGGTGGTTAGTTTGGGGAGTTGGTGATTCCTTAGAGTGGGTGCTCCTAAAACTAGGGGATTGCTTTCTCCTTAGGGTTGATGCCCTTAAACTTTGTAATTAGTGATTTCATTGTGACGTTGGATTTGGACAGAAGTCTCAAGAAGCTTTTGTCACCACGGTTTTTCCCATCTTTGGTTTTTCATGTATATCTAGTGTTACGAGTTATTGTGTGTGCATGTTTATTTCATTGCATATTTAGTTCAACTTACACTAAAGGGATTAAAAGGAATTAATCAGTGTAAAGTGTTGAAGGGATAAATTTTGATGATCTACTAATTAACCCCCCTCTCAGTAGATTTTTGTGTTCCAAAAATTGGTATCAGAGCCCCAATTCCTTAGGAGAAGCTTAATCAACTCGAGTAGATCTTGGACAAGTGAACACAATGGCCAGTCAAGAGGGTTCTTCTACAAATAAGGCACATTGGTTTGATGGATTAAATTATGCTTTTTGGAGCATTATTATGGAGACATATTTGGAATCCTTAGGGTTTGTTGTTTGGATTTCAGTTAAGAATGGATATACACCTTCGACTACCACTCTTATTGATGTTGTAGGAAAGAAAGACTATGAGAACCATGCAAGGGAAAAGCATGCTATTCTCTATGGATTGACAAGCTCAGTATTTGTCAAAATGATGCATTGTCAAACTACACATCATCTCTAGAGAAAGTTGAAAGGCATCTACAAAGGAGATGATAAAGTGAAGTTGGGTAAGCTACAAATTTTGAGAGCCAAGTTTGAAAGTCTTATGGTGAGTGGAGAAGAAAAGATTGTAGATTATCTTCTTTGAGTTGATGAGATTTTGAACTCAATCAAAGGGTTTGGAGAAGAAGTAAAGGATTTAGTCATTGTGAAAAAGGTATTAAGGTCCATGTCATCCAAGTATGGCTAAGATATCCACAATAGAGGAAGCAAGAGAACTGGATAAACTCACTCTAGATGAACTACACGACATATTTATTGTATATAAAATGAGAGTGGGAAAAACAATCATATAAAAGAGAAGATGCATTCAAGGTTGCAAACAAGGAGAAGGATGATGTAACCAGGAAGGAAAATGAAGAAGCCTCTACATCTGCACATGAAGAGACTGATGAGGAAGAAGAAAACTTTAGAAGAAGATTAAGAAGAGGCTTTGGCAAGTATAGAGGTAAGTTACCCTTCAAGTGCTTTGATTGTGGTAAAGTAGGTCATTTTTCTGCTAAGTGCCCTTACAATAGGAAGGATAACTTAGAAAAAGAAATAAATGGTAAAAAGAAGAAATCCTACTTTCCTAAGAAGATTTTTTTTTTAGAAGAGTCTGCACATTCAAGAGGAAAGTGATTCATTACATGCTATTGATAGGTTTGATGATAAACAAGATTGAGCTTTTGTAATGGAAGAAAAATAATTTCTTTTCATGGCAAAAGAATCTGAAGAATAGAAGAATGGAAAGGTTGAGGAGTTTGGTGAAGAATATGAAGAAGAAGGAGAAGTTGACCTTGAAGGAGAACTCATCTATGCCTTAGAAGAGATTGATAACCTAAAAGAGGAAATTACTAGTTTAAAAGAGGAGAATAAGCATTGGAAGAAGCTTGTAGAAAAGGAGAATGAGAAGCTAACAAAAATATTGATGAACCTAATTATATGGTAGTAGGCTTGAAGTTACAAGTGGAGGAATCTAAAAGGCTTGAATATGTAGTCAAGTCTAAGCTACAGTCTGAAGTTGACAAATATATGCAGCTAGAGGCATAAATAGTTGCATTAATAAAATACTTGGAAAAGGCTAGAGATCAAATAGAAAAGTGATTGAAGCTAAAGAGAGGCTCAAATATTCTTGATGTATTATTAAGAACACAAAAGCATTTTAACAAGGAAAACATGGTTTAGGTCTTGAGAAAGGAAAGAATACTTTTACCAGTGCATCTAGAAAATTGTATGAGAGGTTTAGAGTAGAAGAAAAGTTTGGTATAGATGGTGAGAAAGCCTACAAGGAGAACACCTTTGAAGGGGAGAATAAGACTACCAAGATGAAGAAAGCTAAGGAAGAAAATAAGCCCGTTGCAAACAAGAAGAACAACCAATCAGTTCCTAATCATTAGAGAAAAGAGACAAAACATAAGAAGAACTGATGCTGATGGATTCACATGGGCGAGAAATCTGAAGAAGCCAAGACATAGAAGAATCCCTCATCCTGTTCAAGGAAATTCTATGACCAGGTACTCTTCACACTTCAATGGGTACTATTATACTTGTAATCAATCTGGTCATAGGTCTAGGGAATGTAGAGTCACGCCTAAAAGGAGTACAAATTTTGTTAGCAATAATCCATTTTCTCCTTTAATAGATATGAATGTAATGTGTTACAATTGTAAATTTTTTTTTCATATAGCTAAGAATTGAAAAAAAAATTACATTACCAAATATACAAAATGAGCAAAAGAAAAGAACCCGTCCTAAAGTAAATAAAGAGTCTAAAGCTCCCAAGAGGAAATAAGAGAAAGTAGAGAAGAAATCTAAGAAGGCGTGGAAAGAAAAAGAGTAGATGCTCACTCAGTCAATGATTGCACAAACGACACTTCATGTCAAAAGGAAAAATCTATGGGTAATAGATAGTGGATGCTCTAAACATATGATTGGGGACAAGAGAAAATTCATCCAACTCAAGAAGAGTAAGGACAGATCAGTTAGTTAGGTGAAAACACTATTGTAAAAGTCTATGGTAAAGGAACAATAAGCATAGATGGAAAATCACCTGCAAAAGATGTCCTTTATGTTGAAGGTTTGAAGCACAACCAACTAAGTTTGAGTCAAATGTGTGACAATGGTTATAAAGTAACATTTAATTTAGAAGGATGCAAAATTAGGAAAAATGGAAAGACAATTATGTAAGTCCGTAATAATAGATATAAGCCTTTATAATCTATATGAAGTAAAAGGTTATAATTGTTTGGTAGGAAAAGTAGAGGAGAGTTGGTTGTGGCATAGGAGAATGGGGCAAGCTAATTTTAATAATTTAGTGAAAGTGAGCTCAAGAGGGTTGGTAAGACACATGCCTCAGATAACCAAGCCTGCAAACACCACTTGTAGAGAATGTCAAAATAAGTAAGAAAACAAGGGTTAAGTTCTAGACAAAAGAATACTCAACTAAAAAACCCCTGCAATTTATTCATACTAATTTGTGTGGTCCTACAAGGATACGAGGAATGGAAGGTAAAAGATACTTCATGTTGCTGATTGATGACTATTCAAGGATGACATGGGTAACCTTTCTAAAAGATAAGTCACAATAACTTGAAAGGTTCAAGTTATTTAGAAGGATGGTTGAGAAAGATATTGGTAGAATAATTAAATTCTTAAGGTTAGATAGAGGTGGAGAATTCACATCAAGTGAATTCATTGAATATTGTGAGAAGCATGGAATCAAAAGACAATATTCTACATCAAGAACTCCACAATAGAATGGAGTAGTTGCAAGGAAGAATAGGAAAATTGAGGAGATGGACAGAACAATGCCTAATGAGGCCAAGTTACCAGTTGTGTACTTGAGGGAAGTAGTTCATAACATAGTATATATTTTGAAAAGATTCCAAATAAGAGTAAACAGTGATAAGAATCCCTATGAATTGTTGTACGACATACCTGCATCTGTTATGTACTTCAAAGTATTTGGTAACAAGTGCTACATCAAAAGAGAAGAAGATAATTTGGGAAACTTTGATTCTATATGTGATGAAGGAATATTTCTTGGATATTCCCCTCAAATCAAGGCTTACAAATGTTATAACAAAAGATTGCACAAGATTTTAGAAAGTATGAATGTCAAGATTGATGAACAATTGAAACATGTTAAGTCTGATAGAGTTAAATTTGAAAATGATTCAGATTGTGAAGAAGAGATTGTTGATGAAGAGCCAGAAGAAGATAATGAAAAAGCTCTTGCAAAATATGTTCAAAAGGATCATCTTGTAGATCAGATAATTGGTAATAAAAATGAAGGTGTTCAAACAAGGAGAAGACTTGCAAAGAACAAAGAACAATTAAATTTTTCTCTTTTCTTAGATTGAACCTAAGAGTTACATGGAGGCCAACAAGGATGAAAGCTAGATAAAGGTAATGAAAGAAAAGCTGAATCAGATTGAGAAAAACAAAACATGGGAACTAGTTCCTAGACCCCCAAGCAAAAATGTGATAGCTACTAAATAGGTGTTTAGAAAAAAGCTCAATGAAGATGGAACTATTGTAAGGAACAAGTCAATATTGGTATGTAAGGGACATCCACAAGTTGAAGGCATAAACTTTGAAGACAAAGTTAAACCTGTTGTAATATTAGAAGCCACAAGAATGTTTCTTTCATTTTCAATTTATAAAGGATTCAAGGTCTATCAAATGAATGTTAAATCTAATGTTTATCAATGGAAACCTTGAAGAAGAAGTCTACATAGAACAACCATAAGGTTTTTAGTTATCAAAGGAAGATGATCATGTTCTCATATCAAGGAAAGCAATGCATGGTCTAAAACAAGCACCTAGAGCATGATATTCAAGATTAGACCAATATCTACAATAAGGATTCAAGAAAGGATGTGCAAATAGTAATTTGTATTTAAAATATGAAGGTGAGCACATGATTATTGTTGTTGTATATATGGATGACATAATATTTGGTGGTAACAATGACAAGATCTGTAAAGAATTTTCTATCCAAATGCAAGATGAATTTGAGATGTCAATGCTAGGAGAGATATCAAATTTCCTTGGTTTACATATAACACAAACTAATGATGGGGTATTTATATCTCAAACTAAGTATGCTAATGAAATTCTTAACAAATTTGGAATGGATGATAGCAGATTGGTTAGCACCTCCATGATAACTAGTTGTAAGTTGAGAAAGTCAGATGAGTCCTCGGATGCAAATCAAACAATGTATATGTCAATGATTGGAAGCTTGCTGTACTTAACTGCATCAAGGGAAAATATTATGCAAGTAGTGTGTATGGTTGCAAGGTTTCAAGCTGCTCCTAAGGAGTCTCATGTCAACGTAGTAAAAATAATTTTCAGATATATCAAAATCACTATAGACTATGTATGGTGGGATTCCAAGAGCATGGATTTCAGTTTGACAGTATATACAAATGTTGATTGGGTAGGAAGTACAGATGATAGAAGAAGCACTGGTGGTGGTGCATTTTTCTTGGGAGATAAACTTGTTTCTTGGATGAGAAAAAACTAATAATCAATAAATATTTCTATAGCTAAAGCAGAGTATGTTGCAACAACAACTTGTTGTACTCAGGTCTTGTGGATGAAGGAGACACTCTAAGACATCAAGGTTGAGTACAAAGAACCTATCTCTATTCTTTGTGATAATTCAAGTGCAATAAAAATCTCAAAGAATCCAACGATGCATTCTAGAACAAAGCACATATCAATCAAGTATCACTTCATAAGAGAAAAGGTTGTAGATAAGGAAGTTAACATGAAATATGTTGCCACCAAAGAGCAAGTTTCTGACATATTTATAAAGTCTCTTCCTAAGGAACAATTTGAATACCTGAGGAAAAAATTAGGAGTAATTGCTCCCACACCATATCACTAAATTCTAGTGATAAGGCATGGGTCTAGGGGGAGTTTTGTAGATATTTCATTCATCCTTGGAAATAAAGAGAGAGATCAAATCATGACAGCTTATTTTTACAAATTTATAATGGCTTGATGGTTGCAAATTTATGAATCTTTTCTCTCTCTTTGAATGGTTGGTCAAAGGGGAGAATATCTATTGTAGCACAAAGGGGGAGAGTAAATATGGTTACATGCATAGTGAGACCCTTTTCCATTGATGTCAAAGGGAGAGAAGTTGTGAAAATACTCATAAAATTGAGCAAGGAGGAGAAATTTAATGCTCTGATAAAGGATATGTCAAAGGGGGAGTTGATTTGTTTGTATGTGCACTTGTGATCATTTTTATTATAATTGGTACAAAACAATTCAATTGCCATAGAATGGTTCAAATTGGTATTAGACCATTATTAATTGGCACCAAACCATTGTTGATTGGTATAGTGTTGGTTTAGTTGGTACAAAGCATGAATTTGAGCATTTAGAATAGGTACAAAGCATAAATCAAAACATCTTCAATTGGTGCAGAGCATGTTGAGAATTTGATTTTTCCATCAATGATAAATGGGGAGATTGTTGGAATAATGTTATCATTGATGTCAAAGGGTAGAATAGTGAAGTCCTAGATGTCATTGAGCTCAGAGGATCAGGTTATGGAAGAGTTGGTACAATATGATGAAGAAAAGGGCATGTTTTGAAAAATTAAAATGTTTCTCAAAAAGTTGCAAAGTTGCCATGAAATGTTATCACAATTTTATAGAGGTCACTTCCAGAAGTCAAAAGAGAAAACTAAGGCTAAATTTGATATGGGTTTTTCATTTGGATTTAGTTGGTGTGGTCTACATGATCAGATGACATAAAATGTGCTTAGAAATGATTTATTTATGCTTTTTGGTCAAACTAGGGTCTTACAAAACACACTAAGGTGTTGCAGTCATGGAAACAAACAGTTCTTATATTTTGATGCTTATTATGTATAGGTAGTACCAAGTCGCTTAAGTCATAAATTAAGCCATTACCATCATCTAGGAACCGGACCCTTTTCCTAGAGCTATTGGTTGGTTTGGTGAAGTGTCCATCAAAACACTCCTTCACATCACTATTTGAGTTCATTGTGACCATGTCTAACTTGTGATGTGCAATGAAGGAGTTCAATGGTAAATGATGAAGGATTAGAAATCCACTGACTATTGCGTGATGTCTTCACATTGTGTTTTGATTTTCTCCTTAGTAGGTTCTATGAGCGATATGCGATAAAGTTTGATCAATGATTGTGATCAAACTGGTTAGATCAAATGGCTATCACTTCATTGCTTCAAATTGCTATTGTGAAGAAAATGGGTTGTGAGAAATTTGTGTTATATGAAGTCAATGAAGTAAGAATAAAACATGGATATGTGGCAAGTAGAGAATACATCACACACTCAATTCACATCGTTATTGTAAATTGAGAGAAAATGAAAGAGTAGTGATATGCGACGGGGAAAGAAGGATAGTGGAGAATGAAAAAGCATGGACAAGTGGCATGCTACAATTGAATCACTATGCCTATTCAAATCACTTTTGTGAATATAACAACACCAAGCATGATACTTTAGGAGTTCAATAGTAGAGATCAAGCATTGGAAATTAAACGGTGATCATAAGACCTCTTCACATCGTAAAAAATAAATTTGATGCCTCATGCATAATTGTGATATGCGATGGAGATCAAATGGCATCAGTGAAAAGAATTTTAATCTCACGAATCTATTTTAAAGATGGAAGATTAAATGAGAAATGATAGATTATGGCACGAAGATCAAACATCAATGGCCCAAGTTTAAAGTTGAAGACATTTAATGACTATGACAATGTGAACAAGGGTTTTGACTGTAAATCAGCACTATGAATGAGTTTAATTGGTCCAACCACTCTAGCCACCAATTTTATTGGTGATGGGATAAATGATCGGTGGAACAGATGTGTAGGTGGTGGAATATTAAATATTGAGCATATGTATTAAATGAAAATGAGACCCTAGTTTTGTTAGAATGCTAAAAATAGAAAAAGCATAGAATCTGGATAAGTGTGTGTGGATTAATGAATAAGTGGCTTGCTAAAGAAGATAATGAGAAAAATCTAGCAGAGAACTTGTATTTGTTGGCCCATAGTTATCGTTACACCAAAATATCAACCTGTTAATGCTCAATACAATTGCCAGAGTTAACGGATCCACGAGAGGTGGTTAGTTCATGTCACAAATCCTGAGGGGAGCGTTGACCATCTGCCAACAATGTCCCCTTCAGCATTGCCCGAGGGGATTCAAAATCGACACCTTTGGCTTTGATACCACTTGTTGGCCCACAATTGTCGTTGCATCAAAAGATCGACCTGTTAATGTCTGATACAATTGCCAGAGTTAATGGATCCATGAGAGGCAGTTAGTCCATGTCACAAATCTCGATGGGAGTGCTGACCATTGACCAAAAATATTGGTGTGTGTGCAAATCTTGAGGTAATGATTATAGGTTGGTGAAGGGATGAAAACAAAAGATAATCGAAATTGGGCCTATGTGTTAATGTATGTTGTAGGTAGATTGGGCTCTTAAGGTGACAAAAAATGCATTGAAAAATAGGGTGTAGAGTAGTGTATGTGTGAGCTCTTGAGGTGGACTAAGAATTCACTAAGAGAAAAATGGAAGGTACAAAGGTGTGTGTGAATGAGTAGAACCCAAACAAAAATTTGAGATCTTTATTAGGGTTAACATTTTGGTGTAGATCAGAGAGGTGTAGATAAGAGAATTATGTTGCAAAGACAACAACAAAGAATTGAGCAATTGCAAATAGGGTTGCAACATTGAATTATGTTCAATAGAACAAATTGTATTACATTGCATTGTAAATCTAACTGGTGGGTGTCATTGGATATCTGGGTAGGTGATCAGTGTAGGGAGTTGGTGCTTCCTTGGAGTGGGTGCTCCCAAAAGCAGGGGATTGGTGTCTCCTCATGGTTGGTGCTGTTAAACTTTGTAATCAGATATTTCATTATGATACTATATTTGAGTAGTAGTCTCAATCAACTTTTTCCACTGTTGTTTTTTCCCATCTTGGGTTTTCCACATATATCTTGTGTTATGAGTTATTGTGTATGCATGTTTATTTATCTACATATTTAGTTCAACTTGCACTAAAGGGATTAAAAGGAATTAATCAGTTTAAAGTGTTGAAGGGATAAATTTTGATGATCTACCGATTCAACCTCCCTCTTAGTAGATTGTTGTGTTCCAACATTTCCTAGGTAACAACATACCCCATTTGGCTAGACAATAACTATAATAATATTCATTGGATTTTTTTTACCAAAGTATGTAGTTAGTTGCACTTCAACATTATAACTACTTCAATTACATTCTCATCATGACAATCCATAAAAAATATTTTTGTAATATTTTCAAATTTATAGGGCTAGTTGATTCATGACTTGCAACTGCATCACATTTATGGATGCTCCAAAATCTAGCATACAATTATGTACCATCTATCCATTTATTATAAAATATGTATAAAATGGATAAATTACCTACTTGTTACTTGTAGACATAATTCCCAAGTAAATTTTAGGTTCCTCCTAGAAATTAGCTTCAAATGCACCATTTTGGGAACATCTATAGTCTCACCTAACTAATCAAAGATAGTAGGAGAATTGAGAAACAAATTTTATTTCTCTATGCTTGAGGATTCTTATCAATTCCCTAACTAGTTCTTGAACCTTCATCTAGTTAAATTATTGATCCATGTTGATTGGCTAATATGTTGGTAAGGGGTGGATGATAGAATAGTTAAAAAACTACTATCAAGGATGAAAGACATCACCTAATCACTAGAAATAGACTAATTCATATATGATTCATTCCAACTTCCTTAACAACCTTTTTCTTCTTACTTGTTTCTTCCTTGGTCTAATTTTACTTGGAATTGTTTCCAACCTCCTTTGAGTTCTCCAAATTTATAATTGAAACATCAAAATAATTTTTCTTAGGAGAATACTTATTTTAAAGGGATGCATTGAGCATGTGCATCTTCTTTCTTAGTGGTGACTTCCATGTATTTCTATTTTTAGTTTTTTATACACTATTATCTATGTTTTCCTTTACCTACCTATGCAAATGGTATATCTGGAACAACACCACCTCCATCTTTATTTTTGGCACCTAATTTCTTACTTCTTAGTTTGTAATCACTCTAAACTTGCAAGAAAAATACTTCACTGATACCCTTGATATATCTATTATAAGGTTTTTCTCTTTTATACCATTATTACATTAGTTTATTAATACAATTAAATTCATTCTTTGGTATCTCATATGAAACATGATGGTTTTCATGGTCATACTAAAAGAATTCCTCTTCCTCATATACATCTAGTTGGTCCATTTTTTCATCCTCATAATTCTCAGGTGTACCTTCCTATCCTTTGAATTCTCTATTCTTCAAGTGTTGTAGTAATATCCCACTTTGATGGCTCATAAGGCAAGTGGTATATATCACACCAAAATGAATCTTTCCAAAGATTCACATGATCCTTTCTCAAGGGATTAGGAGGGTGTCACTCTCAATATATTAGGTTTTAATTTCTAAAAACCATGTTTTTATCATATGGTCCAAGTATTTTAGACTTGTCATAATTATAAGGTATGTTATGCAATTTTTGAGCTTCATTGAAGTGAGTGGAAGAAGTATTTGAAGGTATCCCCTTATTATTTTTTGCAACCTTATATGAGAGATCCCTCATAGCCACCATTAATTTGTTTAATTTTTCCTCATCAATGAGGGTAATTATAGAAATTGTTGCACCTAGTTTTTTAATTTTTATATTAGCTCTTTTAATTCTTTTACCAAATGCTCTCATTTTTCTCTTTATATTACTATCCATAGCATAATCCTCCCTTAATGTTTCAAGGTTATTATCTTTTAAGAAATAACCCAACTTGGAATCAAATGCTCCTTAATTTTTTTGTTAAAATAAAAAATTGTTTCATTCATCCCTTTTTTTATGGTCATCAAATCATGATTTACAATTTTGGGATACACCTTTTCTCCATAATATAACTTAAAAAATCTCATAAACTCATCCCATGAGTCTATGCTACTATCTAGAAGGACCCTATGCTACTTCTTTTCACTCTCCTCTAGTGATTGCACAAAGATTTTCATCATGGCATCTTCATATTCTATCTCATATTTATTTGTCACATTGATGAAGCACCTCAAGCGGTCTTCACCGGTTACAATATTATTACCTTGGAACTTAGGAACCTTTCCTCTAATATCATTTGGGATAAAATTAGGATATCCTATAGTTCCATAAAATTCAAGTTGTCTTTATCTCTCCAATCCTAATGGCTATCTTACTAGAGTGAATCTTTAAGAATGTCATTTGGGGTTGGCCCTCCATGTTTTGTCCCACTTTTTATTCTGATGGTTTTGTTGATTTAGAAACTATTGATTTTGTTGCACATTGTGCATCTATTGGTTTTCAATATTTAATGCATTATTATAATTTCTCATATCTTGCTAAGCGGCATGAGCATAGGCATTAGTTAGTTGATCAATTTCAAATTAATATTCATGTGTTCCTAACTTGATCAATTAATTTCAACTCTTTATTTAAAATTATTTCCTTTTCATTAACCTCATTTTGTATTTTTTATCTATATTATTGAAGGTTTAATCATATTGAAACCTATGAGAGCCTATATGTAATATTTCCAAGGCTTGCCAATTTGATAAGGTATGCCATATATTCCCAATTCTAGATTTTTGGGTTGATCTCTATCCACTCTACCAATCATTGTCTTATTCCTTATCATATCATATTCATCCATATTCATTCTTCTTATTCTAAGTATTTGATCAACATGGTCATTAGAAGTTTACTAATATTTATCTATTAATTCAACAAAATCATTGATTCTACTTGAAGTACAAACCTGCTTTGTGTCATTTTTTTCTAGAAAAACCACTTTCATCTTTGTTTTTTTAAATTTAGTATGTTAATTTCTTACATGATTTAAAATTTCCTCGTCTGCATGTTGATCTAAATGATGTCCTCTTATATCCATGGATAGGTTTGATTGATAATAGTGAATATACACTAGTCTATGTCAAAGTCACCACTTCCAAAAATGGAAAGATAATTTTTCTTGATAATAGTATACTGATGCAACCAAAATCAATGAATACAAAAACAAAAAACATTATTATTTTATATTGATTTATGTGGTTCGCAACATAATTACCAAAAATGGTGCCATTTGTTGGCGATCTAAGTTATAGATTCTATTGAATTGTCCATATAAATGAGAGGGGGGGTTAATTAGTTATCCCAAAACAATTTCCTTTCTTTACTTAATCTGGAGAAATCATAAACCATTCATATATTAATTAAAATGGACATGAACATGCAAGCACCAAACAACACCATGCACAATGAACACCAAAAATTACGTGGAAACCCAAGATGGGAAATAACATGGAGAATGCTAATTATCAATGATAAAACACCAGTTAAGGTGACAACGGTTAAGGTGATTTTTACAAGGGCTCATAGTCAAGCCACTCACTGCAGGGTGGCTCACTGTCGGTGGGCTCACTGCCTGATACAAAAGAATTGATTAAAAATAGTCTCACTAATAAAAGTGAATTGATGAAGTTGCATCTACATATGCATGAATTCAGTTTTGGTTAAGAGCACAATCTCTGTCTGTAGTAGATCCAGTTAAGAATCTTCTGCACACCTTCCTTCCACAACCTTCACACAAATTTCTACCAAAACAAATTACTCCTTCCTTCACACTCTTCTATCTATTCGCACACATCATACTACTTCCATGCATCTATTGCTTCAATCAAAAATATGTTGTTTATATATGCATGTATACCCATAGAACAAAATGAAGTCGGACACATAATATCTTCATAGTCTTCTAAGTCAGCCAAACACCATTTGATTTTAGATCACCACAAAACATGTTGGCATAAGGAAAAACCTTAAAATATTTAATAAGGCCTTGCATGCTAGCATCAGACCCAAAAGATAGGTCGTACATAAAGATCTTCTTGCCACGTTACATCGAGACCCATAAATAGGTCATACATAAGATATAGCATTATTACCAAAAGATAGCTAACTTTGAATTACATGAGATATATTTTGGATTCGATGGGAACACCACAACCAAGACCAAATCTTGATTAACATCAATTGGTTAGGAACGCCACAACCAAGACCAAATCTTGATCAACATCAATTTCAGTACCAACCAAAGAAATGCAATCAAACATACCAAAAAATTGTAACATGCTACATGAAGTTCTAGATAGCAAGGTTACCCAGAGTAAGCTTTGAGTACAACAACCATCATCAAAGGATTAGTCTTCATTAAATTGCATCAACTGAATTCAACAGATGTCCCAAAAAGGAATACTGTCATATCTAGATCAAGGATATAATCCACACAACACAACATCATAGCATACGACATGATAGATTAAGTCTGTACATCATATGAAGGACAACCTTCCAGATCCAAGGATTTGGCATCAATGAAAACAATGCTAAATCATCTCAACAACTTCTCAACAATCTCCCCCTTTGGCATTGATGGAAAAACATCAAAAAACTAAAAAACACAAAACTCCAAAAACTCCAACTCCAAAACTCCCCCTTTGTCCAACAATTCAATTCTTCTTTGTGTTTTTGTTTTTGTTTCCATTTTTCTCTCCCTTTTTTCCATCAAAGACAAAGGGCCAATATTTGAACATTCAAAAACTCAAGTAAAAACAACACTTTTCACTTGAAGTTTTTTCTTGTACCTTTCTCTCACAATTGGAAGAATCCTCTTCCAAGCTAGCATTGTAAAATCTATTCTAGTACTCATACTATTCAAAAATGTCAACAACATAAATGAGGATGACCAGTCTAGAGACAGGCACTGTCGTTCACAATCTTCTGCATTAGAAAGTATCTTGGAGAGGTGATCCAACTAGACGTCAACCATTTCTTTGACCAACCAGAAAGTTATAACCAAGTCTTCCCTCTATCTCTAAACAATCAACAACTTTTCTTGCAACTCACCAACTCTTATTCTTTGTTTTCCATCTCTATCTTTGAAGAAATAAAAAACCTTTCCAATATTATTCATCTCAGATTCAATAACTTCAATTCTGCTTATGAAATTATCAATAGCTGCAGGCCACCAGAGACATTACTTGTAGATGTTAGACATCTCCTTAATCCATTCTCTTGTCTCACCAATGTGTTTGGATAACTTATGTTTAGCTTTGACACATCTTCTCTCAATCATAGCTTTGAACTTATGTCCTTTAGGTCCTTCTAGTAATACCCTTCTTGAGCAGATAATCAACTAAAGCATCATCAATTTTAAGCCTTATGATTGGAGAATGAGCATGCCACATTTCACCAACCTTCTTCATATCACCTTCATTTAACACTGACTGAATATCATCTGGATTAAAAGATTCAGATCCAAGTAGAGACTCTTCTTCCTTCTCTTTTGAGATAGTGATGACATATTTTGTGTTAAATTTCCTCCTTCTGGTTCTAGAGGGGAACCGCCAATGACAACTTCCAACTCCTTCTTATTGAAGGAGGAGCCCTCCTCAAACTGACTGGATACTATCACACTAGAGAATAAATTCATCTATAGGGATGAGAAATAGACTTTTCATGCACTTTATTTATCCTCCATACATTCCAAATACCTGTAAACTTGCTTTCCGACAAGGATTCCAAACTTCCACTTAACATTCTCTTTTTTCGGTAACGAACTCAGAAAGTAAAATACCAAAATTTTTATCAGAGACCCAAACCAGAAAGGATAACTCTCAACCAAAGAAATTTTGACATTCTCAGTTAGGTTTTCCATTACTAGGCTACACAAATCAAACTGCTTGTTTTCCTTCAACATCATGTGTCCAAGATATACAACAATAGCCAAAGTAGAACCTTCTTAATTTCTGAAATAAATTTTATAAGTGATTTCATAAGCAACATACCTTACTATAGGATCAACAATGGTATTTATCAGTAGAGTTTAGGGGTCTTTGTCAATACCAGTAAGTTCCTCCACATCTTTGTATTTCACCATTTTCTTCCTAGGGAGGTCACCAACACTACACAAATTAGTAATAGATTCAATAGCTTCCTTTGTGATTGGATAGGGTTTGTCCAAAACAATGCTACCATCCTTGAATCGACTCAACAAGAACAAGATAGATTCTTTGTCTGCAAACTAGGGAAATTCTCCCTATAAATCCATACCCAGAGCACTTACTTTCTGCGACTCATCTATATTCAACCCTATTTCCATTTCTTTCATTTTTCGATGATCAAACTCATCCAACTCAACTCCCTTCAGCTTTAGCAGAATATTGCCACTAGATTCGCTACCAATCAACATGGGTTCCGTCGTCGCACTCAACTTCTTTTTTTTTCAAACTTTTTGTTGCTCAACAAAACTTCTTCTTCTCCTTTGCAAACTATGAGAAATGATTTTGAAAACTCCACCTTTTATCCTTAATTACTGATAATGATTTCACCACCAAAACTTGTATCGATGATGCCAACAATTGTACTTCACTTTTCAATTAGCTAGATTAGGCTTCATCATATATCATCAACCAGTTAAGACTTAATCATGTTAAAAATCACATCAATATTCCTTCAGAGAGTGGGAACTGACAAGATATGCAATGCAAAAACTCCCCCTGAGCCAAGGCAATTGGCTCAATCACTGCCAGGGCATGAACCAAGATCCGGTACCACGGAAGTGTTCTCCACACTTGTTTCCTTTTTCCTCCAAACCATGATCGTCTTCTTCTTAGATTCATTTGACTCTACAACTTTCCTTTTGTTCGCAGACTTTTTTAGAGCAACATATCTACATGTGTTAGCATAATGTCTAGGTTGACTGAACTTGTAACATCTTTGTCCTGACTTAGTTGAGTGAACCCTAGGTCTGCACTAATTAGCTTTATGACCATAACCATAGCATAAATAGCAATAGCCATGAAAATATTGTTCATTTGATTCCTTCTTTCTGGATTAGATAGTTCATTTCTACATTGACTTGCTTTGTGACCAAACTTGTGACAGTTAATGCATTGAGTATTGTGTTCCATCTTGCTTCTACATTCTACAACATTATGTCCAAATTTTGCATAGAAAACAGTGACCATTGAATGATAAGTACCTTTGAGCATTTGGTTTCCTTACCGGAGGTCTTTTTGTAGGTGCATTAGAGTTCCAAACCTTGCTTGTTACAACTGATCTTGCTTCAACATCAATTGCTTTGTCTTCACCCTTAGTGTTTTGATTTGAGCTTTCATCAGTGAATCCAAGTCCTCCTTTATCCTTGTGACATTTCTATAGGGATAAGAGTTGATCCAAAATTATGCTACTTTCACATACTCTTGCTTCAATTTTCAACCTTCTTATCTCATGATCTAACTTCTCATTTTCTTCTGATTTTTGTTTGATGGTATTCTTGAAATTTTCTTCAGTCTTTTTGCATTCATCCAATTGTAGCTTTAAATTCTCAATACTTTCCTTTGACTCTTTTAATTCCTTACTGACCTCTTTGTGTCTTGCTTTGAATTTTAGGATTTTCTCCCTTAGCTTTGAGATGCAAGCATTTGCCTTCTTGAGGTTTTCTTTCAATTCTTCATTCTCAGATTCTATACTTTCCTTGTCACTCAATATTGACTTCAGTTCTTCCTCATAGTAATAATCTCCTGCCATTTGTTCAAACTGCCAAGAACTCCCTCAAGCAGTTAAGATCTATCTGCAAGGGACCAAGCTCTGATACCAATTGTTGAATAGTCTGGATAACTAAGAGGGGGGGTGAATTAGTTATCCTAAAACAATTTCCTTTCTTTACTTAATCTAGAGCAATCATAAACCATTCATATATTAATTAAAACAGACATGAATATGCAAGTACCAAACAACACCATGCACAATGAACACCATAAATTACGTGGAAACCCAAGATGGGAAAAACCATGGAGAATGCTAATTCTCAATTATAAAACACCGATTAAGGTGATTTTTACAAGCTCTCACTACCAAGTTTCTCACTGCAGGGTGGCTCACTGCTAGTGGGCTCACTACCCGATACAAAACAATTGATTACAAATAGTCTCATAGAAAAAAGTGAACTGATGAAGTTGCATCTACATATGCATGAATTTAGTTTCGGTTAAGAGCAAAATATCTATCTATAGCAGATTTGGTTAAGAATCTTCTGCACACCTTCTTTCCACAACCTTCACACAACTTTATGCCAAAACAAATTACTCCTTCCTTCACACTCTTCTATCTATTCCCACACATCATACTACTTCCATGCATCTATTGCTTCAATCAAAAATATGTTCTCTATATATATTCATGTATACCCATAGAACAAAATTAAGTTGGCCACATAATATCTTCATAGTCTTCTAATTCGGCCAAACACCATTTGAATTTAGATCACCACAAAACATGTCGGCATAAGGAACAACCTTAAATTATTTAATAAGGCCTTGCACGCTAGCATTAGACCCAAAAGATAGGTCGTACATAAAGATCTTCTTACCATGTTACATCGAGACCCATAAATAGGTCATACATAAGATATAACATTATTACCAAAAGATAGCTAGCTTTGAATTATATAGGATATATTTTGGATTCGATGGGAACGCCACAACCAATACCAAATCTTGATCAACATCAATTTTAGTACCAACCGGAGAAATGCAATCAGACATACCAAAAACTTGTAACATGCTACATGAAGTTCCAGATAGAAAGGTTACCTAGAGTAAGCTTTGAGTACAAAAACCATCATTGAAGAATTAGTCTTCATTATATTGCATCAACTGAATTCAATAGATGTCCCAAAAAGGAATACTTCCATATCTGGATCGAGGATATTCTCCACACAATGCAACATCATAGCATACAACAGGATAGATCACGTCTGTACATCATCTAGAGCACAATCTTCTAGATTCAAGGTTTTGGCATCAATTACAAAAATTCTAAATCATCTAAACAAATTCTCAATAGATTCCAAATCCCTATGTTTGGATAGTCTCCTAGGATTTAGTATTTTTCAAACCTAGGAAGAGTACAACAAAACTTATTTTAAAGTTGGATAACTAATGACCACTTATTGAGGCAATTAATACATACTTTACTTCTTGGTCCACAAGACCAAGGGTATTTAACTAAGATGTTGAATTATATGATACTACAAGGAATGACAAATAACCTTGCTAAAAACCATACACACTACATAATGTACCCCTATTTTGGTCATCTCATTGTACTAATGTATTGGTTTGAAAATACAAGATTATGCACCTTTATGCATCAAAAAGGGCTTACAAAGTAAAGTGTTTAAGAGATGTATATAACAACCCCTTAGACCATTATGCACTAATACATCAAAGTTGGAAAGAAAACATAACTAAAAAGACTGATTTTCCCTAGAAGACAACATTGTAGCAATTTGAAATTAGTGGCCCAAATGAAATCTCCCTAAAAAAAATGCCCGAGATGAAGGGAAAATGAAAAGAATTGAATAAGGTATCTAAAGGAGTGCATAGGGTAGCTAGGAGAGCTCCTAAATAATGATGAGTAGATGGAGTGGGTAAAAATAAACTATGCCATTACCATTTAATATCTTCAATGCTTAAAAAACAAAAAAAATATTTCCTATTCGAAATTATCAAGATTCCTTTGGCCTTTACAATCTTGGTTTAGTGTCAAATGGGGGAAAAATGCAAATTTTTTTTCCTTTGCCATTGATGTCAAAGGGGGATAAATTATCATGTGAAAAAGTTTATCTATTTAGGGGAAGCAAAGAAAGGAAATCATAATAAAGTATGTTTCAGAGTTGTATTATTTTTTATGGTTTTTCACATCATGCATTTCCATCAATAAAAAAGGGGGAGATTGTTGCAAGTATGAAGGTGTTGTCATTGATGTCAATAGGAAGTCTATTGACTGGTGTTGTCATTGATGTCAACTATGTGTCAAGGACATTAATTGCATGTTGAAGATGTTTAGGATATTGAGAAAATTGTGAAAAAGAGGAAAATAGGTTGTTGCAGGTTGTGCATGTGTAGTTGACATTTTGAGGAACTGTTCTGAGTACATGGAGCTATATTTATGTTGTAGTTTCTGAAGATGAGTTGGAATGAAGTAATGAGATGAGACAATGCCTCTAGTATTGGTTTCCAAGTGATTTTGAGAAAATTTGATAAACAAAGAAAATAGTGTGGTGCAAGTGTTCAAAGTGTGCTACAGGATGTGCTCCATGTTTCTTCCGTGTTGATTCTATGTTTGTGTAGATCTGATATGTTGTTTGAGTTTGTTAGAGGTTGCTATATTCAAAATTTGGGTTTTTAGATTGTTATACAAAGTGAGATATTTTCACCAGTGTGTGAACCATTTTTTAGCGATGTTTTTTGTGGCCTAGGAGAAATGTATTTTCTTTGCATTTCTCCCCAGTTTGGCTTTAGATTATGTAGATTTGGGAAGTTTCTTATAATTTTTGTATCTTTCAGAATTCAAGATTTCACTTGATTTGGTACAATACATTGTGTGTTTCATGCGTTAGTGTGTGAATAAGGTTTACCAGATGTTTTGGATTGAAGTATTTCTATGTTGCAAGTTTGAGTGAAGTCCTTGTTGGATCTCAAATGGTTAGAGGATTTTTCTAGATTGTGTTCAAGTGAATTTTGTTGTCCAGAAGTTATATATTGATTTAAGGAAGCATGTACTTAATGTTTTATGGTGTTTAACACTGGTATTGGCCAACCTTGTGTTAGCACTACATGCGAGGTTAATGAAAGAATGTTGAGATATGTTGGGATCTATTTGGGTCCTAATTAAGAATTTATATGGGTTTCCTTCATTCCTATCCACCATGAGAATGTTTAGGTGTTGAACAAATTTGAATTTGTAAGTGTAATAGATAGTTTCTAACCTTGGGGAAGGTTTTTGTGGTTGAGGTTGACATAAATAAGAGTAATGATGTTGTGAGATGCAAGATAGAGATAGGATAGATGCGATATCGATGCGGGTGATGTGCGATGCAAATTTGAGTAGAGTAGTGCAAAATTCAAAGTGTTGGATTCCTGAAGGCAGTGAGTTGAAGGTGTCTGAAATATTTCATGCAAAGATGTGAAAGTATTGGAGCATTTGTGGTGGATTCCTTGTTGCATTGATAAGTTGTTATCTATTTAACATTTCTCTTCTATCTTTTTCTGTTCTTTTTGCGGTAGTGAGCCCTAGCTATGAGCCTTTTTGGACAGTGTTTCTTATTTTGGTAGTGAGCCCTTGTACCAGTTTTGCTATTACTTATATTGTAGCTAATACTCAACATGGTTTTTCCTGCATTGGGTTTTCCATGTAAATTTGGTGTTCTCTTGTGTGTGGTGTTGTTATTTTAGTTTTTGTTATCTGCATTTCAAGTTTAATCACTTTCATAGAATAAGGGTTTAATGAATGCATGTGGATCTGATTACTGTTGAGTGTTTTGGTGTTTTAATTTGCTACAACTGATTCACCCCTCTTATTTTTCTTGTACATTCAACAATTGGTATCAAAGCAAGGTTTCTTGGTGAATAATTTAACCACTTGAGGTAGATCCAGGATGGTGAAGAAAATTGATTACCCTAGGTTTGATGGAACAAAATATGCATTCTAGAAGAAAAAGATGGAAGGATATATGGTAGCTCATGGATTTGAGATTGAAAAAGAAATAAAGAATCGATATGTTGCACATCTGAATGGTCCAAGAACAAGTGATGAGATCAAGGCACATGAAGTAAATGGTAAAGCAAGATTTTTTTTGATGAATAGTCTTTCAAATTTTGAATTGGTTAAAGTTATGAATCTTAAGAATAATAAATATGTTTGGGATAATATTGAAAGTATTTATGAAGGAGATGACAAGGTTAAACAAGAAAAGTTGTAGAATCTGAAGGCACAATTTGAGACTATGTGAATGTCTGAAGATGAAACAATTTTAACCTACATGCAGAGAGTTGATGAATTGGTGAGTGCTATGAGAAGTCTTGGTGCACAAGTTAAATAATGTATGGTGGTAAAGAAATTTCTCATAAATATTCTTGATTCATATAGTGAAAAGGTATTTGCTATTGAGGAAGTTGTAAATTTTAATACTTATTCTAGAGATTAGTTGATTGGTATCCTAACTTCATTTGAAATGAGAAAGCTTGGTTTGAAAAATGGTACAAAAGTGGAGAGACTTCTTTTAAGGATGGAAAATCATAAAATATTGAAGATTCAGATGGAGATGATCTTGATAATGTGGAAGCTATCTCTGTAAGAAGGATGAAAAAGGGCACCGATAAGTACAAAGGTAAACTACCTTTCAAATGTTTTAGTTGTGGAAATGTAGGTCATTATGCTTCTAGATGTCTGAATAGATCTTTGAACAATAAGAATAAGGAGAATAAAGGAAAGATGATTAAAATAGCTTATTATTTCAAAGAAGATGTTGGTATTTTTGATGATGAATTTGATTATGGAGATTTTGATGATAATCAATTCTTGTTTTTGGATGTAAAAAAGAATCTAGTTCTGCTAACTCTGAAAGTTGTATGAAGGAAAGTGTTTTGGAGAAGAAGGATAAGATTGATGGTACTTTGGTATATTATTTTCATGTTAATGAAGATAAGAATTACTGGGTTGTTGACCATGGCTGCTCTAATCACATGACTGGAGACAAAAGTAAGTTTGTTAAACTTGAAAAGTATGATGGTGGATTAGTTAAATTTGGAGATGATTTAGGAGCTAAGATTTGTGGGATAGGTTCAATCAATTTTGATGGAAAGCATAATACTAAGGATGTTTACTATGTTAAGGATTTAAGGCATGATATTTTGAGGGTTGGAAAAATGTGTAGCAAAGGATATAATCTTATGTTTAAGGATGAAACAAGTGAGATCAAAAAAGGGCCCAGAACAATGATTGTTGCTGGTAAGAGGACTGATGGAAGCATCTATCAGCTTAAGGGTGTTGATGGTGATTGCTTTATTTCTCAAATCAATGATAGTTGGTTATGGTATTGGAGGATGAATTTTGATAATTTGGTGAGAATCAGTTCAGTTCATGTAGTAAGAGATCTACCAAGAATCACAAAGCCTATCAATGTTGTTTACAAGAATTGTCAGTTTGGAAAACAAGTAAGGAGTAGTTTGAAAGGAAAGGAACAATATGCTATCAGACTATTGGAATTAATACATACAGATCTTTGTGTTCTTACAAGGGTGAGAAGTCTACAAGGTGACAAGTATTTTATGCTTTTGATTTATGATTATTTAAGAATGACATGGGTTACTTTTCTTAGAGAGAAATATGATGCATTAGATAAATTCAAGGAATTTAAGGCTATAGTTGAGAATGAAATGAATGTGAAAATCAAATGTTTGAGGTCTAAAAGAGGTGGATAATTCACCTCCAATGAGTTTAACATGTTTTGTGAAGTTCATGGAATAAAGAGGCACTTGTCCGCCCCTAGAACTCCTCAACAAAATGCAGTGGTTGAGAGGAAAAATAAGATGATTCAAGAAGTGGCTAGGACTATGATGAAAGAGGAAAATATACCAGAATTCTATTGGTGAGAAGAAATTCATACTACTATTTACATACTTAACAGAGTTCAAGCTAAAACTAACACAAAGAATCCCTATGAAGTACTTTAGAGTATTTGGAAGAAAATGTTACATCAAGAGAGATAAAGAAAACTTAAGAAAGTTTGATGCAAGGTTTGATGAAGGTGTCTTCCTTGGATATTATAATAAAAGCAAAGCTTATAGATGTTACAACAAAACACTAAGAAATATTGTTGAAAGTGAAAATATTAAAGTTGATAAAAACTTGCAGAATTTAATTTTAGTAGATGGATATGTGTCAGATGAACCTGATTGTGGAGAAGAAGAAGAAAAATATGATGAAAAAGAAGTGAAAAATGAAGAGGAAGAAGCTCTAGAGAAGACCCCTAAGTTCCCTAAGTATGTGCAAAAGAATCATTCCAAAGATCAAATCATGGGAGACAAGAGGAAAGGTGTATTAACAAGAAGCAAAGCTACTAAAGTTGAGATAAATCCATGTTTACTTTCTAAAGTTGAACCTAAAATAGTGTTCATGAGGCATGCAAAGATGAACATTGGATGAAAGGAATGAAATAAGAACATATGAAAATTGAGAAGAATTAGACTTGGGAATTGGTTCCTAGATCGGAAAACAAGAACATAATTGGAACTAAGTGGATATTCAAAAATAAGCTGAATGAGAATGGAGAAGTGTTAAGAAATAATGAAATACTTGTGTGTAAGGGTTGCTCATAAGTGGAAGGAATAGACTTTGAGGAGAAATTTTCCCCTATGGCTAGAATGGAAGCTATCAGAATGCTTTTGGCATTTGTAGCACATAAGGGCTTTGGATTTTATTAGATGGATGTTAAGTCTACTTTTCTAAATGGTGAATTGGAAGAAGAGGTTTACAAGGAACAAACAAAAGGATTTCAGTTGTCAGATTATCCATAGATGGTGTGTAAACTAAATAAGGCATTATATGGATTGAAGCAAGCCCTCAAAGCTTGGTATGAAAGATAGGATAGATATTTGATACATCAAGGATTCAACAAAGGTACCGTAGATAATAATCTTTACTTCAAAATTGAGGAAGACAAAATATAGATAGTGGTTGTATATATGGATAATATTATTTTTAGTGGAAATGAAGCTATGTGTAAGAATTTTTTTGAAGAGATGCAAAAAGATTTTGAAATGTCAATGTTTAGGGAGATGAATTTCTTCCTTAGGTTACAAATCATTCAAATAAATAAATGGATTTTCATTTCATAGTCTAAGTATGTCAAAGAGATGTTGAAGAAGTTTGGAATGGAAGACTCCAAACCGGTATGCAATCCTATGGTGACTGGTTGTAAATTGAGCAAAGATGATGATTCAGCTAAGGTTGATTAGAGAAAATATAGATCCATGATTGGTGGACTACTATGTCTAACTGCTACTAGACTAGATATCATGCATGCAATTTGTCTTGTGGCTAGATTTCAAAAAGAACCTAAAGAAACACATGTCGCAACACTGAAGAGGATATTCAAATATTTAAGAGACAATTCATATTATGGCTTTTGGTATCCTAAGGATACTGATTTCACAATGAATGGTTATACAAATGCAAATTGGGCTAGTTGTGTTGGTGACAAAAAAAGTACAAGTGGTTGTGCATTCTTTCTTAGATGTAGATTGCTATCATGGTTAAGCAAGAAGCAAGATTTAGTTTCTTTATCCACTACAAAGGTTGAGTATATTGCAGCTGCATCATGTTGTACACAAGTTTTATGGATGAGATAGACTTTGAAGGATATCGGAGTTGTATACGATGAGCCTATATCTATCTTTTGTGATAATACAATTTCAATTAACATTTCAAAGAATCTAGTGATGCATTCAAGGACAAAGCATATATAAATTAGATATCACTTTCTAAGAGAGAAGGTTATGGAGAATGAGGTAAAGCTTGAGTATGTACCTACAAAGGATCAAATTGCTAAGATATTTACTAAGGCTCTTCCTAAGGATACTTTTGAGTATTTGGGAGAAGTTGGGGGTTATTGCCACTCCTTGTTTGAACTAGATGCATATGGAGATGCATTAGTCTAGTGGATCTATAGATTCATCTATTTTTTGGACTAATGTTGGTGGCTACCTCTCAGAGGGAGTAGGTAGTGTCATGTGTTGTCATTGTTATAGAATTACTGAGCTGATTGGGTGTACTCCTAAGGGGGAGTATTCAAAGCAAGCATCTTGGTTCAGTGTCAAAGGGGGAGAACAACACGATTTTTTTTCCCTTTTCCATTGATGTCAAAAGGGGAGAAAGTATCATGTGATTTTTTTTCATCTATTTAGGGGAAGCAAAGAAATAAAATCATAAGAAAGTATGTTCAGAGTTGTATTATTTTTGATGGTTTTCACATCATGCATTGCCATCAAGGATAAAGGGGGAGATTGTTGCAAGTATGAAGGTTTTGTCATTGATGTCAACACGAAGTCTACTAACTAGTGTTTTCATTGATGTCAACTATGTGTTAAGGAAGTTGGTTGCATGTTGAAGATGTCAAGCGTATTGAGAAAATTGTGAAAAAGACGAAAATAGGGTGTTGTAGGTTGTGCATGTGTAGTTGATATATTGAGGAATTTTTGTGAGTGCATGGAGCTATCTTTTTGTTTCAGTGTTTGAAAATGAGTTGGAATGAAGTAATGAGCAAAGATGATGTCTTTGGTACTTGGTTTTCAAGTTCTTTTGAGAACATTTGATAGATAGAGAAAATACTGTTGTGCAAGTGTTCAAAATGTGCTCCACATTTTCTCTATGTTGATGCTATGCATGTGCGGGTCCGATATGTTGTTCAAGGTTTTTAGAGCTTGGTATATTCATAATTTGGGTTTCTAGATTGTTGTAGAGAGAGATATTTTCACCAGTGTGTGAACCAATTTTTTAGCGATATTTTCTATGACTTGGGAGAAATGTATTTTCTCTGCATTTCTCCGTAGTTTGGCTTCAAATTGTGCAGATTTGGGAAGTTGCTTATAATGTTTGTATCTTTGAGAATTCAAGGTTTCACTTGATTTGGTACAATACAATGTCTGTTTCATGTGTCAATGTGTGAATAAGGTTTACCAGATGTTCTAGCTTGAAGTATTTCTATGTTGCAAGTTTGGATGAAGTCCTTGTTGGATCTCATGTGGTTTGATGATTAATCTAGATCATGTTCAAGTGAATTTTGTTGTTTAGAAGTTATGAATTGATTTAAGGAAGTGTGTACTTAATGTTTATGGTGTTTAGCATGGGTATTAGTTGACCTTGTGTTAGCGTGCTACATGTGAGGTTTATGAAAGCATGTTGAGATATGTTGGGATCTATTTGGGTCCTAATTAAGGATTTATATGGGTTGCCTTCATTCCTATCTATCGTGGGAATGTTTAGGTGCCAACCTAATTCAAATTTGTAAGTGTAACAGATAGTTTCCTATCTTGGAGAAGGTTTTTGAGGTTGAGGTTGATATAAATAAGGGTAATGATGCTGTGAGATGCAAGAGAGAGACAAGATAGATGTGAGATTGATGCGAGTGATGTGTGTGATTCGAATTTGAGTAGAGCAATGTGAAATTCAAAGTGTTGGATTCCTGAAAGCAGTGAGCTAAAGGTGTCTAAAATATTTCATGCAAGGATGAGAAATTGTTGGAGTATTTGTGGTGGATTCCTTGTTGCATTGAGAAGTTGTTTTCTATGTAACATTTATCTTCTATCTTCTTGTGTTCTTTCTATGGTAGTGAGCCCTAGCTGTGAGCCTTTTTGGATAGTGTGTGCTATTTTGGCAGTGAGCCCTTGTACCAGTTTTTCTATTATATTGTGAGCTAATCCTCACTGAGGTTTTTCCCTCATTGAGTTTTCCACATATATCTAGTGTTTTCTTGTGTGTGGTTGTTATTTCAAATTTTGCTATCTGCATTTTATGTTTAATCATTTTAATAGAATAAAGGTTTAAAGAATGCATGTGGATCTACTTACTGTTGAGGGTTTTGGTGTTTTAATTTGTTGCAACTGATTCAAATCCCCTCTCAGTTGTCTTGTTCGTTCAACATTAATCATGTTACACAATTGGAGATTATTGAACTCTACCATTTTCCAATACTTGGGATGAGAGTATGAAGTAGTCTAAAACTTTGGTAAATACTTTCATTTCCTTCATATATCAAACGTTGAACCATATTTTATTTTGCGTCAAAAGATTGATCTATCAATGCTTGATACAAATGGTAGAGACATAGATCACATGGGAGGTGATTAGTCCCTTATCATGAATCTTGAGCGGAACGTTGACCATCTTCCAAAAATTCCCCCTTCAGCCTTACCCGAGGGGATTTGAATCCATGACCCAATGATCTGATACCAATTGTTGGCCCACATTTTTTGTTGTTTCAAAAGATCGATCTATTAATGCCCGATAAAAATAGTAGAGACATGGATCACACAAGAGGTAGTTAGTCCCTTGTCAAGAATCCTAAGGGGAGAAATAATGATATGCCAACATCAAATACTTCATAACACATCAAACTTGGAGGGGAGCACATCCCTCAACAAAAATATAATGAATACACCATGTACTCCTCTAACTTTCAAGCCTCCACACCAATAGATACCTTGGGGTAGGAGAATGAAATTTCTTGAAACATTGATAAGAACCAAGCCATTGGGAGGTCAAGATTAGGGAGTTGGGGTGATGAGGAAGTCATGTTGGAAGGGATGTAATATGGGGGAAGGTTAACAAGGAGACGCTGAGAAATAAAATAATTTTGAGGCATTGGGATGTTTGGATCTATTAGCACCTACAAATTTCCTTCTTTTCTAGTGCTTGATGACCTTTCTATTGGCAAAATAACCTTAATTTTAGGCCTCGTGGAACCAGTCGACCTTAATGCCCCAAAATTAAAATTTCCCAATCCATGATTCATCATGAAAATTTGGCTTGTATAAGTATTTGATAAAATATTAATAGTGTGCACTCCCATTTTTGTGGTTTTGAGGTGAGTTTTGATGGTATTTTAATGTGTCCTCATTTTTTAGAAGGTTCATAAGGTCCCATTAAGAAGTTTGATTTTCTCCATTTTGATGACAACCCATTTTTTTTGTCATCAATGGCCTCTAGTTCTAGTTTCATGATGATCAGAGAAGTTTTAGGGTCAAAACCATTTAAAAAAAATATTGCTAGCTAGAAGATCTTGTTTACAAAGGAAGTCCAAAAAAATGATTTTTTGTGCATGTGAATGGAATAAAAAGGATCTAAATAATTAATTATGGTGCTCTACAAGTTTTTAAGCCACTTGAAGGTTATTTTCACTAGTGGTACCAGTTCTGTTGTTTAGCCTACATAATAATTAAAATGTTGATTTCACTATAGTATTTATTTTGAAATTATTAAAAATATTGCTTATGTTTTAAATATGCTAAAGGGGGTGAGAAAATAGTCTTAAATTTTTTATATACTCCCTATAAATTAAAAGGCACGTAAAATGGGCATCTAGTTTAATTAAACTTTAATAATTTGCATCGAAGGCATATCCAATTTGAAACTGTCAAAGCTAAATTCTAAAGCCTATGGTGTAAGAGTGGTCGAGAGATGATTACTTTGATCGCACCCATTCATGTCCTTGTCTTCGAGGCATTAATGTTTTATGTGTTGTATCTAATTTTCACTCATCAAAACCTTCTTTCCAAGCTACAACTCACCAAGTTGGAGAAGTGAAAATTCAATACTAGCAAGAGTTTGGAGGAGCTGCTACCAATAGAGGAAAGAAAAGCAATGAACAAGCTATGAACAACAAGCGAAAAAAGGATGAAAATTTATGAACTTGTGAGATTCATTTAATTGCCTTTAGATTCCATAGATCTTGCGAGTTATTTCTCATCTACTTAGCGCCACCGCATTGATTTGTTTCCTTCATTTTTTTTATCATTATTTAATCTATTCAATCTACTGCCTTCATGCATCTAATCTTAGTACATTGATTGCACGCTGATATTTCCTTGTTCATATTTTCCTATTGTTACAGAAACACTGAAGCATGCATTTGTAAAATTATCCACTGAATCACGACATGGCTTAAACATCACACACTAAGGGTTTGACTTCTTACGTGGCTGTGGGTCCCACATTTACACCGTTCGATCGGATTCTCATCTTCTGTTTCCTGTTTTCCTCTCCACTGTACTCCTCTTACTCTCGACAGTCACGGTCACTGCAACTTTCATCCAGCTGTCTGAAATTGACAGTTAAGTTTGAATTGAAATTTCGAATCTGCCTCTCCCGCTCAAGGCACAACAACATGAGGATTTTAAGTGCAAGATATTCCTTTTGAAAGTAAGCTGCTTTGATGTTTTTTTCCCCTACTGCTACTTCTTATGGAATCCTAGCTTGCTGCTACTGCTTCTTTTTATTTTCTTTGAATACCAAGAGAAACTCCATCTCCAGAGCATGTAGACGGTTACGTTGGAAATCCTTTGGTAGACATGTATGCAAAATGCAGAAGCATAGATAGGGCACATGAATTATTTGAGTGGATGCCTCAAAAAAATGTGGTCTCATGGAATGCTATGGTTGCAGGATATACGCAAAATGCATTTGTTGAAAATGATTAAGAAACTTTCAACTAAATGCAATTGGCAGCTGTAAAGCCAGACCCCACCACCTTTGTCAGCATTCCTCGCGCCTCTACCAAAATGGGAGCTTTGGAATAGGGCATGGAAATCCATTGCAGGATAATGGATAGCGTAATTTTGTCAGATGTAGTCGCAACTGCCCTGGTAGACATGTATGCGGAAATGTTGGAATCATAGACAAGGCATGATAACTGTTTGACAAAATGCCTCAAAGAAATGTTTTCTCATGGAATGCCCTAGTTGCAGGATATTAACAGAATGCATCCGAAGACATTAAATTATTAAGGTTCTTATTTTATTTATTACATTTCTTCTTGATTGAAAGCATCACTTATTAGGTAGTGATGAGTTGTATGGTTTCTTTGGTATATTACACATGGGCACATAGTATATGTATTCGAATATGGGTTCTTAGTGGAAATGTTTCTAAGAAAATTATTCTTGAAGAATCTAAAAGTAAGTGCACTCCATAGGGGTAGTTAATAGTTCCTCAAATACTAGTAATCAAGGAAGCATTGTTTGTTTGTATCAATAACAATTTTAAATATAGAAGAAATTTACAAAATTAAGTAAGGTATTTTTTAATTAAATGTTTTGTATTTTCACTTATAATTGTATAGAGTTCATCATTAAAGACTACTCTTTCTTGTTAAGATAAAAAAAAAATTAAGTTCAATGGAATCTTCTAAATTCAATATCTAGTACACTCAAAAATTAATTGTCCTTATTTGATGGGAATGATTTACATTACGTAGTGTGCATCTTCATGTCTTAGTTAGTCTAATGAATTATTTCAAGATATTTGTTGAGGATGTATTGTTGAAACTATTTGTTCACTATTAGAAGGGTAATATAAAATATAATTATATTAGCTTCTCGGATAATTATATTTCACATTACAAAAAAATTCAAAATTCTATTATTGAGTAGTTTAGACATGAAGTTGATCTTAGTAGGTTAATTGCATAGCTTTCTAATATTTAGAAAATAAAAATGAATCAATTTGTCCATTTAATATTAGATAATCTCACTTTGAGTTGTGATAAATATCCCTAAGCATGTAAGATCTATATATTATATAAGAATGTTTGAGATTTTATCATGGAGTCTTTGATCCTAAGTATAATTTTTTTGAGGCATTTGCTAAAATAGTTCACGTGCCCTGTCTATGCTTCTGCATTTTGCATACATGTCTACTAGAGGATTTCCAACGTAACCATCTACATGCTCTGGAGATGGAGTTTCTCTTGCTATTCAAAGAAAATAAAAAGAAGCAGCAGCAACAAGCTAGGCTTCCATAACAAGTAGCAGCAGGGGAAAAAAAACATCAAAGCGACTTACTTTCGAAAGGAATATCTTGCACTTGAAATCCTCCTGTTGCTGTTTGAGTGGGAGAGGAAGATTCAAAATTTCAATTCAAACTTAACTGTCAGTTTCAGACAACTGAATGGAAGTTGCAATGACCGTGACTGTCAAGAGTCAGAAGAGTACAGTGGAGAGGAAAACGAGAAACAAAAGATGAGAATCCGACCGAATGGTGTAAATGTGGGATCCACAGCCACGTAAGAAGTCAAACCCTTAATGTGTGATGTTTAAGCCACACCCTCAATCACCTTAGCAATGAGAATGTCTAATCTTAGTCCTTTCAGAGGATGGTTATATTTATTTTGCATAGCTGTCAACACTTAAATATTTCTTCGATTGCCCCTTCATCACCACCTCCAATGTGCATAAATAAGCTGGGTGTTAAAGGATCAATATAACAACAACCTCTGGAGTTGGACATTTGCATAAGTTTAGAGATTTTGCATCCATACTACTATTTTACTAATATATAAGATTCATGATTGGTTATATAATAGTTTATAATTACAAATGCTTTAGGGAGTCAACATGAAGAGATGTAGCTGCTGTCCATCAATTAGTTGCTGCATGATCTAAATGAATACATTATTATAATCTGAGTAATACACGCAATAATATATTTTTCTATGTTTGCCAAAGTTCTGCTTTCCTTTGTTTCATTCTCAGATTTCTTCTATCTATGTTGTTATATTTTGTGATTTTTTGTGAAAAATTTAAGGTTATTTTTCTCTCTTGATAGTAGGTTTTGCATCAACACATAATCTAGATAAATATATTTGCACTTGTATATCTGTTACTGTTGGAATTGCATATGCAAAGGTGATCACCAATTGTGGTTTGAGGCCTTACGAGATAAGCCTTCTAAGTGGTATTTCCCAAGTAGTTTCTCTTACACAATGATCATATCAAAGTGGGGGCCTCATATAGGCTTAGAAACCTACAAACAATAAGGAACAATGGTTAGGAGAAAACACTCACCTGAACATGCCATTGATTAGATATCATCGTGTTACATAATTGATTCTACATGTCTCTAACCATAATTAGAGACTGTCTACATGTTGCTGTGAGCTAGAACCCAAAATTCATTCCCATGAAGAAGCCACAGATGTATCTCACTTAAATTGTTGGCTAGCATGTTGGCATTCTGCAAAATCAAATCTATAGTGGAATTAAACTGCAATTTATAGATTTGGTTACCATATGTTGCATTCTGGTTTGTTTGGGGATTGAGTATGTTATAAGGCTGGTGATTTTTTTGGGGCCAAGATTTGGTCGAAGGACTTACTTAGATTGTACTTTAGGGCTATCAAACATGGTGTTTGGGGTGGCACAAATGAGATGTTATTGATTGCCTATTTCACATAGCCGTCAATTTTATTCTGTGTATTCAAAAGTATGATACACTTGCTAGATTTAAGTGGAGGGGGAGCTACATATCCTACTCTGGCCTTATATAGTTTGGCCTAGTTCAAGGTGTATGAAGAATCGTTCTAGAGGGGGCTAGTTGAAGGTATGAAAGGAGGAAACATGGTGGCAGAGTTTGAAATGTAACGTAAAATTTCACGCCTTGTGGGTGTTTTGGGTCAATGCCCACATACATTAAGAGCTGCCTAGTAATTCCTAGAAGGGTCTTGATCGGCCTTAATAAGAACTGAGTATGTCTCGCCGGAGTATATGTTGAGATTTTTCACCACAAATGGATCCACATAGTGCCTGTCTACCTCAACCACCATCATGTTGTGTCCCTATAAAAAATAATGGTCAAAATCAACTCAATCATCTTTGGACGTGATAGAGCCATTGATCGGGCAAATAAGCTTGGTCTACTTCAAATAGGTAAGAATGGGTGTTGATAGGTTGAGATTGAAACCCATCTCATCTTCATCCCCTAAAAAATTACCAGTTAAGGCTTTGGCCTCTCCTATAACTCCAACTATTTCCTTCATTCCTCCTATTGATGTCTCCTTATTCTTTGTGATGTCTATAAGACTATTGGTTCTACTTCCTTCCATTCATCATCTTTTTCAATTTCCTCTAAAGAACACTTGTCTTCACTCTCTAAGTCATCACAACATGCCATTTCATTGTTGTCTTTGATGTGGATGTTGATTGTTGTGTTTTGTTTTTCTATGTTTTATATGGTCTTTCTTCAATAAAAAATGTCTTCTTTAAATGTTATAAATTTTCAAATGTCTACATGGCACATTATTCTGAAAGTAATAATGCATGTGTATCACACCATATGCACATAAATATAAATTAGCTCATACACTCATTATTTTTTTCCATAAAAACCTTCTACCATCCTCTATGTAGTCAATATAAGACTACACATACACATATCTCTATTTTTCTTGCACTCTCTAAAATCTAAAAGCAAGCGAAACATTTATTGGTTATCCTGCAATTATAGAAAAAAGGTCCATCTTAAAATTTCATCTGACCCTTAAGGTGAGGCATTATTTTGGTTTGTTGGTGTTGGTCTCTTGAGATTGGTAGTGTTGATTTGAAGAACTATATTATTAAAATACCAGAAGGCACATATCTGCTATGGTACTGAAGATTTGCCTGATGTGATATAATTCACCATGTAGACTTTTAGCCTAGAGTTTTCTAGAAATTTAAATTCCTTTCTAATTAAAATTTAGCTCTATGTTTTAGGTGTTGGAATGATGGATGCACAGGGGCCCTAATGAAGCTGCAGTCTTCAATGGAGGACCTTTTCCAGGAAGAAATAATCATCCACACATAAAGTATGATAATGGCATTCAAATAGAGATTCTATTATGATGATCTAGATATTTTACAAAGAGTACATATGCTTGATTATATAGGCAAGTGTTAAACCTAGAATGCAAAGGATGTTTCCAAGTGTTCAAATCACACTTCATGTGACAACAAAAAACCCTAACCAACTACCTAGGGAATGATAACAAGATGGAGATAAGTTCTAGAAAAGACAACTCATCTTCTAGAAGAGAATCTTATCTCAACAACATTATTAAATGATTAAATGCAACCTAGGACTAATATGATTAATTAAGACCTAAGTTAACTTATGCAAGTGTAATAAATAATTAATTACACTAACATTAGGGAGGATGCATATTTACATTTTACTATATTTTCAACAGGATCCTTCCTAATTTTTTTGGCCGTACTAATTAGTTGATGTTAATGAAAGAAAATGATAGTCTATGAAATCAGGGAGATGCATAGGATGTAACATTGGTGCATTACATGCACTGTTTGTTTGGATGTGATTATGATTTTTTAAAGATAATTTTAGTTAATTGTCTATGCAATTTTCTCATATTGGATCCTTTTTTCTTTTCTTTGGAGTATGATAGGTAGATTGGCACAAAGTATTAAAAAATTAAGAATGGAATGAATGAAAATCTAGATTTGTAAGAATGAAAAAAGCTGAAAAATAGGATTTTTATTTTTAGTTCTTTTTTAAATTTCATTTTATTACTTTAAGAGAATGATGTACATGAAAATTTACATATTTATCCAAAATAATAGAGATAAATGTAATAGAGATACTTGATGCTCCCATCATATAGTATGTAGTAAATGTAATTTACTTAATCAATCAATAGACGAAAGTAAAAATGTTTGTATTAGCTTTTCAAAATATTAAAGTTAAGTTTTATTTTACTTTGGTTGTAATAATATGTCTACAAGATAGCTACTTCACCTTGTATTTTATAACTTTTTTTTTTAACTATAGAAGTACATATTCAAAATTAGCAATAATAAGAAGAAAACATATGGGTAAAATTTACAATGATAAACATGGTAAGAAATTAAAATCTACTTTTGTATACTATGAATTTTAATGCTTATTCATTATGGTGTTTAACATAATGAAATTAGTTAAGAGTAGGTGGTATTTTAAAATTTACTACATCCAAGAATGACACTTCCTCGTCGATGAACCGATATCATTGAAGTATTAGATAATGATAACTCCCCCGACCAATATTCCAATCGATTCACCTCATTCAACCAATTGGGATGGATCTTCTACAAACATTGTAGATCTCTTGAATGAAATCATCGTTAATTGCTTTGATAATTTGCAAAAAATATAGACAGTTGTTCGAAATGTACACAATGTTTAGGGTTTTGTGGTGTAGGCATTAGAAGGCACACTGCAAGAATTCCACTCAACTTGTGACAAGATGGCCACATTTTGTACATTTCTACAAGAAATGCATGCTGACGAGGTGTACAAGATGGGCGGTGCTCCATACATTAAATGTGCTTTTGAGAACTATATAAATAATGCTTGAAGCCTTTGTTCTTGAAATGTGTATATAATGCAGTTTTGTAATGTGAATATGAGAACTCCCAACTATGACTAGTGTCCTAATTTTTTGTATGGAACTCCTACGATAAATTTTATTTTCCTAGCACAAAAAACAAGGATGTGTTCCTTGCAGTAAAAAAACATTCCTCAAGTTCCTTAAAAGTTTGATGTAAATTGCATGCTATATTGAAATGAAATTATGTCACCTATTAACTATAGAAATGCGTTATTTGTACATGGTGTTATACATATGCAATAGTATTCATACTTATCTCTCATGTTTTTTCTTCTACACTTTATGGCATCGTGTTACACTTTATGGCATCAGATATCACCTATGTAGCATTCTAAAATTGTGTACACATGATTGTAATTATGAATACAAATAAGAAATAAATAAACTATGCTTTTCTTTTTTAGTAAGCCTATATATTTACAACCTTTCCACATATAAGTTGTCAATGTTGTATTGAGTATGTTAACCCTTTGTAATTAGTAATATTAGTAAAAAACAATAAATGTAATACTTTCCTTTTTTGTAGTTCTAAATATTTAAAAACCATTCACATATAAGATTTCAATGCTTTATCAAATGTGTAAGCCTATTTTCCAATTTAATTAAAAAAAAAGATACACCCATTCTTAACTCCAAACTTCAAACCTTATCGATGTTAGAATGTCATTATGTTTGCATTAAAAGTGGCACTTTATTTGTAGTGGACATTCGAGTTGTTTGTTATGCCATTGAATTTTGCTCACCACCTTTTGTACTCCTTATATCCATAGGATCAAATTTATTTCAACTCACACAATCCTTGTGAGAACTACATATACAAGTGCTATCTCTAGGTATATTCCCAATTCATTATTTCTTCTTTATCTTTATCCTTGTATTGAATGCTCTTAATGCGCCTTTTAGAACTTTTCCTTAACAAGGACAACAAAAAACTGAAGTACAATTTGTGGTTTAAATTTTCTAATTTTTGTATATTCCACTCATTTTAATAGATAGAATACATTGCATGCTCTTTTGTTTCATTGTCTTAGGAAAAAAACATGTATTATCTACAAAAATATAGGACCAAATTAGGTTGAACAAACTTATTCCTTGTTTGCACTACACTATAATTATTATCTATACGTGTTTTTCCATTTCCTGTTATCTTCTTTGACACTATTGTTCACCTTCAATCAATTGTCTTTGTCTATCATTTCTTGAACATAAAATGTAATCGAATTTTATTTACCACCACAACAAAAAATATACATTGGCATCTAATAGTCCTAAATTTTGCAAGTTTCCTTTTTTCCATACATTCTATAATGAATTATGATTGATGGTTATTTTCTTAAAAGATATAATACAATTGTTTTAGTTTTCAACAAATTAGACATTATATCTTCTTTTTTTTATATACAATTCTTTAAAAAAGGGATTTCTTTGAATTTTTCCCTTCGCACATATTTGGAAAATGCTTACAAAACCTTCTTTCCCTTACTAATATTTCCAATTTCTTGTAAATTTACAATAAAACATCATACACAATACAAAGTCTTGTACCTTTTCAAAAACACCACTTACATTTTTAGGAATTGTAAAAAGGTAGGCCCTCTTTTTCATAATTTCCCACTTATGGGGAAAATTTACATTAGAAGCATTACAAGATTATCATATTTCAATTTGCTCCCAAACTTATTGCTAACAACATTCAATCTTTCAAAAACCTAATGATCATATTTCCACATGCTCGTAGGAACATTTAGTACACTAAATTCAAACAAAACAATGGAAACATTGACTGCAAATGCCATTACAAATATTCTTGTAGGCATATCTAGTTTGAGACCTGTTTTACAAGTTGCATCCATTGAATCCATTCAACAGGCTCGCTCTACACTTGTCAAATACCGTGTTCAAATTTCTAATGGTTTTGACACACATCACGCTTTAGTTCTTGGTCAATTCAATGATCTTATGTTGGAGGAGGCTTTAGTGAAAGGTTATATTGTCCTACTTAAACAGTATAATTCAAAGATGTTCCATAAATTTACGTATGTCTAGACTTTCCCAAAAAAATCTATTCTTTTTATTTTTCCCCTACATGCTCTTACTAAATGTATCACTTTTGAAAACTACAGGGCTATCATTATTGAAAAATTTGAATTAATTTCAAACAATGCACCAATTGTTGGAACTCCAACTCCTCTCCTCCAATCTAGAAGCTCCCTCCCATCAAGTAGCTTTCCAGCCCATTGGGATCCTCTCAATCTACAAATGATTCATTGGAAGAAGATGGAGAGCCTCATACTTAACAGAGTATATCCCCTTTTAAACCAATTCCCATAAAAATGTTAACACCCAACCATAAGCATTGGACCATTGAGGGTCAAGCCTTGATGAAATTATCAATCCATGAATATAAAAATGTTGGACGTGATGGAAAAGATTTTGGATTTAATTTCATAGACATGACAGGCTCTGAAATTCATATTTCTTGCTTCAATGAACAAGTTGAAGAATTTCACCATGCTATTCGCTCTGATTGTCTTTATGTCATCTCCAATGACCGCATGAAAGTTGCAAACAAAAAATATTGTAGCTCCACACATCCCTACGAAATAATTCTCCATATCTCATTGACTGTAACTCCTTCCACATCCTTGAACTCCACAATACCCACACATACTTTCCACATTAAAAGCATCCATTCATTTTCCTTGTTTCCTACCATTACCCTCGTCGATGTCATTGGAATAATTTTAGCTATCTCCCCTGCATCAACCATTCGTAAAAGAGATGGTACAAAGACAATGAAATGCATTGCTGCAATTGTTGACATGTCAGCTTGTACCATAGATGTTACACTTTGGGGTCATCATTTCTATATTGATGGGATACAAATTTCTGATATGCTTGTACAACCAAACCCTTATGTTATTTTGATTAAATTGAGATGTATTACCTTGTGGTGTGGGATAGGTCCTGATACTATTTTCCCAACTAAAGTTCTAATGAACCCAAATTTACCAGAGGCCTCAAGCTTACAAACATGGTATGCCACTACAAAATTTTCCAAGCCCTTTAGTTCCTTGTCAAAAAAACACCTTTCTCCCATAAATTTTGCAAATCCAATTAATATCTCATCTCTTATAGATAAAAGCATGCTTGAAAAGAAAAAATGTTACATAAAGGCCTCCATTTCAAAACTGCACCTTGACAACTTCTAGTACCTTTCATGCCCTCTATTGGTGCACAATAAAAGGTGTAAGAAAAAGGTTTTACAAACTTTCCCTACTGCTTTTCGTTGCCCAAAGTGCTCTACAAATCTCCTTGTGTGTAACTTTAGCTACATGCTCAAAATGGACTTGAAAGATTCAAGTGGTGAACTCCTCAAAGTAACCACATTTGAAGGCCCAATGAATTCCTTAATGGGTGTTGCCGCAAAATATTTTCAACTATTGCTTGTTGAACCTGATGTTCTAGAGACATTTTGGACCATATTGTTGGTAGCCAATTTTAGATTGATCTGAGCATCAAAATGATTCCCTTTGGTGGAAAAGAAACACAAAGCATTTTTATTACTGCCATAAAGCCAATTTAAAAATTGCATTTCTCTCTTCTTAGCAATACTGTAAACTTGGCCTACCCATACATGTAAACATTATCACCAGATGCAAATAGTTTTATTTTGTTATAAAAAACATTGTATGTCCACATATACAAAGTTGCTAGTACATTTTGTTCTGAATTCTAATTTTTGTAGCATATGTTCTCCTTCATCATCACAATGATCATGGTGTTTCACATATTTAAATGAAAAGGACATATATAAATGAACACTGTCCGTATATTTTTTAACAACTTTTTGTACATTAACATTCTATATATTTACATGTTTTTGTTTCCTCTTTTGTTCCAAATTATGTTATCACACCATGTTATCTCCTCTCAATCTATAATATATATACATACATATATGTATGTATATAGCCTATATATTTACTAGTTATCTCTCACAAATCTATTTCATTGCTTCTTTCCTCAACATTCCTTATTGTGGAGGCAAAAAATGAAAGTATGCAAGAAAATGTTCTCGTCATAATGAGACGAAATGTAAACAATACCATGCAAGGAAAGCTGAAATTAACAAACGAAGACATGAAGCCAATCAAATTCATGTTACTGGAGCCTTGACATCTACAATCTCTCCTCTTGTTACCATACCCAACCTACAAATAATTGCACCTCCCCCACAAAATATAGTTCATCCTAACCCAATTATCGAATGCCCCCTTCACCACTTTTTCCACATGAGTTTTTCTCTGCTAGAAATAACTTCCGCTCAAAGTTAGATAGCCTATCAAGAATGCCAACTTGTATGGTTTGCATGGAGAGATATCCAATAATAAAAACCAAATAGTCAATAATAAAAACCAAATAGTCAAATGGAATCTTCACTTGTTATAGATGCACATCTAAAAAGAATGACCATCACTTCTTGAACTAGAACAACATGGACCCTGGTGAGCAACCTGTATGCTTACAAATTCTATCCCAAGTTGAGGAGATGTTAATAGCCATGGTTAGCCCAATACTTCAAGTTACCTATGCAAGGGGGGACAACTAAAATACAATGGCCACACTATTTTATTTCCTTAAGATATATCTACAGTTGCATCCTACTTGCCTAGGCATATTCATGATCTTGATATACTAATAGTTAGCAGGGAACAAATCAACCAAAAACTATATAGCTTCGACATTAGTAGAGGATGTGTCCATGAGACACTTAAATATAATATTTGAAATGACCCATACTACAAAGATGTCCAAATAGATGAGCTTGCATTATCCACTTTTCCAGAGTCTTCAACTGATGTCTCAAACCTTATTTATGCAACATCTTCAAATGCTACTACCACAAATACAAGTTTCGAGGAAATAAGTGACAAAGAATACAACCCCAATGAACAAAGCTTGTTTCCAACTACATCCTTTGTGTCAAATAGATCCAACATGCATGTACATAGGTCAAAGAAGTGCGCTCTTTGCTACAACTAGGTGTCAGATGACCAACACCAATCATTACATGGCTACCCATTTCTCCATCTCCTATAAATGAATACATCACTGAAGGATTATTTGCTACGTATCAAAGAAATTAAACTAAATGAATATGCTCTTCATATCCTAAGGTACCATGATAATTGGTTTGGCCAGCACCCCCTATTTAGGTACTTCATACTAAATATTATTATGTGCCACCGTAGCCAAGCAACCTCCTCTGTATTTGTCAACAAAAATATCGATGGTTACCTACCCTTGACGATCTCTTACATGCATCAAAGATTGAAGGACATGCCATATGACAAACTTGCAGATCAACTCATGTGATTTAGTTCATCAATTCGTGGAACACATCAATTTTGGAACCAACATCGAGGGGAAATTTTTGACATGGTCATTCAAATTGGTTGCCCCTCACTCTTCTTCACCCTTTGTGCAGTAGATACAAAATGGCCAGACTTGCGTACCATCATGCCTACCAAGCCTCCTACAAATCCTTTTATGGCTTCTAGATGGAGGATCCAAAACATTGTACATAATCCACACCTTACCGCAATCTACATGACCATAGGTTTATTGCATTTTGAGAAGAGGTATTAAAAAAACTTCTTGGTGCATCTGAATATTGGTATAGGTAAAACCTTTATTTCCCATTTTTGCACAATACATGTGTACTTTTATTGTTTACTAGAAATCATCACTTCATTTTTTACAATAAATTCTTACCTTGATAGTTTTCTAATTATCATATTTTCATAGGTATGAATGGAAACGCAGGGGATCTTGATGCAGGGGCATCCATAAGTATTCAGAAATTGAGGTACTACTGACAATGGAGTGACAGGGTTTCCAGTGATGCAATGAAGTTTCGTACATTGGCTAGAGCCGTACGTTGGTGATTAGAGGTTGTGGATTAAAGGGTTTGTAGTTGAGTATGTCTAGTGCTTCCATGTTAAGTTTCATGGATCCGCATGGAGATTTGATCGAGTTATGGGTGTCTGTGTTTGGACAGTTGTTCAGTTTTTCTAGTTGATGTTCCTGAAGGAGAAGGATGTGATTCTGGTGGCTTGAGTTGTTGCGAACATTTATGAGGTGATTCATGATGATCGTGGATGTTTCCAGAATGTGTGTTGGTGGTCCACATTGATTGTGGTGCTCATGATTGGTTAATTTATTTTGTGAGTTCATAGTTTCCATGTTCTTGGCCGATAGGGTGTTGTAACATGTTGTGGATCTTCAAGGATTAAATTATGAAGGTGTGCATGTTCGAGGATGTTGACTTGGGTCCTTGATTTCGTGTGGCCAATGTTGGTTGGTTCGCATTGCAAATTGTTTATTATTTTTGGCTAACCTATTTGGGTCTGCACATTATATTATTAGTCATTGTAATTAGGCCGACTTGTTAAGGGTTAAATGATGCGCAAATGATATAAATAGAGGAGATATGATTTGTTATGAAATATAAAAAGGGATGGATCAATAAGGAGACTGATAGTGTGAAGGATGAAGCATGGTGATGAAGTATTTTGATCTAGAAGAATCTCAGAGCAGAGAGGGAGTGTGGAGCAGGAAATGGAGTCGATGGCAGATTGTTGTGAAGATTTTCATTATTTGAGTTATTTGTAATCCCTAGGTTGCGGACTAGAACCTGTTAAGCCCGAGAGGCATATGTAATGTGTTTTGTGATTATAATATGATGAGTAATGAGCTTTGAAGGCTAGGTTTTTCCCTATTTGAGTTTTCCCAGGATATATCTTGTGTATGGTGTTCATGAATGTCTTTGAACTTTCTGTGGATTAGCTGTTAATTTTTGTTGCATATCTATTATGATCATGGAGTTAGTAATTTAGGCTGCAAGGCTAGAAAGTCCTTAATTGGATCCTCCTACCTTGACTGCTTCAATTGGTATCAAAGTTGGTTCCAAACCTATTGGCTGGTTGAAGAATTTATTAGAGTAGGTTGCGAATTTGTTGGCTGGTTGCAAATCTATTTCAGAGTAGGTTGAAGAGCTAGTTGTTGAGTTTATTAGATCTAGTTGTGAATTTGTTGCGAAATGGGGAAGATTGGGAAAAGGACAAAGAAGGAAAAAGAGAACTTGATATGTGAAAGGGATACTTTGGAAGGAGAATTGTGCAAACTTAGGAAGTGTAATGCAGAATTGATGGAGAGGATGAAAGAATTAGGAAAAGACAAGTGTGATGCTCTTGAAGAAGAACTGGAAATTGAAAGAAGGAGAAATGAAGAACTAGAAGCAAAGATGGATAAGTTTGAAAAAGGATTCATGTTGTTTAAGGAGTTGGATAAGAAGAGAAAAGATCTGGAGGAAAGTTTGAAAAAGCTGAACAAGGAGAACAATTTGCAGAAGAAGGAAATATCTGATCTGAAGGAACATGCTAATTAGTTGGAGAAGGAAAATGAAAGATTGAGATCTAAGCCTGAATCTTGTGATGTTTCCTGTGATATTGATGATTTGTGTGATATTTCCAAAGTTTATTTAGAAGGTGAAGTTGAAGATAACAATGTAACTAAGCCTGTAATTGTTGGAGATGGTATTGGTTTCAAAATCATGCAGAGAATGGGATATGAAGGAAAAGGATTAGGAAAGTAGCAGTAAGGAATGACAAAACCTATTGAACCAGTAATGAGAGAAACAAGTGAAGGCCTTGGATATGACAGAGGTAAGGATGTTGTTACAAGTTCAAGCAAGTCAAATCAGGGAGGAAAAGGTATGTATTGTTCACATTGTAATAGGTATGGACATGAAAAGGAATTGTGTTGGGATCTATATCCTTGTAAGCTATGTGGATTAAGGAATCATTCTGAGAAGATGTGTTGGAATAAAATGAGAAGGAGAAAGCCTACAACAGATTGTAAGCAGATGAATTATGGATGGATTGATGGAGCAAAGTGGAAACATGTTACCTATATGCTTCAAATATTGTATAGATGGAAGAACTCATATGTTGGAGGAAAAGAGGGATCAAGATGCAGAGAAAGAAGACCTTATGCAGGGCAGAATAAGGATAATGCAGGGTGCCAGAGGAGTGAAAGAGGAGTTGCTAGAAGAGGAACCTATTTTGAAGTTTGGAGAAAGAAAGACTCAATAACTAAAGGTTATCAAGAACCTAATATTAGAGAAGCTAATGAAAGAGAAGTAGTAAGGGATGCAAAGATAGTTTGTACAGACAAAGAAGAACCCGAATTAGTTTATCTAGAGGAAGGGGAACCTTTGGAGGAATCAAATTGGATAGTGGAACTAGAAGAAGGTGAAACATTGATCTTAAGGATAAAGTTTATGATGTAGAGCAAAGTAAATGTGAATGAAGAAATAGAAGAGGATAATGATCCTAAGGAAACTTGCAAGATGGGCTTGCTCAGATCACTGACTAGTGAGGTAGTGCAAGGCTTGCAAGTAGATCACCAAACCTTGACCATGACAAGATGAAGAACCTAAGGAAACTTTCAGGTTGGGATTTCTTAGATTTTTGACTAGTGAGGCAGTGCAAGGCCTACAAGTAGAGCGACAAATCAATTCAAGGAGAAGAACTTGAGGCAGTTTGCAGGGTGGACTTGAAAAAAATGCCAACCTTGAGGCAATTCCAAGTACCTGTGGACAAATCGCCGAACCAATGCAAGAGCTAACATTGGATTTCACACAATATAGATCAAAGTGAAGAGGCTCACTTTTAAAATAACCCCGAGATTCTGATGCATGGGCATCCAAAAGTATTCAAAAATTGAGGTAGTTGGCAATGAAGTGGCAGGGTTGCCAGTGATGCAATGAAGTTTCATACATTGGATAGATCTGTACGTTGGTGATTAGAGGTTGTGGATTAAAGGGTTTGTAGTCAAGTATGTCTAGTGCTTCCATGTTAATTTTTATGGATCCGCATGAAGATTTGATCGAGTTATAGGTGTTTGTGTTCAAAAAGTTGCTCAATTGTTCTAGTTGATGTTCTTGAAGGAGGAGGATGTAATTCTGGTGGCTTGAGTTTTTGCGGACATTTCTGAAGTGATTCATGATGATTGTGGATGTTTCCAAAATGTGTGTTGGTGGTCCACACCAATTGTGGTGCTCATGATTGGTGAATTTATTTTGTGAGTTCATAGTTTCCATGTTCTTGGCCGATGTGGTGTTGTAACATGTTGTGGATCTTTGAGGATAAAATAATGAAGGTGTATGTGTTTGAGGATGTTGATTTGGTTCCTTGCTTTGATGTGGCCGATGTTGGTTGGTTCGCATTGCAAATTGTTTACTATTTGTGGCTGACCTATTTGGGTCTGCACGTTATATTATTAGTCGTTGTAATTGGGCCGACTTGTTAAGGGTTAAATGATGCATAAATGATATAAATAGAAGAGAGAGGATTTGTTATGACATATAGAAAGGGATGGATCAATAAGGAGATCGATAGTGTGAAGGGTGAAGCATGATGATGAAGTATTTTGATCCGAAAGAATCTCAAAGTAGAGAGGGAGTGTGGAGAAAGAAATGGAGTCGATGGTAGATTGTTGTGAAGATTGCCATTATTTGAGTTATTTGTAATCCCTGGGCTATGGACTAGAAATTTTTAAGCCCAAGAGTTATATGTAATGTGTTTGTAATTATAGTATGAAGAGTAATGAGCTTCGAAGGCCGAGTTTTTCCTTGTTTGGGTTTTCCCAGGATATATCTTGTGTCCCATGTTCATGAATGTCTTTGACCTTTATGTGGATAAGCTGTTAATTTATATTGCATATCTATTGTGATCATGGAGTTAGTAATTTAGGCTGCAAGGCTGGATAGTCCTTAATTGGATCCTCCTACCTTGACTACATCAGATCTACACACATCCATGGTTTTATATGGCTCAAACAAGCACCTAATATTAGTAGATTAGAATGGAATAACATTCAATTTGTACATAATGCACATGATCACATAGATAGATATGTCTTAAGTTGGAACCCACGTAGCCTCCATTTGATAAGACAAACATTTCACTGCTCTATTCTTGACGATCCTTGCTTGCTGGATACAATAAGGATCTTGTCATATGACCCTTCAACTAACTATTGTGAATTGGTCAACTGTGTTGAATGACACACAAAGTGTATTTTGTAAAAATTCCTTAGGAGGAAAGGGCCATCTACTGTATGTCACTATAAAGGACCATGTACTATGCAAGATAAGTTTTTCAAATGATGAGATTGGTCACCCTAAGCACACACCAATTCACAATGATGATTGCTTGAACCTCCACAACCCAGCTATCCTATCTATCTAGAGGGCTAATGTAGATTCCAAACCTATATTGTCAATTGATGCTATCCTCAAATATATTGCAAAATATGCAGCAAAATTTGAGCACAAATCCGAAACCTATCATACCATGTTATCTCACATCTCAACCAATTTAGAATCAGAAATGCCTACCCCAATAGCTTTTCAAAAATTGCTTACTGATAACCTTGTCGATCGTGATATTAGTGCCCAAGAAACTTTCCACCTTTTACTAAATTTACCCCTCTCCATATCCAATAGTACTTTTGTGTCTCTAAATGTTAATCACCAAAAATTTCAATGTGTATCGATCTCACCCACATTGGTTACCACATCACCCACATACATTGATGCCTACATGGCCCACCCCATTCAACTATACACAATGTCCCTCATTGAACTGACCCAAAAATGGACCTTTAAAGCTTCCCAAAAAAATGAACAATGGAAGCAGTGCCCCCACAAAGTAATTGTTCACATCTTGCCTAGGTTCACAAGCATCCCTGCAAGAGATGACAAAAGCTTTCATGAATTTTGTTGGAGTGAACTAATTCTATACCACATTCCAGAATATTGACATTGAATTTGGGTCCTCCAGACATAAAATTATATCACAATGGGAAAGGTTCTCTTCTACATACATGCCATGGAATGTACACCACACACATCCAAGTCTAGCTGAAGCATCAAATGCTAGCAACAACTCAAGCATTGACCATGTGTTGCAAGAACACAACCTTGAAGAATGGCAGGTTCTCTCAAGTTTGTAGCCATACCTTCCTATACAACTTGATGCACTAGACATGCTTGGTTGACGTGACATTAAAATGCACCATGAATGGAAACATACCAGCCTCACCCCACTGCAAATGCATTTTTCTACTACTTTCATAGAATCCAATCGGCCAACCTTTCAAGTGCACCATATTCTCAATGAACACACCCATACTACTTTCTCTACTCAACAACAAAAAGGGTTCAATATAATTTGGTCCCATCAAAGCACTCTTCCATTGCAACCACTGCTAAAGATAATTGTTTAGGGAACTCCAGGAATTGGAAAGTCACACCTCATAAAAAAAGTGGTTTACCCTCACGAGCTCAGCTCCAATTCACCAGTCACCATTACTAATTCTTGCATCTATAGGTGTTGCTGCATTCAAAATTCAAGCATCAACAATTCATTGTGCTCTTCACATTCAAATAAAGAAATGGCCCCCCTACAAGGGCAAACACTTGCGACCTTCGGAGAAATCATGTACTTTATTAGGTACATTTTAATAAACGAGATGATCTTCATTGGTTGAAAGTTGCTAGAACATATTGACATGAGACTACGAGAAGAATTCCCCGTCCACAAACACCTGCCCTTTGGAGGGTGTTCAATTATTCTCTTTGGTGAATCGTGCCAATTTCCACTAGTTAAAGATATCCCCATGTATGCTTCTACCTCCTATGGTGGGACTCTATGGTGCAACTTCACAACAGTGCTAACTTTGACAAAAATATTTTGAAAAATTGGTGATGATCCTTCCCAAATTGCTTTTCATGCACTTCTCTCCAATCTACGAAATGCAGAGCCTACACAAGAAGACTGGCAAGTTCTAATGTCACGCTCAAGTTCCTTGCTTAACTCTACAAAAAACTCTATTTTCTTATCTGCCATACATCTATTTGCAAGAAATGAATTAGTGTTAATACGCAACAAACATATGTTGTTGTCTTTGGAAACACCAATTTCACTTTCCATTGTAGAGCAACTTAGGGGGTCAACATACATAAATCTAGATGAAGAAAAACTTCAAGCTCAAATTTTTTTATCTATTGTCCAAGAGGTCATGTTATGCTCAAATATATGGGTTGAAATAGGGATCGTGAATGGTGCACTTGGTCAAGTAAAAGGAATTATATACAATGAGAGTGAAAAACCACATCAACTACCCTTGTTTGTTGTTGTTCATTTCAAGCATTACATTGGACCACCTTGGGACCATAACAATCCAAATAATGTCCCAATATCTCTACTTAGCCGAGGGCTTCGCCATCGAATTCCATTGAAAATGGCATGGGAATTGACAATGCACAAGTCACAAGGACTAACATTTCCAAGGGCCATAGTCGAAACTGGAAACATAGACTGGCAAGGCCTCACATTCACATCTATTTCAAGAATTATTGATCTACAAAGTCTGCGTATACACCCAACCTTCACATTCCAACAATATGCATGCATGCAACAAAGCCCATATGTTGCTCGTCAAAAAAGCAAAGAGAACCGATTGAAAGAAATGTCAAATTCAAACTCCTCGGGCTCTTAAAGTGCATTAGAACCACTACAGGTATGCCAATTTCTTATTTTCTTCACTACCAATATTTACATAGATTATTTGTTGTAAATTATATCTCTATTCTTTCTTTACTACAAGCTCCCCTCATTTCTCATTTACACTATGTTCTCACTATATAAGACCTACAAACTACTCAACCAAAGGTAACTAGTTATTTTTATTGAATTTGAACTTCAACATTCTCATTTCTATTAGTTGTTTTTCAAATACTAAATATATCTTTTGTTTATTACAAATACATTGGAGTTCAATGTGACTGTGTTACAATATCACTATACCATTGTACTCAATGGCAAACATTCTTGTAATGCAAATTAAACATTCTCTAAAAACACTTTATTTTCATCATTGTATATATATATCCTTATTCTACATTTTTTAATCACATAAATTTAAGTTCCTCTTTATTTCTATACTATTTCCATTTTAGTTTATTAATGCATTTTTCTAATAATTTAAATACATATTGTTCTATTTCAAAAATATGTCTACACAGAATCATAAGAGAAAAAAATAATTTTCATTTAATTTATTTCATTTCTTTCCTTTTAAGATTATCTAAACTATTCTATATTTCAACCAATATGTCTACACAAAATAAAGTACTTCAATACAATTATTCGACGTAACCCATTGCACACTAAAGGCGCAATAGCTAGTTTTAATTCTATTGGTTAAATTTGAAACTTATTGCAGCGTCCACTTCAAAATGTTTCCTCACACATGTTGAAGAGTATTTCCACATGTCATATTCATTCTTCATTGTAGTTTCAAATTGATAAAATGAAGCAAAGTTGCAATAAAGTGAGAGTTGGGACATAATTTTTGGCTATTTGTAGAAGTAAAAACTGTGTTCTAGCCTCCAAAACAACTACCTACAACCATTCTCACGAACATGGAGTAGTTTTAACAATGGTTTGATGATTTTTGGAGTGCTAGACAGTGTCAAAAATGACTTGCATAGTTGCAAATCAACCCAACACTCATTTCATACACCTTTTCTTCATGTTGGGAGGTGTTCTCAAATATTTTATAGTGCTTAAAATTTCCAAAATTCCCCAACAAGTTGTAGAAATATCTTAGCACTGTTTTGGATCTCCTTCTAATGCTTCCTCATGCTTGGAAATAGCAAAAAAATGACCTGCAAAATGTTCAAATGCCCAACCAAAGACTCAAAATTGGTTTATGAAAGTTGCACTTGTCCAAGGATGGTCCCAAATACTACATGTAGAATTCAAACTATAATGCAAAAGGTTTTTACACTTGAACATGTTAAATAATGAACAATGTCAAGAAAAAGAGTTAAAATGCCATCATTAGTAAATGTAAAGGCATGAATAATTTGGTTGCATGTAAAATGTGAGTGCAATTTTTTTTCAAAGAACAGTTTGATAAAATGTCAATGAAATATGATGAAAATGGCTACAGGCTAGGTGTTTGACAAAATAGCAAATCTGATTATATATGAAATTGGGATATTTTCAAGGGTCTGGTGGTTAAAGTGCTTCAACAAGTGTTATTTTTACTGCCAATTGAATGGGTTCTTATACAAAGTTAGTAATTTCACTTATCAGATGAAAATGTATCAATAATTATTTTTTACTTGTAGGTAATTATTCTGCACAGGAATTAAATGCTAGTGAAATTGGAAATTAAATTTCAGTTAAGGCAAGGGTCTTGAAAGGGAAGTTTGAAGGGGCAAATGGAATATTTCTTTATGCTCATCGATTGCAAATCAAAGGGGCTTAGTCTAATAGGTGTCACTATAATATTTAATATGATTTTTCCCATCTTCTTTCAAATACAACATCTCTTTCATTTGTGAGTTTTTTGAAGTTCTAGAAAGAGAATTAGGAGATAGGAGTGAATGTGCAAAGTTCATAAGTGAAAGTCCATGTCTCAAGTCATTTCATTACTACAATCTTTGTATTTTGAAATAGGGAACATATGTATATCATACTACAAATGGGCATTGTTTGTAGCCTTGAAATGTAATATTCTTTGAATAAAATAATAAAGGATTGTTGAAGCCTTCATTCACATTTATTGTTTTGAATTTATTTCATGGTTTACTAGCTAGTCAAGGAGTGTTATAAATTCATGCCTAGAAAAAATGAGAATGTTATATTTTCAAGTGGATTATTCAGAATACTATCATTGTTAGCTATTGGAGGTCATTTTACCATAATATAGTTTTTTTTGATAATCATCAAAATATGTGTTAATGATTTTATGCAAAATGCATTACATAAGACCGTGTAGCCTATGATAACCATTAGTCTAGTTTTATGCTTATCTCATTCTCAAAATACCTTCTAATTTCTTTTTTTTTTTAATTATTTTATACTTCATACCAAGGTTTCAAAGGTAACAAGGAATGTGTTGTTTATGCTTGCAAATTATGAATCCTTGCCTATTTGTATGAAGAATCTTCTAGGAATTTTTTTAGTTATTATTCATGTTCAGTGCCATTAAGAGTGATCCCCTAGGTCCTACAAAGCCTAAAGTGCAGAGATAATTTACCATTGTAGTGAGTTATCTATTTGTTGGCCATTGATTTGATATTATTGATTATGAGTTATGACTAATATTTAGAGAAGATTAGGTAATTAGCTGGAGGAACCAATAGGATTGAGGAGTCGATATGGGGCCTAACTTGGTACCAATATAAGGGATGATTGAAACTCTAAATCTAAAACCTTATGTAGAGTAAATTGATGGATTTTTATACTTTTAGGGTTGGCTTAAAAATGTTACACAAATAAGGGAAAGATAAAAATATTACCATGTAAGACATACACTTTTTTGGGATGCAATGGGTTAGAGTTTGAGTGGAGATGAATGAGAAATGGTAATAAGTGATGGATGAATGAGGAATTTAGAAAGTTTAAAAAGAGGCAAAGGACTTGGAGTTTTAATTGGAACTTTTAGGCTTCTAGGCTCAAGAATGTCAAAGAAATAGTATCCATGAATGGGAAACTTTGACACACTAAAAAATTAACAATTGAACAAAATTTAGCAAGGAATTTCAGGAAAAGATGGTACACAAAGTTAAACAACCCTAAAAATATGAAACTATAACAAAATATGAAATACTAAGGAAAATACCAAAAAGAACCTAGAATTATACATTTTTTGGATCTATTCACCTTCTAACACTTATGGAACCATTTAGGATTTTCTCAAATTGATTATCTACAAAGGGTGGATAAGGTCAAATGTACAAACTTTGGAGTAGACAAAATAAAATGTGAGAAACATCAAATTTGGGTCCCAACAACAATGATAGCTTGTTGTTATTCAATATCCTTCAAGAGGTGCTCTAAGGATACCTACTAATATTCCAATTAAGAAGTACCCTCTCCTTTGAAATCTTAAAGCTTAATTAAAATTCATCTAAAGAAATATCAAAAGGAAGTATGTCACAAAATAGTGCATCATCCACTCCCTCTATAGGGACATAAATAAAACAAGTGGCCTCTTCTTAATAGGATGTTGTAAAGCATCACAATGATGAAAGTTAAGACACTAGCTATAGTTACTCATTCTATATGAAAAATTTAAGATTATAGAGCTAAATCAAAATACCCATGCAACAAGAAGAGATATGAGACCAAGGAAGAGAGCTTGATGAACAATTATTTGAAAAATAAATTTTAAGTCTCATCCCAAACCCACCACTTCCATAGCTATTACAAGTACTAAATGAATTTACACCTATAAAAAGAAGTGCATAATATAATTTGGATTCTAGAATAGAATTTCTATGGTACCTATTGTAGAAACCTAATTTTGACTAAATGACTAAATTAATGATCATTTTCACTTCATCATGATAATTGAATAATATCATATTATCTGACTAAATTCTTATTATCTATTCCTCTATATTAATTAAATAATGAAGGTTATTTAACTAATCTATTAATTATTCCTCTATTCATCAATATTAGTTAAATAATTAATATTATTTGATTAATTGACTAATTATTCTTGTATTCTAAAGTCTAATTAAATAATTCATTAAAAAAATACATATTGTGATAATATGAGAAGGGTCTCAATTTTTAACTGAGAAATGGAGCCATTGGCTGCAGGTGCTAGGGTTGTTGCAGAGTTGGACACGGATGAGGGAAATCCTTTAAAGCACAATTTATTGGAGGGATACATAGATTCGAATGGGAAAAGGAAAGAAAAATCAAATGAAATGAAGGTGATGAATGGGACTGGAGGCATCGATTCTGGAGTTAGGGAGAGCACCGATGGTTCGTAGTTGGGGAACATAGGGAAGGCGACTCCGGTGTCGATATCCTTACTGGCCGAGCTCTAAAATGAGAACGAGGGAATTGCTAGGATTTTGTTCGGTTCAAGCCCATTGGGCTTGGCTCGTTAGGGGAAGATTGAAGGTCTGCATCTTGGTGGTGACTGTAGCAGTGAGACAGAGGGACGATTGGTAAAGAAAATCAATTCAGAAAGCTCTTGGGATTGCATGGTGGCGACCCTATTTCTGATGAAGGCAATAGTCAGGGAAGCCAACAAGGAGGTCAAATGACTGCCGTCGTCCTTGGGGGATAAGCTGGTGTGTAGGGGGCAAAGACATATTTGATCGGGGGATTCAAAGCTAGGGACTCTCAAACAAAGAAATTCCCAACCAGAAGGCCAACAAGAGGGGGGAGAGGGGATGCTAATTTCCATCTCTCTTCCAAAGAATTCACAGTAGAACTTGATGAAGAGGTGGAACAAGAAGTGTTCTTTAATGAATTTTTTTTTTCTTGTTTAGGACTGACTGGGAGATTTAGGGGATTTTGGCCAAGTCTGGCTGAGCTCCACCAGTGGATTTCTAATCAATGGAAGCTTGTTCTAGAAGGGTTTGTTCAAATTTATCCCATGGCCAAAGGTTTCTTTGTTGTTGATTTTGAAAAGGAACGGGATAGAAAGAAGATCCTTTGTGACTATCATTGGGATTGGAATGAAAAAAATATACTAATGCTAAAGCCATGGCACCCAACTTTTAACCTAGCCACTGAAGTGTTTGAGAAGGCTCCCCTTTGGGTAAGGCTTCCTAACCTTCCTCTGCAGTTTTGGTTTGAATCCTATCTGGAGGCTGTAGGGAACTCATTAGGAAGATTTTTAATGATAGATGAGGGTTCTTCAAATCTTTTGTATTCAACCTATGCTCGTATTTTGGTTGAAATGGATGTGTCAAAGGTGCCTCCGGAGGTGATTCGGCTCAAATTTTTGAAAGGCTATTGGGTGCAACCCTTGGATTACGAAGAAGTACCCTTTAGGTACAAAATATACTATCAAACTGGGCATGTGGCTGCTGAATTTTCCAAAAACAATTTAAACAAAGTTGCTTCATGGTGGAAAAATGTGACCCCTCAACACTACATAGTGGAGAAACAGGAGGAGCAACAAGTGGGTTCTCAATTGAAAGGTAGAGAAGAGGAGAGACGGATGTCTGGGAGTCCAAATCAAGAAGGGAAATCATGGAAGAAGAAGATTAGAAGGGAGGATTAGCCTTAGAACAACCTTGCCTCATCACAGGAAGGGTGTTCGATAGGGAACAGTGACAATGCTATTTCTAATAGAAGTAAAAAGGAGTTAGATTTCAAAAATGGGATTGCAACACTGGAGTGTAGGGAGAAAAAAGGAATGGTGTACTCATGAGAGAAAGATATTGGGAAACAGAAGGTTGGTGAACAAGACCAGCAAGTAATTAGCAATGGGAAAGGTGGATGGAAGAGCCCTTTCAAAACCGCGTTTAAATGGCAGAAGGAGGCGGTAAGGGTGGAGGATGATTGGAAAACAGTGCAGGGGAAAAGAACAAAGAAGGAAAATCAAACCTTTGAAATGGTCCTCCGTTCGCAGACTAAAGGAAGACAAAAAATGCTCTAATTGTTCGACCTGTTACTAAGTTCTCTAGGAATTGATGGTTGTAAGCCCTTTGGGCAGATATACTGAAGGTGCAGTTGTTTTCTTTGGTTTTATCTGCAACAGATTCTAGTGTTAGGACAAGGGGTGCTAATAGGAATTGTTGGGGTTTGGAAGGTTTTCTATTCTTGCTGTTTTGGGAATAGCCTTGTAATCCCCTTTTATCTTTATTAATAAAATCAACTCTATTATTGATAAAAAAAAAATCATTATTATTTAATTAATTTTCCATTTCCCACTTCCTAAATTAAATATTTAATTAATTCATTTATCTCTCAATATTATCTTCTTCCAAAATAAATAAAATCATTTATTTTATTTATTAAATCCTACCTTGCACATGTAAATAATAATTAAATTTATCTAATTATTAAATAATCATACAAATTCAACCTCACCTATTGATTGAGACTAACTCTCAATCCACTCATCAATCAAATCCACTTCACTCCCACTCACTTTGAGTCCTTTGAGCAATCAATTCAGTATACTAACTTTTTGTTTGATTTAATGAATTAATCAACCCTCTTAAGTGAATCATGTAATTAGCTAGCTAAAATCATGCAACCTCTTAATTGACCCTCAATTCATCTCATCAATTCTCAACCATTGATCTTCTCAATCTTTCCTTTGATGTTGACTATTGATCGATTTCATCAAATATCTATAAATGAAACCATCCTATCCTTCATTTTTCATCTCATATCATGCAAGAAAACTATACTTGTATTTTGTAGGAACTTTTGTGCTAATTGTGCTAAAATACAAAAATGAGAGCAAAGACTATTAGGCCATTTCTCCCAAGGTGAAATAGAGGAGAGCAATGGAGTTGACCTAAGGTGAATTGTATGTGTGTTTGCAAGGTTTACATTTGTTTAATTCAATTTATCTTATTAATTAATTGTTGTGATCATTCTTTCATTATTTCATACTTAATTTATTTATGGTTATACATTCTAGCACGCCTAGTGGGACCCCACATCCCTAATTTGACATTTTTTTGAGGTTTTTTGAATTTTGCAGGTTACAATGATACTTTTAGAGTGAGTCAACATGTTTGACTAAAATCTCTCGATGCTTCTACAATCTTTTGACATGTTTATTTTCACATAATGACGCTTCTACAATAACTCGATTTCTTTGTCTTCTCGTGACACATTTGCTTCTCTATTTTTGTCTGTAGGTTTTTTTCAATGATGTTTTTGATTGTGGATTGACACATTTTCCATAATCCAGTGCTTGTGTCTTATGTTGCAATGACATGTTTGGAAGAACTCAACGCTTTTGACTAGTAATCAAAGATTTTGTTTTGTTAGGTTTTATAATTTATTTTGAAGGTTTCTAATTTGTTTAACCCTACTATGCACCTATTCTCTTAAGTTTTCTAATATCTATGCAGCATGTGGCATATTCTGGGAAAGGATTAATTCAAAAACTACTATTAATAGGCTTTACATGTTTTCTTTAGTCTAGGATCTCACATGTAAATTTTGGTGCATTAAAACTTATTCCAAATTTTGATTTGGTTTGTATTAAAATGAATCCTACAACTTGACCAATTCAATTGTGTGCATTAAAAATAACCTACAACTATCATATTTTGGTTTCAATTTAAAATTGAACAAGATAAGCTACATTTTGAATTCTGGATAAAATTGAACTTATATTTATATTTGGGTACCTTAAAATGAATTATATGTCATGTTTGATAGGTTAGTAGTTGCATATGCTCTTTCCTTGCACCTCGTGTGATCTTGGAAATCAAAAGTGCTATTAACTTACAATCTTTGTTTGTTCACCTGAGGTGTGGTTGTTCCATGTATGCTCTCCCCTTATGACTCTTAAGAATGATCTTGGGGATTAATACCTCAAGATTCAATCTCAATTGCATGTTCAAGCATGGTATAAAAAAGGGGGAGAATGAAATTTTTAACCTAAGGTGTGGCTAGCATCCTTTAAGCCAAGCCTCATGACTGTCGACCCATTGAGAAATTTATAGGTGAAGAAAGCAGAGTAGACCCCTCCAATATCGAGAATCCCTAGATGGGCTCACTGTTCATTGACTTCCACTATGAAACTTGTTAACTAGAAGCTTTTAAGAACTTTTGACCTCATCATTTTATAGTGTGCAATGTACAATTATCATGCTTGAAGTTACTCACCATGTATTGTCCCTTATTGAGGTGACTGATACTCCTTGATTTGGAATTTGTCCTTTTTAAGGTGGAAGGTGTGAAGTTGGTACATGACCTTCTTATACTCTATTCATCCATTCGTTAGATCGGTATAACTTTGACAAGTGGACCCACTATAAATTGATACACCCATTCTAAATACTAGCTAGGTTGTGTCTTCTTGGTGTCTTCATTGTTCCATACCAGTGACACAAAATAGTGAGATTTGGATTGTGAAACCAACCTTTAAAATCTTGAGAGTCAATCTTATATGTTGTTCATTTCTGTTTTATTTACTTGTCAGATTTTAAAAACACAAAACCAGTCATCAAAAAGTTACAAATTATCAAACCCTAGGTTGATTTAGGTCTAAAAATTACAATTTCTATCTCTATGTCAAATTAGTGTATTGAAATATCATCAATTGTCACTTTTATTTGCATCTTGATGCCTTTGTTTGCATATCAACACATTTGAGTTTTCATCTCTATGCATTTGTCTACAAATCAACACTTTTGTGCAAATCGATGTGTTTGTCATAAAGTAGTTTCCTATCAAAACCTAAACATAATTACAACAATGCCTTTGTATGTCAAACAATGAAACATTTTTCCATAAACCAACACTTTTACAAAATCTCAACACTTATGTCTGTGGTGTTGGCCCACAATTGTTGTTGCACCAAAAGATCAACCTGTTAATGCCTGATACAACTACCAGAATTAATGGATGGATCCATGAGAGGCGGTTAGTCCATGTCACGAATCCCGAGGGGAGCACAGACCATCTACCAAAAAATTCCCCCTCAACATTACCCAAGGGGATTCAAACCCGCACCTTTTCCTCTGATACCAATTGTTGGCCCACAATTGTCGTTGCACCAAAAAATTGACTGTTTAATGCCTGATACAACTGCCAAAATTAACAGATCCATGAGAGGTGGTTAGTCCATATCATGAATCCCGAGGGGAGTGCTCACCATCTACCAACATGTGGTAGTGTAGTGATTTTGTCTATGGTTCAACACATTTGTAAAATGACACATTTGATTGTTAGTAAAAATTTTGAGAATAGTCAAAAATCAATTTCTTGAATTTCCATCACACAGTCAGTACAAGATTATAGAATTATCAGATAGACTTATAGGCATAACCAGTCTTCCTAGTAAAATAACAAAAAAAAGAAAGATCCCACATCATCCTTTCATCTTAGGTTTTCTTAGAAACATATACCTATAAGTTTTTGAACCAAGCAACAACGTCATCTATAATTAGAAAAAATAACTCATCCATTATCAAACCAGAACTATACAATTGTCTTTTAGATCTCTTATCAATATCCCCTAGTTTAGATAGTTGTTGTGAAATCTGTCAAATTCTCAAGTAAAATGCTAAATTAGTATTAATATTTGTGAACATAACAAGTATATTTATGGATCTATTCTAGGAAAACAATAGTGAAAACCAAACACGTATGAACCAAGATGTGTTAAAGAATGACCCCCACTAATTCCTAATATTAGTCCAAACATAGATGGGTTTGTACGGGAGATAACACCTATAAAGGTAGCTGAGAAAAAACAATATGGTCACATTATAATAAAACTAATTGAAGCAATTCTATTACCCAACCCAAATTGATATTTCCTAATGCTTGCCCAAAAAGGGGCTAGATTACCCTTCACTTTCAACATAACACATATCCATAATGTCACTAATGACACTCCATCCCTGATCTTGGGGGAAATCAGTCTTGATAACAACATAGCACCTTCACTATGACCAAATCGTAAAATCATTATTCAACCACCTAATAATCCATCCACTAATTCTTCACAAATTATTGCAACCATTCCACTAATCACCATCCCTACAAATTCCACATAGGTAACAATACCACTTGTCCACACTTAGGCACCATCATCTCATCCTTCACAAACACCACCATATTAACCTCCACCTAAAAATATGAAAATCTCCCGTCTAATAACAAGCATGCATGTAAACCCATCAAACATACCACCTTATCAATACATCATCGACTCTATGAAATAGCCTCCACAAACTCCCAACTTTAATCCTAACTAAAACATACACCAACATAATCATAATACCTACCCCACTCAAAACACCATAACATCATAGCAATATACCAATCCCCCTACTTACACACATCCACAACACAACATGCCTCCATAATACCAACATCATTTACAACAATACACTAATCCTAATCCACAAAACCATTCATATGGTTATTAAAATAAACCACCGTAAAAAACCCTCCAAGGTTACTAATTACCCCATCTTGCACATGCTTACAATCCAAAAAATCCTAACAATCTAGCTCTTCAAATACAAAATTTTGAGCAACACACAGAAAACATGCACATGGGACCATAAACAAAGAGCTATGTAGTAGAAGAAATATGTCCCTACCCATTTGATAGGACTTTATATATGCCAGTGCCCTTTCCACATCACTTAAAAAATGCCTAAATTTGAAAAATATAAAGGAAAGGGAGACCCTCATAATCACATGAGATATTTCTACTTATATTTTTCAGAGGTGATACATAATGATACTTATCTAATACACCTCTTATGCACAACTAAAAATAATAATGGAGAAACATTTTCCTCTTTCTTACAAAGATGGTGAAACTTGGCTAACAAGAGCCCATGTCACATCCCAAAAAAACAACAGGTTGATATGTTCATCCAAAAATTGAACACTAAAGTATGCTTCCACTTCAAAATGTTATGTTCAAATTCCTTTGATGAAGTCATCAAAAGGGGCTTACTATTAAGAAATCCCTAATTGAAGGACTTGTTAAAATATTCAAAGAAAATAAAACTTATTCAAATAATTCAAATGAAAAGTCTCATTATTGGAATAAGAATAAAATTATTGTTAATGATGTTGTGGTTGATGGTAAAATAGCCTAAACTGTCCAACCCACCATACATATACCAGCATAAAACAATTTTCAAACATCAAAAAATCTACACGCTACCACACAATGACCACCTTTCAGACTCAACAACACATGAAAAATTTACTCCTTTAGGAAAACCTATTGATTCAATGCTTCACAAGATGCTCCAAGAAAATATAGTCACTATTCCAAAAACCAATTAATATGAATCACAATTCAAACCCACATGGTGCAAGGATATTGATTTCTATGATTACCATAGAGTAAAAGGACACAAAAATCCCAACTATTTCAAATTGAAACATATTATTCAACACCTAATAGACAAAGGAGATATTGGTGTTGAAAACCCAAAAAATTCCTCAATAAGCAATCATGTGATCTTCAAGGACCCCTTACACAATCATGGAAAAGGTAATACCAAAGGTGGTATTGTTGAATCCCTCTTATGCTATTTTTGTCCTTGATGTCAATTTGTGGATATCTTGCATCTTGGTTATCTTCTCAGTTGATACATATTTTGATTGGTACATTCACATCATTGGTTTTATTATCTTGGTGGCACTGATCGTTTAACTTCATGTGCAGATTACAAATGTTTGTTGAGGTATTCTAGTTACAGGTCATTTGTCTCCATTTGATCAAGTGATACATTTCCGGTTTAATCTATTATTGGTTCAGTGATGATCTCAATTATGTTGTCCTTGGCATAAATCAACTTTATACAGGTTGACTATTTTTGGCTTGATCAATAACAAGCAATATTGAATTTAAAAACGGTTTTAAAATTCTCAAAGGTATACTTCTCTCTCTCAATTAGAGGAATTGATACAAGGAATACTGGTTATTTCAGTGCTTTTAGGCTTTAAGGAACACACTACTCATTCCTTTGCATTTGTTTAAATGGTATATGGTATGAAGAATTGCATAATATCTTGTCTCTAGTACTAAGGCATTGGAAATTACTTGCATTGGATTTCATCATGGTGGCATTTGAAAGGGAATTCTATTCGATCCTCCATTTTTATGTGAGTTGGGTCATTTGGTTAATATTTAATTCAGCCTTAAGGCCAACTGCAACAAATGGCATCAGTTAATTATTGTTTATGTCACATTTATCGTGACCTTGCCTTGACTTTGTGGAAACTTCAAGTCTTATGTTTTTCTTGCCCCTTCACATGAAATATTGTTGGTATTATTGTGTTGGCATTACTCATTGTCCAATGTAATCAAATGACATAATGGTTGTTGGAATGTTTACCTCTATTCTGCCCACGGAATTGACATGGAATAATGAGTGTGTTTATTCACTGTCCTTTTTCGGACTCCAAACGCCTATCTTCTTTTGCAAAGGAATTCACACTTGTTTGCTGAGTAAGGTTAGGGAAAAAATGTTTTGCTGTTTCACATTTTTGTGTTGCCCACATTCTGGCCACCACCATGCATCCTCCACCTTGGCTGCTTCATTGTTACCTTTGGAATTTTTGCTATTGGGGAGCAGTCAGAAGCCTTGCACAGAAGTCGCTCCACTTGTCTTCATTCAGCCACAGGGTGTAGGCACATTTTTTGAAGGGTGTGAGGTCGTTTCTTCTCCTCTGCAGATCTGGTAATTACTTCTTGACAGCAACATTAGTTTGCCAGGTACTCTTCTTTTGATTGGTTTGCAGATCCATTTCAGTTTAGCAAAGGTTACTTTGAGCCATGTCTTCTCTCATTTGAAAATAGAAAAATGAAAAAAACGTTTTTGTTCTTCTCATGAAAATTCTGAAACAACATTTTATTTTGGGGGTTGTCATACCAGATTCTTGAATCATGTCTTTAAAGTTGTGGGTCATCTTGCATGTTAAGAGTCTCTTCAGCTTCTTGCCTGGAATCATGGTTAACTGTTATTTAGTGTATGATTACTTGCTTTCAGTTACATGCTGGTTGGGGTTTCAGTTACTTCATTTTTGTAGCAGCTTCCTTGACAAAGTTTCTTTTGAAATATCTATTCTTCAATACTTCTCTTGGGGATATTCCGGATAAGGTTTTATTTGCTAAAAAATATTTCTCTTGCATTGTTGGTTCAGTCAAGGAAAATGGTTATCATTTCATTATTAAATGATGTGCTCTCATTGCATTTGTTTAAGCACTGCATGTGCAGGCTTCTAGTGAAGACATGCTCTGTCACTCTTCTATTCTTGGTCATTGTTATTCTATCCTACACAGAAAGAAACAATATCTCTTTCGTGAACACTACAACATCAGATATGACTTAACAATCATTATGTAACCTAAAAAACAACCTTTGCATAACCTTTTTTGGAAAGTGAAATTCGAGAGACAGTTGTAATACTTCCACTTTGTAATGATGTTTTTTTGTAAAAGGCAAAACCAGTGAGTTTAGGGTTGAATGATGATAGAAAATCAAAAGCTTAAAACAAGGGTATTACTATTTAGAGTTCTAGAAGTCTATTCTATTTTTTGATGCTGAAAATTGGAAAACATAGTGTGTATTCAGATTTGTAGTTTTCTGTATGGGAAAAGATTGAAATTCAAACAGTGAGAAAAGAAAGAAAAGATGTATTATTTTAAAATAGTTTGATGAGACTGTATTGAAATAGTGATAGGATTTTCCTCAAGCTGCATCTAGATTAGATAATGCATGGAATTCTGAAGAGTCAATTCTGACTCTTGAAAATTCTATGTTTTGTTTGTCAAGAGGCACTTGACAGAAATCAAGTGAAATAGAGAGATCCTCTGTACTATTGTTTGTTCTATTGAATATCAAGAAAGGGGTTGGTGCTCCTTGAGATTGGTGTCTCTAAACAGAGGGGTTGGTGCTCCTTGAGTTGGTGCTCAGAAATCAACCATTGAGGCTTTGTCAAAATAAATTATTGAAATGAAAGCCTGAAAAAGGCAACAGGTTTAAAAGTGGTTTTTCTACCCCAAGAGGGTTTTCCACTCGGCATATCTTGTGTCTATTGTGTCTCTATGACTCTTTTGCTTTAGTACTTTACTGCTTTAAATTGCAATGTTACATTACTCATTTCAGTTTATGTGATTGCATTCGATTACATGAATGACACTATCATTGAAAAATGAGAACATATGTATGGCTCTTTTCAGTTTCAGTTTAAAATGTTTAAGAAGTTATAAACATTGATTCACCCGCCCCCTCTCAGTGTGTTTTCACTCCAACAATTGGTATTAGAGCCTAGTGTCCTCTGATAGGTCTTTCCAACCTAGGATTGATTCTGGACTTGGAGTCTATTCAAAATGTCTCAAGCTTATGAAGGTACTTCCATGACTAGAGCTCCATTATTTGATGGAATTGATTATGTATTCTGGAAAATCAGAATGGAGACTTATTTAACTTCTATAGACCTTGATGTCTGGAGCATAGTATTGACTGGGTACATTGTACCAACTACTTTGCCAACTACTTCTGATGAAAAGAAGAGATATGAAACCAATGCAAGAGAAAAGCATGCTCTTCTATGTGCTCTGACTAAAGATGTCTTCATCAAAGTCATGCACTACAGTTCTGCTAGAGAAATCTAGACTAAACTTGAAACTATCTATCAAGGAAATGAAAAGGTAAAACAGTCCAAAGTCCTCACTTTCAAACATTAGTTTGAAGAATTAAAAATGAGGGACAATGAAAAAGTTGCTGACTATTTTCTAAGAGTTGATGAAATAGTAAATGCTATGAAGGGTCTGGGAGAAGAAGTCAAGGAATTTGACGTTGTAACCAAGGTCATCAGAACCTTGCCAACAAAATTTGAAGCTAAGGTAGCTACTCTAGAAGAGAAGAAACATTTTACCCAGCTTACCCTTGATAGTTTACAAGGCACTTTGACTGCCTATGAAATGAGGATTAGTAAAAACAACACCTCTACAAAAGAAGCAACATTTAATGCTGAAAGGAAAGAAAGGGATGAGCTCTCTAAATCAGAATTTTCTAATTCTAAAAAATCCCATTTTGTAAAGTATAAGGGAAAACTCCCCTTCAAATGCTTTAACTATGGCAAAATAGGTCACTTTGCTGCAAAGTGTCCCTATGGTGACACAAACAATGATAACGAGAAATCTGAGAAATTTTCCAAGAAAAAGGCTTATAGACCCAAACAAAAATTTTTACTTCAAAAAGAAGAAAAGTCTATTCAGCAAAAACGAAACAGATTCTAAATCTAATGACTCACTAGATGAAGAAGATGAAAATCTCTTCATGGCTGAAATCATTTAGCTTGATGAAACAAACAGGAATGATGCTAAAGAAGGTGAAGTGGACCATGAAGGAGAACTGAAATGTGCTCTAAAAGAGCTGAGAAAACTTAAGATACAGTTGTGTGCTCAAGAACAAAATGTTGTTCAAGATAACTCACAAGAGCAACTCATTAATCCTGAGATAATTACATTAAAAACTCAACTTGAAGAATCCAAAAGAGTTGAAAATTGTCTTTGCATTGACATAAGTTCCAAAGATCAAGAAATTCATAAACTTGAACATGAGATTGTAGATCTCAAGAATAATATCGAAAAGTATGAAAGCACTCTTAAATTGAATGACATGCTTAGTAAATAGAAATTAAACAAAGAAAAAACTAGTATTGGCTTTGTTAAAGGTGAATGCTCAAATGATAGTGAGAAGAACAATACCGTTGCTGGAAACAAAAAGCTTGAACACAAACATTCTGAGTTTTTCAAGGATCACATTCATCCTTTTAGGAGCAACATAATGGTTTACAACTCCTACCGTCTCTTTTATGGGTACTGTTACTTCTGCAATAAATTTGGTCACAAAGTAAATTCTTGCAGATTTATGAATGCTAGAACTCCTAGATTTGGCTTTAGGCAGAATCATGGTTTTCCAAGACAAATTAGATGTTTTACTTGCAAATCTTTAGGTCATTTAGCAAAGCAATGCAATGCTGATTAACAGAATAAACAACTAAAAACCATCAAAGTTTGGAAACCCAAAGCAGTTAACAACATTGAACAGAATATGTTTGTTCAAACTGCTTTTCACTCTAAGAAGAAGGACCTATGGGTCCTGGACAGTGGCTGTTCAAACCACATGACCGATGACAAAAAAATTTACAAATCTAGAAGACTATGTTGGTGGATAAGTAAAATATGGAGACAACTCTAGAATTCAAATCAAAGGAAGATGTTCTCTATTACTGAATGAAGACACTCCAATCTCAAATGTTTATTATGTAGAAGGATTAAAACATAACCTTCTGAGTGTTAGTCAAATCTGTGACAATGGATATCAAGTCCTATTCACTTCACAAGGATGTGAAATAAAAAACCAGTGAAATAAAGTTGTTGCTGCTGGAAGGATGACTAAAGGAAATGTCTACAACTTACTAGAAACCTCTGGACATGAGAACAATCATGGTATATGCTTAATGATTCGGGTTGAAGAAAGCTGGCTATGGCACAAGAGACTAGGCCACATTAATTTTGACAATATGGTCAGAATTAGCAAAAATCAAAATGTAAGGGGTCTGCCCCCTCTTAAAAAACCTGACAAATCTATTTGTAAAGAGTGTCTCAAAGGAAAAAAAACCAAGGTAAGCTTTAAGTCCAAGGAACATTTCTCTACTAAGCCTCTGCAAATTGTTCATACTGATTTATGTGGTCCTACAAGGACTAGATCCATAAATGGTGAGAAATATCTCATGTTGTTTGTTGATGACTACTCTCATATGGTATGGGTTACTTTTCTCAAGAATAAATCAAAAGATTTTTAACGCTTTAAATTTTTTAGAAAACTGGTAGAAAGAGAAACAGACTTAAAACTAAAATGTTTAAGATCTGACAAAGGTGGTGAATTCACCTCACAAGAATTCATAGACTACTGTGACAAACATGGAATAAAAAGACAATATGCTACTACTAGAACACCCCAGCAAAATGGGGTAGTTGAGCGAAAGAATAGGATTGTAAAAGAGATGGCAAGAACCATGTTGAATCAAGCAAATCTGGAAAATATGTACTGGAAAGAAGTTGTTCATACAGTTGTTTAAATTTTGAATAGAGTGCAGATTAGAGTGAAATCAAACTTCACTCCATATGAACTGTGGTATGGAAAATCTTCCCAAATTAAATACTTCGGAATATTTGGCTGCAAGTGTTTTATCAAAAGAGATGATGAAAACTTAGGCAGTTTCCAGTCTAAAACTGATGAAGGTATCTTTTTAGGATACTCTACACACAACAGAGCCTATAAATGCTTTAACAATAGGCTGAACAAAATTGTTGAATCAGTAAATGTCAAATTTGATGAAAATCTGATGTTAGATGTTGAACCTATGCAGGATGATGAAGAGGATGAATTTGAGCTTGATATAATCACTGAGAGATTTGAAATTGCAAAACCTAAAACAAAACCAGCAAGCCCTAAACTTGCTGAAGCACAATCTAAAGATGCTGAAATCAACTCAGAAAAATGTGAACCCAAAGTTACTTCAAAATCTCTTGCTAGAAATCATCCTAAGGATCTGATTATAGGAGATAGATCTGCAGGAGTTCAAACAAGGAAAAAATCTATTAACTATGATGAAAAAGCTCACATAGCTGAGCTTACTGCATTTTATTTAATCACCCAGTTTGAGCCCAATTTTTTTGATGATACTCTAACTGATGAATGCTGGCTTAATGCAATGCAGGAAGAAATTGATCAAATTGAAAAAAATAAGACTTGGGATCTAGTCCCAAGAACAGATGACAAAAATGTCATAGGTGGCAAGTGGATCTTTAGAAACAAACATGGTGAAAATGGTCAGGTTGTTCGCAACAAGGCTGGATATGTCTGCAAAGGATATGCTTAGCAAGAAGGTATTGATTTCGGTGAAACTTTTGCTCCTGTTGCTAGGCTTGAATCCTTTAGAATTTTCTTAGCATATTCTATTTTCAAAAATTTCACTATATATCAGATGGATGTAAAAACTGCCTTTTTAAATGGATACTTAGAAGAAGAAGTTTACATAGAACAACCTGAAGAGTTTATATGTAAAAACAAACCAAATCATGTCTACAGGCTGAAAAAGGCTCTATATGGCCTAAAATAAGCTCCTAGAGCTTGGTACTCTAGATTGAACAGTCACTTACTATCAAAAGGGTTCATTAGAGGAGGAGTTGACAGTAATCTGTATGTTAAAATTGAAGGATCTGATATTCTTGTTGTTGAAATTTATGTTGATGACACCATTTTTGGTTGCAACAATATTTCCTTGAGTAAAAAATTCTCACAAATCATGGAATCTGAATTCGAAATGTCAATGTTGGGAGAACTGTCATTTTTCTTAGGTCTCTAGATTTCACAACTTGACTTTGGCATCTTTCTATCTCAAGCAAGGTATGCAAAAGAAATGTTAAAAAGGTTTAAAATGGATGAAAGTCATCCTGTAAGCACCCCAATGGCTACTGGCTATAAACTTAGCAAATTTTATGACTCCCCTACTGTAAAATCAACTAATTATAGGTCAATGATAGGCAACCTATTGTATTTAACAGCCTCAAGACCTGACATAATGCAAGTTGTTTGCATGGTTGCTTGTTTTCAATCTGCTCCTAAAGAATATCACATGAATGTTGTGAGAAGAATTCTTAAATATGTACAAGGAAAAATTGATTATGGGCTCTGGTATCCCATAAGCAATGATTTATCTTTAGTAGATTATACTGATTCTGACTGGGTAGGATGTCTAGATGACAGGAAAAGCACCAGTGGTGCTGCTTTCTTTCTTGGTGATCATTTAGTGGCTTGGCACAACAAAAAGCAAGAATCTGTTTCACTCTCTACTACTAAAGCAAAATATATAGATGCCACTTCTTGTTGCACTCAAGTAATTTGGATGTCATAGACATTATTAGATATGGGTATTGAAATCTCAAAACCTATTACTATTCTGTGTGACAATACTAGTGCAATAAACATCTCAAAAAATCTAGTTATGCACTACCGAACTAAGCAAATAGCTATAAAGTTCCATTTTCTTTGCGAAAAGGTGCTGGCCAATGAGGTATCTATACAATATGTTCCTACACAAGCACAGGTTGCTGACATTTTTACAAAATCGTTGGCCAAAGATGTCTTTGAGAGACTTCGGTCTTGATTAGGAGTGGTCTCTCAATCTTTGTTATCTTAATCAGTCTATCTTGGTGATAGGGGGAGCAGGTTAGCTCTTCTTGTAGCTTATACTTTGCTGCTCAAAGGTTCTTTCTATAGTTTGATGGCATGTCACAGTTGGTTTATCTTTGTTTGGTCTCCCTTTATCCTTGTGTCAAAAAGGGGGAGAATTTTGGGCATTTGGTTTCAATTCATTATCTTTGATTTGGTGGCTCAGTTTTGCCATCAAGGACAAAAGGGGAGTTTGTTGAATCCCTCTTATGTTGTTTTTGTCCTTGATGTCAATTTGTGGATATCTTGCATCTTGGTTATCTTCTTAGTTGATACATATTTTGATTGGCACATTCACATCATTAGTTTTATTATCTTGGTGGCACTGATCATTTAAATTCATGTGCAGATTACAAATGGTTGTTGAGGTATTATGGTTACAGGTCATTTGTCTCCATTTGATTAGGTGATACATTTCTGGTTTAATCTATTACCGGTTCAATGATGATCTCAATTATGTTGTCCTTGGCATAAATCAGCTTTATACAAGTTGACTATTTTTGGCTTGATCAGTAACAAGCAATCTTGAATTTAAAAACAGTCTTAAAATTCTCAAAGGTATACTTCTCTCTCTCAGTCAGAGGAATTGATACAAGGAATATTGGCTATTTTAGTGCTTTCAGGCTTTAAGGAACACACTACTCATTCCTTTACATTTTTTTAAATAGTATTTGGTATGGAGAATTGCATAATATCTTGCCTCTAGTACTAAGGCATTGGAAATTACTTGCATTGGATTCCATCATGGTGGCATTTGAAAGGGCATTTTAATCGATCCTCCATTTTTATGAGTTGGGTCATTTGGTTAATATTTAATTCAACCTTAAGGACGACTGCAACAAATGGCATTGGTTAATTATTGTTTATGTCACATTGATCGTGACCTTGCCTTGACTTTGTAGAAACTTCAAGTCTTATTGTTTTCTTGCCCCTTCACATAAAATATTGTTGGTATTATTGTGTTGGCATTACTCATTGTCCAATGTAATAAAATGCCATAATGGCTGTTGGCATGTTTACCTCTATTTTGCCCATGAACTTGACATGGAATAATGAGTGTGTTTATTCACTGTCCTTTTTCGGATTCCAAACACCTATCTTATTTTGCAAAGGAATTCACACTTGTTTGCTGAGTAAGGTTAGGGAAATTTTTTTTTGCTATTTCACGTTTTTGTGTTGCACACATTCTTTCCACCACCATGCATCGTCCACCTTGGCCGCTTCATTGTTACCTTTGGCATTTTTGTTGTTGGACAGCAATCACGAGCAGTTAGGAGAGACAAGAGCCCTGCACAAAAGTCGCTCCACTTGTCTTCATTCAGCCACAGGGTGCATGCATGTTTTTTGAATGGTGTGAGGCCGTTTCTTCTCCTCTGTAGATCTAGTAATCACTTCTTGACAACAACATTAGTTTTCTAGGTACTCTTCTTTTGATTGGTTTGTAGATCCATTTCAGTTCAGCAAAGGTTACTTCGAGCCATGTCTTCTCTCATTTGAAAACAGAAAAATGAAAAAACATTTTTGTTCTTCTCATGAAAATTCTAAAACAACATTTTATTTTGGGGGTTGTCATACCAGATTCTTGAATCGTGTCTTTAAAGTTGTGGGTCATCTTGCATGCTAGAGTTTCTTCAGCTTCTTGCCTGGAATCATGGGTAACCGTTATTTAGTGTATGATTACTTGCTTTCAGTTACATGCTAGTTGGGGTTTCAATTACTTCATTTTTGTAGCAGCTTCCTTGACAAAGTTTCTTTTGAAATATCTATTCTTCAATACTTCTCTTGGGGATATTTCGGAAAAGGTTTTATTTGCTAAAAATACTTCTCTTGCATTGCTGGTTCAATCAAGGAAAATGGTTATCATTTCATTATTAAATGATGTGCTCTCATTGCATTTGTTTAAGCACTGCATGTGCAGGCTTCTAGTGAAGACATGCTGTGTCACTCTTCTATTCTTGGTCATTGCTGTTCTATCCTATACAAAAGGAAAGAATCTCTCTTTTGTGAACACTGCAACATCATATCTGAGTTAACAGTCATTATGTAACTTGAAAAACAACCTTTGCATAAACTTTTCTGGAAAGTGAAATTCGAGAGACAGTTGTAATACTTCCAATTTGTAATGATGTTTTTCTGTAAAAGGCAAAACCAATGAGTTTAGGGTTGAATGATGATAGAAAATCAAAAGCTTAAAACAAGGGTATTACTATTTAGATTTCTAGAAGTCTATTCTATTTTTTGATGCTGAAAATTGGAAAACATAGTGTGTATTCAGATTTGTAGTTTTCTGTATGGGAAAAGATTGAAATTCAAACAGTGAGAAAAGAAAGAAAAGATGTATTATTGTAAAATAGTTTGATGAGACTGTATTGAAATAGTGATAGGATTTTCCTCAAGCTGCATCTAGATTAGATAATGCATGGAATTCTGAAGAGTCAATTCTGACTCTTGAAAATTCTATGTTTTGTTTGTCAAGAGGCACTTGACAGAAATCAAGTAAAACTGAGAGATCCTCTGTACTATTGTTTGTTCTATTGAATATCAAGAAAGGGGTTGGTGCTCCTTGAGATTGGTGTCTCTAAACAGAGGGGTTGGTGCTCCTTGAGTTGGTGCTCAGAAATCAACCATTGAGGCTTTGTCAAAATAAATTATTGAAATGAAAGCCTAAAAAAGGCAACAGGTTTAAAAGTGGTTTTTCTACCCCAGGAGGGTTTTCCACTCGGCATATCTTGTGTCTATTGTGTCTCTGTGACTCTTTTGCTTCATTACTTTACTGCTTTAAATTGCAATGTTACATTACTCATTTCAGTTTATATGATTGCATTCGATTACATGAATGACACTATCATTGAAAAATGAGAACATATGTATGGCTCTTTTCAGTTTCAGTTTAAAATGTTTAAGAATTTATAAACATTGATTCACCCACCCCCTCTCAGTGTGTTTTCACTCCAACAGGTATCTCAAGCAATAGTACTAATTATACAACCATTAACTATGATTATATAGTTATGCATATTGATGAAGTTGACAACCATGTATTGACTATCACTATAAAGAACGCAGAACATGAATTTAATTTTACATGTAGAGGCCAAATTACTCTAGAAGGAGCCATATCTAGAATATTTGTTACACCTTAGTATAATCTAATGGATCAATTGAATAAAACACCAACCCAGATATTTATTCTTAAGCTTTTGCACATATCATTAAATCATAAGGATATCATTAAATAAAGCTTTCAAATAATCATCAGTACAAACAAATCTTAATATGATCCCATTTCAAGCTATGGTTGGTTATATTACCTCTTCACATCATCTGACCATTTTTATGAAGACATGGCATCTTATTTTCCTATTCACAATGATGCCCTTCACCTTGAAATCTTTATCCACATGTGTGTTGCAAGAGTTTCACCCTTGGTCTCCTTGTGTTGCACAACACAACGCTGGGGTTCATGACATGGCTTAACCACCTCCTATGGATCTTGGATCATGTATAAGTCTCGTGGTTGTATCAGGCATTGACAGGTTGATATTTCAATGCAATAATAGTTGCCTATGCAACAATTGGTATCAGAGCCGAGGTCACAGGTTTGAACCCCTCTCTTGCACTGGGGGTATTATTGCATGAGTTTTTCCCTTGTGTTCTTTGTGCTATGCAACGTGGTGCTTTGGTTTGTGACACGACTTAACTGCCTCTTGTGGATCTTGGATCTTGTATAAATTTGGAAGTTGTATCAAGCATTGACAGGTTGATCTTTTGGTGCAACGATAGCCACCTATGCAACAAAGTGTCACATAAAACATGTGCTAATATATGGTGGTGATGGCTTGAACATATACACTTTAAAATTGGTAAAGGTACTAGAATACTCCGAGGAGGTTATAGATTCAACAAATGAGATATTAATAAGAGCTTATAATGAGGTTGAGCATCCCTCCAAAGGGACCATCACTATTTGAATCAGATTAAGACCAATAATCAAAGACAGTTTGTCAAGGATTTTATCTTGCACCACCATATAATGTGCTTCTTGGTCACCCATGGATTCATGCCATGTAGGTCACACCTACTTTTCACAAGTGTCTCAAGTTCTATCATGAAGGAAATGAAGTAACAATTTTGATAGATCCAAATACTTTCCCATACTACAACTTGAGAGGATAGACCACACTTCATGTTCCTAACAACACTAAAGCATCCTCCTCAAAATCCTACATGGACCCTTCAAAACTAACTCAAACAACTCCTCACTCCATGATTACTCCTAAAGTTAATATTAAAATTGAAGACAAAGGGAGTGGGGAATATGATATGACACAATCTTTTGTGTAGAATAGCTCCCATCATCACCTAGATCATAGGGAAAACTAGGTAAATCCAAAGTAGTATCAACCATGATAATCAAATGCAACCTGGATATTTTTTCTGTGTGGGGGGAACTAGACAATGAATCTATAGATGAATACGTTTCCAAGTGGATCTACAATGACAAAGAAGATATTATTATATTACCAATATAAAAATACACTAAAGGATTCTCGATAATGGAACAAATGGGATATGATGGACGAAGTGGACTTGGAGCATAAAAGCAAGGAATGATGGAACCTATCATCATACTTGTCAAACCACACTATACAAGACTTGGATTTGTGAAATCAACTAAGGTGTCTACAACTACCAAAAGTACACCTTTAAAAGTAGATACAACTTTTTTCATTGATAAGTTATTTAACAAGGATAGGGACAATGACTCTTTCGAGTGTATTGCTGACTTATTCCATGACATCAACATTTACACCATATCCTATATGTCTTATGAGCCTTCAAATTCTGAAAAAAAAATTCCACTTATATACCCCCAACTTATCAATTGAGACCAATGAGATCCACCTAGTATAGAAATATTCCAAACCGATGATACTATAGATGAGTTTGTTGGACTTAGAGATAGTATACACTTATGTCTATGGTAGTGTAGTGCTTTTTTCTATGGTTCAACGCATTTGTAAAATGACAAAATTGATTGTTAGTCAAAATATTGAGAATAGTCAAAAATCAATTTCTTGAATTTCCATCACACACTCAATACAAGATTATAGAATTATTAGACAAACTTATAGGCATAACCAGTCCTCCTAGAAAAATAACAACAAAAAAATATAGATCCCATGTCATCCTTTCATCTTAGGTTCTCTTAGAAACACATTCCTCTAAGTTTTTGAACCAAGCAAAAACTTCATCCATAATCAGAGAAAATAACTCATCCATTATCAAACCAAAACTATACAATTGTCTTTTAGATCTCTTATCAATATCCCCTAGTTTAGCCATTTGTTGGGAAATATATCAAATTATCAAGTAAATTGTTAAATTAATATCAATATTTGTGAACAAGTTTTGATAGTGGCCATGAGTCTGCCCTATAAGTTTCCTATCTTCTAACTTCTCTTGGGATCATTAGTCTAGGAAAATCAAGGATTATCAATCAAAACAAAATCAAAGACAAGATCTAGTGAACTATTGTCTTCTTTAGGTTTCATATCCTACATCCATTTATCACACATCTACATCAAAAATTTGGCTCAAAACCTACTTAGTGTGTCTCTTTTCGAAATCCAATTTGAAAAAAAAAAATTCATCCACACATCTCACCCAAAAATTAGGTCATAGTATCTCTTATATGCTAGTAAAAATGAGATCCCAAGTCAAAAAAAAAATGCAAAATCTTGATCCAAACATGACAAGTATATTCATGGATCTATTCCAGGAAAACAATAGTGAAAATCAAACACGTATGAACCAAGATATGTCAAAGAATGACCCCCATTGATTCCTAACATTATTCCAAACATAGATGGGTTTGTACAAGAGATAACACCCATAAAGGTAGCTGAGGTGGAATAACATGCTCACATGACAATAAAATAATTGAAACAATTCTATTAGCCAACCCAAATTGATATTTCTTGATGGTTTCCCAAAAAGGGGCTAGATTACCCTTCACTTTCAACATAACACATATCCATTATGTCACTAATAATTCTCCATCCCTGATCTTGGGGGAAATCAGTCTTGATAACAACATAGCACCTTCACTATGACCAAATCGTAAAATCATTATTCAACCACCTAATAATCCATCCACTAATTCTTCACAAATTGTTGCAACCATTCCACTAATCACCATCCCTACAAATTCCACATAGGTAACAATACCACTCATCCAAACTCAGGCACCATCATCTCAATCTTCACAAACACCACCATATTAACCTCCACCTAACAATCTAAACATCTCCCATCCAATAACAAGCATGCATGTAAATCCATCAAACATACCACCTTATCAATATTTTACCAACTCTATGAAACAATCTCCACAAAATGCCAACTTCAATCCTAACTAAAACATACACCAACATAATCAGAATACCTACCCTGCTCATAAACCATCACATCATAGCAATATAACAATCACCCTACTTATACACATCCACAACACAAGACACCTCCACAATACCAACACCATTTACAACAATACACCAATCCTAATCCAAAAAACCCTTCATATGGTTATCAAAATCCACCACCATCAAAAACCCTCCAAGGTTTGTAATTAACCCATCCCACACCCACTTACAATCAAACAAATCCTAACAATCTAGTTCTTCAAATACAAAATTTTCAACAACACATGGAAAACATCCACATGGGACCATAAAAAAGAGCTATGTAGTAGAAGACATATGTTCCTACCCATTCGATTGGACTTTATGTATGCCACCCTTTCCACATCACTTTAAAAATGCCTAAATTTGAAAAATATAAAGGAAAGGGAGACCCTCGTGATCACATGAGGGATTTCTACTTAGCTTTTTTAGAGGTGATACATAATGATACTTATCTAATACACCTCTTCTTAAGAAGCTTAGGAGGGAAAGCCATGCAATGGTTTTCTAGACTCCTTGGGGGCATAAGAACCTTTAATGAAATAGTTGATAATTTTGCCTCACATTTCTCCTACAACATGGACCATGAAATGAAAATGACATACTTATGCACAACTAAAAATAATAATGGAGAAACATTTTCCTCTTTCTTACAAAGATGGTGAAACTTAGCTAGCAAGAGCCCATGTCACATCCCAAAAAAATAATTGGTTGAGATGTTCATGCAAAACATGAACACTAAAGTATGCTTCCACTTGAAAATTCTATGTTCAAATTCCTTTGACGAAGTCATCAAAAATGGATTACTATTAAGAAATCGCTAATTGCTAAAGGACTTGTTAAAATATTCAAAGAAAACAAAACTTATTCAAACAATTCAAATGAAAAGTCTCATTATGGAATAATAAGAAAATTATTGTTAATGATGGTGTGGTTGATGCTAAAATAGCCCAAACTGTCCAACCCACAATACATATACCAACACAAAACAATGTTCAAACATCAACAAATCTATAGGATACCACACAATGACCACCTCTCAGACTCAAAAACAACCCATGAAAAAAATTCACTCCTTTAGGAGAACCCATTGATTCGGTGCTTCACAAGTTGCTCCAAGAAAATATAGTCACTCTTTCAAAAATCAATCAATATAAACCGCATGTCAAACCCACATGGTGGAAGGACATTGATTTCTATGATTACCATAGAGTAAAAGGACACAAAAATCCCAACTATTTCAAATTGAAACATATTATTCAAGACTTAATAGACAAAGGAGATATTGGTGATGAAAACCAACAAAATTCCTCAATAAGCGATCTTGTTATCTTCAAAGATCCCTTACACAATCATGGAAAAGGTAATACCCAAAGTGGTAGATCAAGCAATAACTTACCAATTATACACCTGTTAACTATGATTATATAGTTATCCATATTGAGGAAGTTGACAACCATGTATCGACTATCACTATAATGAACCCAAAACTTGAATGTAATTTTACAACATGTAGAGGCCAAATTACTCTACAAGGAGCCACATCTAGAATATTTTTTACACCTTAGTATAATCTAATGGATAGATTGAATAAAACACTAGCCCAAATATTTATTCTTAAGCTTTTGCACATATCACTGAATCATAAGGATATTATTAAATAAAGCTCTCAAATAATCATCAGTACAAATAGATCTTAATATGTACTAGTTTCAAGGTATGGTTGGTCATATCACCTCTTCACATCATCTGACCATTTATGATGAAGACATGGTATCTCATTTTCCTATTCACAATGATTCCCTTCACCTTGAAATCTTTGTCCACAAGTGTGTTGCAAGATTTCACCCTTGGTATCCTTGTGTTGTGCAACACAATGCTTGGGTTCATGACATGGCTTAACCACCTCTTGTGGATCTTGGATCTTGTATAAATTTGGTGGTTGTATCAAACATTGACAAGTCGATCTTTCGGTGCAATGACACCCGCCTATGCAACAATTGGTATCAGAGTCGAGGCCATAGGTTTGAACCCCTCGCTTACACTGGGGGTATTATTGCAAGAGTTTCACCCTTGGTCTTCTTGTGCTATGAAACATGGTTCTTGGGTTTGTGAAATGGCTTAACCACCTCTTGTGGATCTTGGATCTTGTATAAATCTAGTAGTTGTATTGGGCATTGATAGGTCAATCTTTTGGTGCAACGGTAGCCGCTTGGGCAAAAAAGTGTCACATAAAACATGCTCTAATAGATGGTGGTGATGGCTTGAACATATACACTTTAAAACTGGTAAAGGTACTAGAATAATTTGAGGAGGTTATAGATTCAACAAAGAAGATATTAATACGAGCTTATGATGAGGTTGAGCATCCCTCTAAAGGGACCATTACTATTTCAATCAGATTAGGACCAACAATCAAAGACATAGTCTATCAAGGATTGAATCTTGAACTACCATACAATGTGCTTCTTGGTCACCCATGGATTCATGCCATGTAGGTCATACCCTCTACTTTTGACAAGTGTCTCAGGTTTTATCATGAAGGAAATGAAGTAGCAATTTCGGAAGATCCAAATACTTTCCCATACTACAACAACTTGAGAGGATACACCACACTTCATGTTCCTAACAACGCTAAAGCATTCAAGGAAATGGGTAATGAGGATTAGGAGTTAATTGATTTAGAATTATTCAACTTAAGTGGGTTAGGGGCTTGTGACATTTATTTTAAATAATTTGATTATTTTAATCAATTGAGAGGATATTGTGACTTTTAATTAAATAAATTTATTTATTTAATTAAATATGATGAAAATTAGTTAGAAGAGGGTGAATTAATCTGATAAAGTTAATTATTTGATTAATAGTAGAAGTTAATGAATTTAACTAAATAATAAAGGTTTTTTAATTAATTGGTTAGTGCAGAAGTGATTTAGGAGGAAGTGATGTTAATTAATTAGAATCAGACGCATAATGTGGATCAAGACTATTTAAGTGTCTACACTCCCAAGGACTACATCCATCATCTCTATACAATCAATTACTCCCCATAAGAGAGAAAGAGAGAGACAAGATACCCCCCCACAATGTGTAATATCATTCAAAATGGTAAGTGTTTGAAGATAAAACATGATTCAATGCCTACAAGCAATGTTTCTCCCCTAGGGAAGAAGATGAACCAAGTATAGATGAAAGAATTCTTCTAATTATGGATAGGAATTGGTAAGAAGATGAGCCCATATGTATAAATATTGTGTCTCTAAAATGTGCTCACGTGTTTCCAAGTTCTTGGTAGATGAAAATGATCTCACAATGTAATTAGGTACATGCCCAATCACAACAAAAAGTGATAAACTAGGAACAAATGAAAATTGATCTTGAACTAACTTCAAAGAAAAATATGAAGTGACAACAGTTGTGCCATTACTATCATCAAATAAGAGAGATAAACCCTCAAATTGGTCCTCGAAACCTGAAATGTGGTACTCCACAAAAAAAGATGCAATATTTGATAAATAGGAATCCCAATCAAGAAGATAATGATATACCTATTGCAATAGATTACTAAAATTTCTCAATGAATCACCGATAGAAGATGAATGTGTGATCTCAATTAGATAAGTAGGAGCTATAAGAGAAGTCTTCAGATCATCAAGATGCTCAATTTCTACATAATATTCAAACTCCTCTAAGATCTCATCATCAAAGGGTAGATTCTTAACATCATCAAGTGGAATGATGCAATCTAATGTAGGATCATTTGGGAATGAATGATTATGTGGATCTCTAGAAATCTCCCAAATCTTGGTCCAAACTATGCATAGGCACAAGATTCTTGAAATTTGATGATAGGTCTCTCTAAAGGTGCTTGCACTGAAACTAGAACCAATCAATCCTATGATATAATTATTAATGCAAATTTTACCATTCATGAACAAGATGAATAACCTATTGTTCAAGAGCCTAATATTACCTAGAAGGAATATCTAACTTATTTTTAGTGAAAGAAATCTTCCACTTTTAAGAAAACTTGATTATAACCAAAAAAACTATCTAATAATGATCATTATTATTACCTTGAAAACCAATTTATTTCATGTTGTTTCTAGTTCAAGAATGAGTCCATAAAGATGAGGCGAAATATTGAGCCACCTATAATGTGTTGGGATGCCTTTTCACCAATACTCACAATTTTCCTCAATTAGAATTAGAAAAGGATGAGTTGCACAACCCATGATTATGAAACAAAGAGAAATAGGGAAGTTCACCAAAATAAGAATGATGAACTAATTAGGGACATATTTCTCTAAATTTATTCAAGGAAATGAGATACAAACAATGAGATGACTAACAACCAAAAGGTGAGTCAAATCAAGGTATGAATCAACAAATTTCCTCTCTATGCAAGGATGGGGGTATGAGCTAAATAACACTTTAAGGAGAAAGATTACAACCATCAAATACCTCCAAAACGAAAGCTATAAAATGAAAATGAAGGTGGGTGACCCTTTGGTGAAATGGTGGGGCTTCTTTCCTGTAGAGCCAACAACCAAGGTTCAAACCTCACGGGTTCACTCTCTACCGCGTTAACAATGGAGTTTTCTTACCTTGGTGTTAAGGGGAGGCTCCTTGGTGAACTAGTGGGGCTTCTTGCCTATAGTGCCAACAACCAAGGCCCAAAACTTAATATCTTTTTTAAGCCCATTAAGGGGACTGGTTGGGCTAATCCAACTTCAAAGGGATCAAAGGAGGTTAGTTGGGAAAGACCAAGGGAAGGTTGGTGGAAGTTGAATTTTGATGGAGCTTCTAGAGGGAACTTGGGACCTTCAGGAGTAGGATTTATTATTCGGGATTGGAGAGGAAATGTTTTGGCATTGGGAGCAAAGAAGCTGGAGGATGGGACCAACAAAACAATTGAATCTTTAGCTATGTTAACGATTGTTAGGCTTGGCAAAAAACTAGGGGCACCGAAATTTAACCTAGAGGGTGATTCTCTTGTAATTATTCAGGTTGTGATAAAAGGAAATACTGGGGCATGGCATTTATAGAGTGTATTAGGAAAATTATAAAGGAATTAGTAGCATTTCATGACTTTAAAGGAAGTCACATTAGTAGAGTCGGAAACACAGAGGAAAACACATTATCGAAGTGGGATTTATCATTTAATGAAGCTGGTGAAATCAAAATTGAAGATTTTAGGCATTTAGATTTAGAGGAGGAAGTAGTATGATGGATGGTACACTCAAAGTAATAAATGTAAGTGTTTTTGAATACATTTAAGTCCTCGAAGTAAATGAGAGAGGTTTTTGGAGTAAGGTTATGGTAGAGATCGGACGCCAAGCATTAATGGCTAAGCTGGCGAAGTAAAGTCACTAATCTCTTGAGGTTTTTCTTCTCGATGTTTCTTCATTGTGGAAAATAATAGATGAAAAAATGGTGCATAGGAGGTGACGGTTATGTAGCTGCAGAGGTGATGAAGGTTGGTTTCTTTCTCAAAATGAGGAAGCAACTTTCACCCTTTTATGGAGAAGCATCGACAAAAAGATTGAAATTGTGTTTCCTTTACAATGATGAGTGTTTAGTGCAGTCCATGCAATTCAGCCTAGGGAAAGGATTCGGTGACCTCAAGCACATGTACAGGAACAATATGGTCATCTACTCACTGATAATGGCTTGGGGCTTAGATTTGGGAGAGTTGAATGATGCTGTGAAAAAGGTGATGACAACACTGGTGCATGAGGATTATTTGGAGGACATGGACTCACATATGGAATGGGTGATTCTAGGAGTAGGAATGAATATTAGCAAGGGAAATGAAAGCGAAGGGGATGAAGAAATTGAGAAATGTGTACCTTTTGTGAAATGGCTAGAAGGAAAATGCAAAGCCAAATGGAGAGAAGGAGAAAAACGCAGGTGAGAAGCACTAAAATTGATTGTGGAGTTAATTGAGGTTGAGGTGGTCTTGGTTCAAGAAAAATTCAATGTAGAGCAGTTGGAGAAGAAGGAACTGTGACCACAAAAGAAGAAGAAGACGAACGAGGACACCATGGAAGCTAGGGCGAGTAGCTCATACAGAGCTCTATGGTAATTTAAATTATCTGACATTTGTTCTAAGTTTTTTGGCTATCTATTATAAATTTTGGGGTTTTAAAAAACTGTGGGGAATGAAGCAAAGGTGGTTTTAGTATGTAGGGTAGTTAGAATTTTAATGGGAAAAAGCTGTGAATGAAATTTTGAGCGTTGGTTCTGTTTTGCAATAGATGATAAGGGCTGGGCAAGGAAGTCAATACTGATAAACTGTAAATTTTGAGAAAATGAGGTATGGTAGTAGAATATCTGAAGGATGATGTTTTTATTAGAAAAATCATAAAATTATGTAATATGATTTTTTATTAATAAAGCAAAAATTATTATCGATAAAAAAAAATGAAAATGAAGGACTATACTCAAAATTGATAGAAACATCAATGAAAAGGTAGATCTGGAAAGGGGAGAATGATGTGTACCAGTCACCAAAAGTCACTTTTTGAAGCTCATTGAGGAATGATTCACCCTATGGTGATTGGGCCCTAGTTAGGGCTCTTGAAAAATACTTTCTGGGTTCTCTTTTGCTATGTATGCAGCCCCAAATTCTTGAGTTTCAATGTCAGACAATTGGAAATAAATTCTATATAAAATTTTCCATGATATGACAAATTTTGTTGCAACTTTGACAAATTTGCAACTTTCTTCAATTTTGCTTCTTCAATGGATCTTCCATCTAAAATTTGCAATCACACATCAAAGAGAGAAAAATGTTGTTTGTTAGGTGAATGGGGGTTTACCTTGGTCAAACCCCATTTTGGTAATTAAACCTTGTAATGAAATAATGAAATAACATGAAGGAATGATGAATGAACAACACTATGTTACCACTCACCAAACCTTTGTTTGAACCTTGGATTGTAGATCTACTACTTGCATGAAGTGGCCTCAATGGATGTGAATCTTGATCATGAAACTTGTCTTGAACACTTGAATAGATCTTGAACTCTACATCACCATATTAGCTCAAACAACATGCATGATGCAATAAATATTTGACATGATAATACAATCTTGATTGCTGCAATAATCTTCATTAATTCTTCCCTTGAATGCCTTGAAATGCTCTTGAATTTCTCTCTTGATCACAAAATTTTCTCTAGGATTTGAACACTTGAAAGTCTAGGATGAACTTAGTGAAATGACCTCTTATTTATGTACATATCTTAACATTAATTCTCAAAATTCAAATATCACAAGTTGCCATCTGAATATACATTTGAAATCATTGAAAAACCACCAAAAGTATAGTTTGAATTTAGGTCCTAGGCCTAAGTAAGGACCCATTCACCCTATGGAGAATGGGTACTAGGTCACTTGCCTAGGACACACATTGCTCAATGTTAAACATTATATTATGGAATTTATGAATGTCGAGTTTTATCCCTCAAGAATTGCAATTAATTAGTCTTGGATTTGAATTAAAGGGGCCAATTAAGGCAAATTAACCTCAATTAATTAAATAATCCCTAGATTAGTGGGAAAGTGTGAAGGTACACCTTACAACACCAAAACCAATGTATAATTAATTCCATTTTAATAAAAAGGCCCTAAACTTGATGTGAATATGTAAAACATATTACAACACTAAATTAAGGCATAATTAAGCTCATTTTATTATTGTTTAATCCCAAATTAAGTGTCGAAAGGGATACTTTTTCCTAATATACATTTAGCCCCCACTTTAGTGAGAGTATGAGCACAAGCGTAAAATTGAAACTAAAGTAGACATTCAAGACACTTATGTATGCAACAATGAAAAAGATACTCCATCATACAACATCAAATACTAGGAAGATCAAGCCTAGATTGTTCAATTGACACGGAATACACCTAAGCTTTCTATTTTGCAACCACTCTAAGGTAGCGGAACTTTAGGTTGTCCACTAGGTGAGTCTCCCAAAAGGGTGGAAAATGAGAGAATCATATTAGGATCCCATACCATATCAAATCTATCCTCCTAACAACTTCAATGAGGCACCACAAGACAAGGTTTTGTGCTCCATAGGGCTTAAAAATTTGTGTTATATGCTAAGCACCTATGAACAAGGAAAGACTCTAAAGGAAAGTAAGGTGTGCTATGCTAGGTGGCCTTGAAGAGGGTTTCAAGCTCCATAGGGCTTAACAAGCTACGTTATGCTAAGCATCTATGAACAAGGCAAGGCTCCATAGGCAAGCAAGGTGTGTTATGCTAGGTAGTATTGAATAGGGTTCAAGTTTCACAAGGTTAACAAGTTGTGTTATGCTAAACACTTATGAACAATAATTCTAGTAAAGGGTTTTGTTCAAAGGGATTTTCCTTAGTTTGTGTAAGGTCTTATTCTTAGGGAACATCATGCCTAATGTCCCCAAGAGAGGATAAGTCAAGAGTAAAAGATTCACAACTTAGGGAATGTAGTGTGTCGCGTCACCACTAAGAGAAAATTCATAAACTAAGAAATATTGCACTCTTGGAGGAAATCAAACCCAATGATACCACCAAGAAAAGGATGAATCACAAGAATAAATAAAATCACACCATGAAACATGAAAAATGTCAAAATATCTTATGAATGTATGCCCCTACTTTAAAGAATTTTCTAACACCATTGTTGTGAGAAATTTCTTTAAAGTAGCCAATGTTGAATCCTAAGACATGAGAGCTTACTCAAAAATCCCTATGCCAAGTCATATGTTTCCAAAATGAAGCTACATCATGAAAAGGAAGGAAGGGTTGCCCCCAAAAATACATAAGGGTTGCATAGAACTAGAAGAATGACACATAGAGAGTGAAAATAAAGAATAAGCTTTTAGGTCAACATGAAAGAGAATTAAATATCTTGATGCCTTGCATCATCCCAAAAAGGAAAACACAAGACAAGTGAAAAAGGTAAAATGTCTATGATATAGAGAAGAATGTAGAGACAAATAGAGGACTGCACAAAAAGAGAGAGATACATAAAAAAAAATAGTATAGGGGATCACATTACACACCTGCAAGCACACAAAGAACATGCAAAGAAAAAGAAAACAATGCAAAATAATAGTAAGGAACATGAAAGTCAACCTATAGCAGGTCATCCGCATCCCAATATTGATCAACTTATATATGGAAGGCGGACAACTAGCCAAAGGGACAAAATCAAGTGTCGAAACTATGACAAGGCTATCTAACCCCTTGCCCCCACTAAGTGTAGGATAAGGATGAGCCAAGAAAAGTGATGAGAATGATCTCCTTGTGGTGAAGAAAATGGTTTTCAATGAATGTAAAACATGCAATAGTGAGGGTGCTATGATCCTGCAACTATTACATGGCAAGGAGTGAAATGCATACATTTTTAGTCAAGTTTGATTCTTAGAGGGTGCAAAATTCTTCAATACTCTCTTTAAAGGATGAAAATTATCAGTGTGATGTCCAAAGAATCAATGATAAGCACAATATGGTTCATTTTTATTAGTTTGTCTTTTGGTCAAGTTTACATGTTTAGGTGGTAATTTGATTAGTTGCCAACGTAAAAGAGTATAGAAGATCGTCTCAGTTTTGGATAGTTATAATAGGTTATAAAGATATATAGGAGGTTCATACATCTATTGCAACTGAATTTTTTGATGATCATGCACTCTTGGTTTCTTCTTCTTTGGTATTATAACTTTTTTCATCAATTTCATCTTCTAATTGCATGTCCTTTCCTTTTTAGGAAAGGATGTGTTAGGGGTATTAAAGTGTTTAGAAGGTGTGGCTTATTTTGGCTTATGCATAGGTAATGTATTGGAAGCAGGTTGAGGGGGAGGAAAATTTTTATTGATGAGATAAGCCAATCTACATATAAACTCTATTCCTTGTTCATATTTATGTAGCTTTAGTAAGTTTCCTATAAAGGGAACAACATGGACAACAATAGGTTCATCTTTCACAAAGTCTTGTAAGTTTTTAATTCTTCATTTAGAAATCTTATGTTTTCTTGTAGGACATGAGTAAAATCATGCACATTGGTTGTGGGTAGGGAAGTCATTGGAAATGAGGTATACAGGCTTTGATCCATAGAGCATTGATTATCAACGCTATTAGTGAAAGTGTTGGAAAACCCAAGATCCATGAAAAATGGCGTATCGCAAGATGACATGAGTCTCAAAATTTGTCTAACAATAGTATTTCTAATAGGACACCAAGTTGTAAAGCTCATACAAGTTTCATAAAATCAATGTCAACCCAAAATGGAAAGAGGGTAAAATGCAATGAAATGACCTAGAATGCAATATGTAAATGCAAATTTTCAGATTCTAAACAAGCTAATTTTTTTTATTATAGTATGAAAAAACCTGAAAAATAAATGTATTGTAAATGCAATCTTGAATTCACCCAATGCACTAAATTTACCAGATTAAGCTACATATGATAAAATTTAAGAAACAAAAATTCTACAAATAGAAACAAAGATACGAAAACAACAAATAGAAATGCAGAAATCAATGTTTTAATGCCCAGAAAATTAGGAAATGGGCCTAACCAGAGACTCATTCACCCTAGCCCTAGGGTGAATAGATCCTATGTTAGGGTTTACAAATTTTTGAGTTAATTTATGTAGTTTCAAAATTCTAATATGAAACAAGTTACAATTTTTTTTTTTGTGAAATGAAGGTTGAATGCAAATGGATACTATGACAAAATGACAACCTAGAAAACCTAATTTGATATGAAATTTTATTTCAATTTTCAAATGCAAATGAATATGATGCAATTCTATGTTAATAATATGCAAAATGACTATTTTTTTTGTATTTTTTAGATTTAAAGAATGCAAAATATGCAATCCTAAAAACCCTAGATGCAATGCAAAGTTAATGCAAACTAGACACCCTAAATGAGACTTATTTCAATGCAAAGAGATGCAAATAAATGCAAAATCTAAATCTATGGTGAAAGAGGACTTCAAAATCAGAAAATGCAATGATCAAACTCAAGTTCACCAAAATGAAACAACAAAAAATATGTTTGTTATTGGGTTTTGAAAGGGGGTTCACAAAAATGAATGGATAACAAAGGACCTATTTCTCTAATTTAATTCATGGGAAATGAGATCCAAAAAATGAGATGACTAACAACCAAAAGGTGATTCAAATCAAGGTATGAATAAAAAAAAATACTTTTTATGCAAGGATGGGGGTATGAGCTAAATAGCACTTTAGGGAGAAAAATTACAATAATCAAATAACTCCAAAATGCAAGCTATAAAATGAAAATGAAGTACTACACTCAAAAATGATAGAAACAACAATCAAAAGGTAGATTTGGAAAGGGGAGAAGAATGTGTACTAGTGACCAAATCTCACTAAGGACTCATTCACCTTATGGTGAATGGGTCCTAGCTAGGGCTCTTGAAAAATTCTTTTTGGGTTCCCTTTTGTTGTGTTTGCACTGCCAGATTCACAAGTTTCAGTATCGAATAGCCAAAAATAAATCTTGTAGAAGAGTTTCCATGACATGACAACTTTTCTTACAACTTTGACAAGTTTTCAACTTTCTTCAATTTTGCTTCTTCAAAGGATCTTCCACCTAAAATCCGCAATCACACATCAAAGAGAGAAAAATGTTGTTTGTTAGGTGAATGGAGGTTTGCCTTGGTCAAACCCCATTTTGGTAATTAAACCTTTTAATGAAACAATAAAATAGCATGAAGGAATTATGAATGAACAACACTATGTTACCACTCACCAAACCTTTGTTTGAACCTTGGATTGTAGATTTGGAACTTGCATTGAAGTGGCCTCAATGGATGTGAATCTTGATCATGAAACTTGTCTTGAAACAATGCCTTTGAACAATTGAATAGATCTTGAACTCTACATCACCATATTAGCTCAAACAACATGCATGATGCAATAAATATTTGACATGATAATAAAATCTTGATTGCTGCAATAATCTTCAATAATTCTTCCCTTGAATGTCTTGAAATGGTCTTGAATTACTCTCTTGATCACAAACTTTTCTCTAGGATTTGAACACTTGAAAGTCTAGGATGAACTTAGTGAAACGACCTCTTGTTTATACATATACTAACATTAATTCCCAAAATTCAAATATCACAAGCTAACATCTGAATATGCATTTAAAATCATTAAAACACCCTCAAAAACATTATTTTAATTTAGGTCCTAGGCTTTAGTGAGGCCCATTTGCCCTATGGTGAATAGGTCCTAGGTCATTTTCTTAGGACACACATTCCTCGATTTTAAACATCATGTTATGGCATTTATGATGTTGGGTTTTATCCCTAAAAAATACAATTGATTAGTCTTAAATTTGAATTAAAGGGGCCAATTAAGGAAAATTAACCTCAATTAATTAATGAAGCCCTAGATTAGTGTGAAAGTGTAAAGATACACCTCACAACACCAAAAACAAGGCACAATTAAGTCCATTTTAATAAAAAGGCCCTAAAATTAATGTGAATATGTAAAACACATTACAACACTAAATTAAGGCATAATTAAGCTCATTTTATTATTATTTATTCCCAAATTAAGTGTGAAAAAGTGATACTTTTTCCTACACTGCAAATTATAATAATGATACACTTCTAAAATAATATAATCCAAGATCAATACATGAAATGAGGTTGAAGTGAAGTATAATAAAGAAAAAAACACCCTCCCAACTACCAAAATATCTAAGTTATCTCCAAGATACCCATCGAGCAAGAACTAAATTGATAATATACATGGGATAGAAATAAGAACAAGTGTATGGATGGCTAGATAGATCTCCTTAATACCTTTCCAATGCTGTAAGAATCATGAAAATCGAATATTGTGGAAAAAAGTTGAGCATGAGAGACAAAATGAAAGATTTGACTTTAATTAGAAATTACAACCACTAAACTTCCAAATTTTGACAAATGACCTGCACCACTAGAAGATTGTGAGAACCAAATTTCTGACAATTTCTTATTTGAAAAAGACCTCTTGGATTGCAAGTTATTGTTGGAAAGAGACACTACAGTTTCACTTGGTGTTGTCATTGATGGCAACTCAAATCGATGATCAAATACACACACTATCATTTGATCATACCAGCATACAAATTGAAGATTAATCAGGCAGAACAGACTATCCGATAGCACAGTGTTCATCGACCTGTATGAAGATTTCAAGTTATTATTTTGTGTTGCGCATCTCAAAAAATGATTTTTGGTATATTATCTTCGTTACTTTTGAAGCGCAGTGGCTCGTATCAATTCGTGTGGAAGGTAGAAGTTTTGGTTGGCTTTTCCCAATTTTTCTTGTATTGGAGCCGACTTCATGAATGTATTATGTCACGGATGTATGAGAAGCATTTAGTTAAGTATTTTTGTGTTTGTACATCTTTGTTTGGGTCCCCTCTATGTCTTAACCAAATTTGGAGGATGCACATAAAATATTTAATTAAGGATATAGTCGACAGTTGTAATTATTCTTGTGTTTTATTAAAGCCGACAAAGTGTAATTGAATTCTATGTTGCAGATATATATAAGATCATCCGTATCATTTTGTATGATGTATGAAGTGTGTATTGGTGCGAATTGTGAATGAGAGTAGAGCATAAGATCGATTAAGCATAGTTTCACTTGCGCATAGAAGATCTATGTTGTGTGTATAAGTAGAACATAGCAGAAGTGCATAATCAGTCTATAAGGTAGTAGATCTATTATTGTGCTTAACCAGAACTATAATCAGGAATTTGTAGATGCTAATATTCTTAGTTCAAACTATCAGATGGTTTTAATTTGATTGTCTTTTGTAAGGTAATGATCCTTCCCTTTGAGTGATGAGCTCTAGGCAGTGCGCTTGAATGCAAGTGCATTCCCATTTTTGTAATCTTCATTTGAGTATATTCAGATCATAATTGTGGATTGGCCATCTACTGTAGTTTTTCCCCTAACAGGGTTTCCATGTAAAAATCTTGGTGTTATGGTGTTGTGTTTATTTTCTTGTTTATGCATTATGATTGAATGTTCTTAATGCTTTGATGATAAAGGTTAATAAAGTTAATTTTTTCACAAAACTAATTGACCCCCCTCTTAGTGTAGCTTGTTTCCAACAATTGGTATTAGAGCTAGTTCCTCTAAAAGAAGTCTAATAGCTTGGGGAGATCTTGGAAGGATTTCTAATTGATTCAAGTAGTCTTGAACAAAAAAATTTGGTGGCCCTGGATGATCTTGATAAGTCAAAGGATGAAGTTCAGAAATTGCAAGAAAACCTCTCAGATGCTGAGAAATTCATTGAGTCTCTGAAAGACAAAATCAATAATTCTATAGAGAAAAGAAAGGAACTCTGTGATCAGATTAAGTAGAGTGACAATAAGAGCATTGAGGAAGAAAAACTTAGTCAAGCCTTGAAAGAAAAGACAGAGGAATGTGAGAAGCTTACCAGAGATAATACAATACTAAAGCATGAGATGGAATCTATCATGATGAAGCTAACCAAGGAGATTGAAGACAAAAATAATAATGAAGAGAATCTAGCACAATCCCTAAAAGAAAAATCGGAAGTATGCAACCGATTGGATGATGAGTTGGAAAAATCTAAAAAAAGTGAAGAAGCACTTGAAAAGTAGATGGATGATCTCAAAAATGAACATGCTACAACAAATGAGTACAAAGAGAAGTTCAAGCTAGCTCTTCCATGCTTGATGAACTAATTAGAAATCAGAGGACTCATGGTGATAAGCGAGATCTTGGATATGAAGAAGGAGAAAGTTCCAGATCCGAGCAAAGGAGATTCAAACAAGGAAATCAAATGAAAAAATCTGGAAGGTATCCAGTAAGGCAACCTAATGCTCAGAGATTTAATGGATACTATTTTAGTTGTAATAAATTTGGACACATGGCTGCTTAATGTAGAAGTAGGATGAATCAAAGTGGTCCATCTTTCTCAAGTCAGTGTTTTAATTGTCATAAGGTTGGTCATAAGTCAAATGAATGCAAAAATATGATGAATCAATTTCATAGAAATATCAGATGCTATATGTTGAACAGACTTGGCCATACTACTAACCAGTGCAGATCAAGAGGAAATCAGTGGAACAACTGGTCTGGAAAAATAAATTTTGTGTGCTACAACTACAACAAAATTGGACACATTGCTACATTTTGTTGGAACAAAAGAGTTCCGGTAAATCAAAAGAAGAACATGTAGAAGGATATCAATGGAAAAGGTAAACTCACTACAGATACAGTCAGATAATAGATGCAAAATAAATGGGTGAAGAAAGATCCCTCTGTTACTTTTGAAGAAAATGCGGTAGCACCAGAACCTACTTCTGGTAATTCCTCTGGGAATTACTCTCAGGCCTTTGGCCTAGGGGGAGCAGTCAAGAAAATCATATAACTCCCTAACCGGTAAATGACACCGAATGTGGATGTGTTCAGTAGATGCATAGATGCTCAAACAATGTTGTTGAACTCATTAGAGGAAGTGGTATGTTGTATTGGAGGTCTATAGAGGATTTACCCATCATAGTGTACAAGAACATGGTAACTAGATGTATTAGGGATGAAGCATTTATTACAACAAAAAGGTTAGGTATGCAAGTAATAAAAGGTCATTTCTACTTTTCATTTGTTACTTTGCAAATGTTGGAGAAAAGAATTTTGGAGAGCTCTTAGGTGATCATTGGCAATTTGAGGGGAAATTCAAGCATCAAAGTGATTCAACATTCAAATTGCGATCCGACGAAAAAGGTATTTTTTAAAAACTTTGCGAAATTGTGATTTGGTCAAAATGAATACTCCTCTAGTAGTTCAAGTCAAGAACATACCTCATCCTAAATTCAAATGGCATCCTTACAAGTCTTTAGAGACTGATCCATTAGGAGCATTTTCATCTGTTCCGTATGGATTTTTACACACAGAGGACATTAGGGTTTATGCTCATGCCAATATTGAAGAACTAGGAAGTTATCAACTACTAAATTTGTACAATAATCATATCATTGGTGTAGATTATTGTGTAAAGCCAGAACATAAAATCCTAGAAACAAATAAATTCACATAGATTGTCAAATTTCCCATACTTGGAGAGTCAGAGTGGGTCCCTTATGTTTTGATTCAAGTGCATGATGAATTTATGTGGCTTAGCATTCCATTCAAAATTTTAAAAGAAGTTATTAGTGCAGTAATTGGTCAAAACTCTTCCAGTGGATTACCTATTCTAAAGTCTATGAAAAACCAAACTGTCAATGATGCTACACATTCTACATATGATAGAAGGGCAATGACTATTGATAACATTGTCGATATAGATGCCAAATTTGTATCTATGGTGATTGGATACAAGATTTATCATTCTAGCCAAGACAACGCAATGTTCGACACAACAATCTATGCCGCTTACCAAATGGTGAAGGAAAATGCAGAGTACAACCTCTATGAACTGCTGAGAATTCAGTTAATGTAGAATCTTGCAAAGATAAAGAAAGAAAAGAAAAATTATTTCAAATATGGTAACCTAATTTTGTGTTTATTCTGTTATTTCATGGGTGAAGTTCCGGGAGATGGAAAGGTTCATTGGCAAAAGGATAAGCTGGTAGCTGAATAGATTAGAGATCTATTGTACAATGTTGCAGATATCAAAACAAGGAATGAACCTATGTGGGGATACTTTAAGGGTTTTCAGTCTATGATGCAAGCAAGGGAGAGAATTCCTACCTCTATTATAGAGAAGTACAAAGATTCAATTTGCTTCATGGTGGATGTTGATCAGTGTATGATGGAAGCTGCTGATCCAAGAACTATCTCGATCATGCCCATGGGATATGAAGTTGATGGGAAAGTTGTGGATATGTACGCTCAGCACATATTGAGTAAATTAGTGGATCTGATAGAGGAAAGGTTCGATACATATGCAGAGAAGGACACATAGGTTCATAATGAACTTGGGAAAGCTATGGTTACTAAAAGAGTTAGAAAAGAAGAAGTTCTTGTAGAGAGTATGGGCATATCTACAAAATTATTAAAAGAAGTCATACAGAAAAGGGAAGAAGATGAAGAAGCTAAGAAAGTAGCTAAGGAGACATCTAGAACTCAATCAGCTGGTCCAACAACACCATCTACCCGAACTAGAACAACTAGAAGCTTTATATCTCATTTAGCTCCTACAACAAAGTCCACCTCTGTAAAAACTAAGTCTAAGGGATCCAAAAAGGAAGGAAAGAAAAAGAGCAAGAGTGTATATGGCTATTTTTGACGATGAGAAAATAGATTTTGATGAAGAAGTCAAAAAGATCAGGCATCAAGGCACCAAGGCATCAACAATCACAAAAGGAACTCCTTTCAGTGGAGATGACCAAACAAAGAAGAAATCAAAGATTGACAAACCAAGTATGTCATTACAAGCAGTTGAAAAAGCTTTGTTTAAGGATGGAAATCTAAACCACTTTGCAAATTGTATGAGTCCTTTGATGAATCTGACAAAATAATTCTTGAAGAAGCAACGATAAAACACATAAATACTTTCAATAAAGTATTGATAGAAATTATGCCTAGTCTGCCAAAGAGTTTGTATGACATTCTAGAATCAAAAAGATTGAGTGTTAGAATAGAAGAGGAATAAATGAGAGAAAAGATTCTTGCAGAACTATGTCCAGTGATGTCTATGGATGACATGAAGTCACTTTTGAACAAGGCCCAAAATAAATTTAAAATAAAAACAAGGGTTAACAATCTAATGATTGGTCTAACCGATGAAGTCACAAAAGAAATAGAGAAAATTATGAGGGAAATACTATTGAATGAGAGAATTGAAATTGTGGTTGAGGAAACACATGCTGACAATGTCTCATCTAATCTGGTGAAAGAAGTAGAAGAAGGAAAATTTGATGCTACTGAAAACTTCTAGATTCCTCTTGCAAAAGATAACACCGAAATCCCCATGGAAGTTGAGGCACCTGAGAATGTATCAATTGAAAAGGTAGAGATCTCTGAAGAAAAATCAAAACCTTCAACTGAGGAAGCAATAGTTGAGGAAAAGAAAGATGATGTGAAGCCAATTCCAATTGAGGCAAGAGACACTGCTGAGGTAGTGAAGAAATTCTTGGTTGATCACAAGGAAGAGATTGAACCAGAACTAATTGAAGGTCCTATTGACCTGTCTACCTTAAGCCCAATCCAGAAAATGAAAGTAGATTCGTTTGCTCAAGCGAAAGCCCAAGAAGAGCTCCTGAAATCTCACATTGAAGATGGTGAACTGTTGAACCTTGCATCTAGAGTATTGGAGAAGATCATGCTCTCTTTTGTGACAGACCCCATTGGATTTTCATCCGGTGAACTGAAAAAGCTTATCAACTCGGTGAGTACTCATTTTGAGTTGCTAGAAAAATCTGATATGGTGAAAGTACAAAAATAATTCGATGCCAAAAGGTTTAGTGGATTGAAGGTATTGATTGTGAAAGATAAAATTGTTTTAGCCACATGTATAAAGAATGTACAAAATGCTTTATCAGAAGGTGGTAAGATCTACAAAGCATGTTTGTCTTTTTCAAAGTTTACTAAAACTAATGAGAAGAAGATCAAAGATCTGGAAAAACAGTTAAGCGCTATTTCTGAAGGATTTGACCCTTTATTTGGTGGTATTGGAAAAATAGAAGATAAAGTAATTTATTTGCTTGATAAGATAAAAATCTTGGAACATGAAAATAACAAAATTATTGCTAGATCATGTGAACTTAGAGGGACAATTTGTCCAAAGATTGACATACTGCCAAGTGCTCTAAAAGAAGGAGAGGAATCTATAGTAGTTGGTGATCCGACCAACTTGGAATCTATAGAGACACAATCTTACCTAATCTATGGCCATATCACAATCATGGAGAGTCTCAAAAGAGTTTGGGATGCTAATCTAATTCAGCCGAAGAAAGATTTTGCAGACATTTTTTAGCTTTTGTAAGTTAAAGAAGCATTTTTGCATAACAGTTTTGATTGATCCATTTTTGGTGTGTGATCCCTGAATTCTCCATTGATGTCAAAGGGTGAGAAGAGTGAAGTGAAAAATGCTTAATCATCTCAGGGGGAGAATTGCATTTTTGGAATTTTGGAGTAGGCAGTGTAGTTTATCTTGGTACTAATTCGACACTTAGTCATTTTTCACTAAGTGTTGCCATCAATGCCAAAGGGGGGGATTGTTGGAAAGATACATTGTAGTATCACTTGGTGTTGTAATTGATGGCAACTCAAATTGATGATCAGACACGTACACTATCATTTGATCATACTGATAGACAGACTGAAGATTAATCGGGCATAACAGAGTATCTAGTAGCACAGTGTTCATCGATCTATATGAAGATTTCAGGTTATTATTTTGTTTTACGCATCTCAAGAAATTATTTTTGGTATATTATCTCCATTACTTCTGAAGTGCAGTGGCTCGTATCAATTCATGTGGAAGGTAGAAGATCTTGTTGGCTTATTCCCATTTTTTCTTGTATTGGAGCTGACTTCATGAATGTATTATGTCACGAATGTATGAGAAGCATTTAGTTAAGTATTTTTGTGTTTGTACATCTTTGTTTGGGTCCCCCCTATGTCTTAACCAAATTTGGAGGATTCTCATAAAATATTTAATTAAGGATCTAGCCGATAGTTGTAATTATTCTTGTGTTTTATTAAAGCCGACAAAGTGTAATTGAATTCTATGTTGTGGATATATATATAAGATCATCCGTATCATTTTGTAGGATGTATGAAGTGTGTATTGGTGTGAATTGTGAATGGGAGTAGAGAAGAAGAGCGATTAAGCACAATTTCACTTGCACATAGAAGATTTGTGTTGTGTATGAGAAAAAAAAAGCTGAAGTGCAAAATCAATCTGTAAGGCAACAAATCTATTATTGTGCTTAACCGTAATTGTAATTAGGAATTTTTAGATGCTAATCTACTCAGTTCAAACTCTCAGATGATTTTAATCTGATTGTCTTTTGTAAGGAAGTGAGCCTTCCCTTTGAGCAGTGAGCTTTAGGCAGTGTGCCTGAATTCAAGTGCATTCCCCTTTTTGTAATATTCATTTGAGTATACTCAAATCATAATTGTGGATTGGCCATCCATCGTGGTTTTTCCCCTAACAAGGTTTCCACGTAAAAATCTTGGTGTTATGGTGTTGTGTTTATTTTCCTGTTTATGCATTATGATTGAATGTTCTTAATTCTTTGAAGATATAGGTTAATTTAAAGTTAATTTTTGCACAACACTGATTCACCCCCCCTCTCAGTGTATCTTGTTTCCAAAAGTTATTGCATTTTGAAAAAAGGCCTATTTTAGGCATACAAGGGAAAAATTAAGGCCCCTAGGTGTTAAACTATATTTGCCAATATGACCGTGGTAACAAAATTTGTTTAAAAAAATGGGCCACAACCAAGTGTGTGTTAACACAACTTGGTACTAAAACAAGGGATGAATAAGTATCTTTAAAGACTGAAAACCTTTTAGATCATAAACTCTTCAACAATATTCAAATTCAAACTTTTAACAAGATCAACAACTTATAAATAGATCAGTAATACTTAAAAAAACTAATAGCAATGAAAGATTAGACAATGAACACACATGCATAAGATAGCACTAGATTTACATGGAAAACCCAAGAAGGGAAAAACCATAGAGAGGAATCTCACAATATAGGGAGCTTACTACTTACAAAATTACAATTTATTTTAAGGCTCACTACCTAAGGAAGTACATTGCTCTCGATAGGACTTGCAGACTAAGGTGCAAACCTTAGGGAAAGATACAAAGGACTTGTAGTACTAAGGTGCACAACCCCAGGGAAAGATACAAATTACAAGGACCTACTAAAGAGACTCACTGTTTGATAACACGATACATGAAAATATAAAAATTACTACTCTTATCAACAATACACTATGTTGACTAAGGTGTTAAAGATCATTCTCTTTTATTTTCCATAATTCATTGCTTTATTCCATACTCCCACATCACCACTCACTCTCTTTTCTTGAAATATAATCTATCTTTCATTTATATCCTCTACAAGATCTCAAAACATCAATTGGGTCAACCAAAAAAGAATACAAACAATAATTCCAACAAGTCGACCATAAAAACATAATGCGGTCCTATCTAGAAGATAAAGAGGACCAAAAAATACTTATTACATCTTTCATTAAGATCCCAAACAACACACTTGCTAGCACACATCAACCTAAGTTGGCAACAAGGAAATGTATAACACATTACTTGTCGACCCAAAAACACACTGCCAATTGAATTTACTCAATGTGGTTCTCAACAAGATAGGTTGGGACCCAAGTACAATGCAACACAACCTCAAATCCCAGTGTATACCCTCAAGAACATAGTGCAAGCAAGAGAACAAGCCCTATCAGCTAGATATCCACAAATTTCCCAAAAAAACAACTCAAAACAACATGCGACACCAAAGAGATCAACCATTGACATGCAAAACATAGAGATATGTTCCATAAACATCTCACAACACTTCTAGAAACTTATTCCACATAGTCATGCCACAAACAATCACCACAAATCAAATAGAAACATGACATTTCACCCTAGAAGCATAAAATACACAACCATAAGATAGAACGCTAATAAACTTGTGGTAAACACCATCACATAAAATTTGAATTGAGACACTGCAAAAACACTAAGATCATGTCCATTGAGATGTAGGAGAAGAAACATCAATGTGGAGAAATGCAGAGTATTTTCTAAACCAATCCAAACAAGCAACAAAATTACCAACCCACTATAATCACCAAAAAATTCCTCAACAACACTAGTGACCTAAAATGATAGGAGTGCAACATCCAAAAAATAATAGCAATAAATCCCAAATTGCAAGACCATATCTTCAAGAGTGAAGGAATTCAGAGCATTCTCCCAAATAGGCTTCAATAGAACTTCCTGTAGTAGAACCTTTCACCAATTTATGGAGACTAGAACTTCCTTGCAACAACACATACACAAGAACAATAGGAGAGAGCATACAACATACTAGAGATCATCAAAAACATGTCTCCAACTCAACATTACTTCCAATCCTCATCTCAATATATCATTGTGATATCATCTCTACTGACATCAACGATACTCAATACTACTTTACTTGTCATCAAACAAGGCACGACATTCAACCATGAACACCAACATCACTATTAGCACAAAATCATGCATCAATGATAATGCAAACTAAGTGTTGACATCAATGACAACCAATGGCAATAGTTTGGTGGCACCACCCAGGTGGTGATGGTTGAAGAGAGACACACCTAAATCCATGCCATGGGGGTTATATAAGCCCTTGCCGATAAGTGCAAGTCGTTTGGGTTTTAAACCCTGACTAAGCACTAAAATAAATATTGACCAATATATTTATAAACAATGTTTTAATATTAAAAACAATGTGATTAGCTTGAAATTTATACCATGTATTGCAGATGGATGTGACAAATTTGGTAGACAACTACACAAGACATGAATCTTTGGATAATACAATGAAATATGCTTAGAATATGTTGATTTTGTACCTATGACTATATAAAAAACATTATCGATGGTACGAGCTATATGGATCCATACCATACATGCTAAAATAGTGACCATACAAAAAAAAAATTATGATGCCCTTGAGAAGAAAACTTAGTTTCCATGAATTGACTATCAATCTTTAGGTTTTTGTGCCTTTTGAACATGATAGTAGGATTAGATGTGGCCCAAATTGCTCCAAAAATTTAGCTACCACATGGATTTGGTAATTGTAACCCTACTTGAAACCCTTTTAGATTATAAAAAAACATAACAAAAATTGATGAAATGAAAGGTAAACATGAATTTCTTTGATACCCTAGATTCATCTCTAAGGTTCTTGAAACCCCAAAATGCACCTAGAAAAGTCTTCAAGCCAAGATGAATTCCTCATATTTGGAAGGAATCTATAATAATAGAGCTCTAATACCATGTAGGAGTAAATGATAAGTCCCATCATCCTCAAGAATAGTTACAAGACCAAAATATCTTCCACAAGAGAGAAAATGGAAAGAATATATTTCTATGACAATGAATACAATATTACAAGATTTAATATGTAATGTATATATGATGATTTTCTTATAAAGGAAAGTTGTGAGATAGGATTAGATAAGATCTTGACATGTGTCCTAACCCTATACAATGAGACAACTACCTCAACAATATTAAATGACCTAGGACATAAGCATTAAATAAAATCCTAACTAGATAAGATATGATAAGATCTTATCTAGACAACTAAGGCTTCTAGAAAACATACCTAGGACCTAAGTAAACTTAATCAAGTAAATAGAACCCACTAATTAAATAGTTAGGTAAAACACCTATTGACACCAACACTACCGCCAATTATAAGAATAAGATCTTCATAAGTGATGACAAAAGAGAAAGAGGACTCCCCATACTTTGGGATTTCCACAGAAGTTGAACATACAACCCAAGCAGGCAGAGAAATGGAAAGAGACATGGTACTATCACGAACTATGGAAGTGTTGGAAAATATTTTCATTGATGTCAAAAGTTGCAATCATGCAAGCGAGATTGTCGACATAATGACAAAGGATGAGTGTAAGAGTAGTGAATTTGATAGCAAATTATATGGAAAATTTGAACTATTTTTTCAAGAGCATTCTAGTAATGTGCTTCGCTGGTCTAAAAAGTAAAAGATGCATCCAAGAATTCATTATTTCCACTCTTGGGTGATATTAGGGTTTATAGATAAACCCTAATGTGTTTGTAGTCATGGCATTGTGAACAAATGCTCTATTTCAATGGTGACTTGTGATTGGTGGTTATCGGTCACATAAGTTACAAATTATGTCATTCATCCTATGAAGGTGATTGGCCCCTTTGCCTAGCACTTTAAGGTTATACATCTCCATTAGTTTGGTGGAAAATGGTTTATTTTCTTAAGTCACGGGATTCCAAGTTTTTCTAACCTATGTCACGGTGTTCTAGAGTTTCGTAACCTCCCAACTTAGCGACTTAGCTAATGGAGTGATAAGGAGGAAGGAAGAAGGATCTCTTTGTTGTTGACATGTCAAGGGTTTTCAAAAGTTCACAACGTCTGAAATGAGGTTCTTAAGTTCTATTTTTTAGTGACATAGCGATAATGCGAATGAAAGGATGACACATGGTGATGACCAATCTAGTGGACCTTGCATAGTCAAGCAGAAAGCTGATCAAAGGGTCATGGGAACAAAAAGTTCTTCTAATTTATTGTTGACAAGTTGTAGTAGGATGAAGAGAGGTTAAGTTGTGACTTAAGCCCTTGATGTCGTGTGGGGAATCGACCCCTTTACCTTGCATTTATTGACCAAGCAAATATTGGGCAAGTCTAATATTTCCTAAGTATTGAGAATATATTTTTCTTCGCGAGATCAACAGTGAAGGTTAAGGCTTCAAGATCTAACAATGCTCACATAGCCCACTGAGATGTTAGTGGGGACCGATCAAGACTCATGGGGTCAGCAGGGAGTGGTGGAGATTAATCCACGGTGGATAGATATTAACCATCTATGAAGATGATGGGACCAAAAAAAGAGAGAAGTGAAGGTGACGATGGTGAATGGTGACAAAGGTTGACAAGTGGTGTAAGAAGATTTGATCAATAGACCAAAACACGTTGTTTTTATGAGCTGTGTGGCGATGATGTGGATGACAAATGACAACAACTCGCTAACCTCGCTAGGCTTGTGTGGGCCTATTTTCAAGCTTGTGGGATGAGTAGATTTTGGACGCGTGTCTTGGTGAAACTCACATATGGAAAGCGATGTATAAGAGATCTATGATGAAAATTGTTTAAAAATTGATCTAACGGTGATCATCAGTTGGTGGAGATCGACAGTGCATGTTTAAAGGAAATTGATCTGATGACTATTTTAAAGTTGTGATAGTGAATGGAAAGCACATGATCATGGCATGCAGTCAGTAGATTGATGACCCAGATTTGAATGCAGTAATCACAAATGGCTAACTAAGTGTGAAGAGGATTTCGACTGGAAACTGACATAGAGGAATGAATTAATTGGTCCAACTACACCCAACAACCAGTGTAAATGAGATTTGATGCAAAAAATTATGGCACATATTGTAGAGGTGATCGCAGAGACAATAATCAAGATCAGATAAAATAATCAGATGAGTGCATTGAATGCATGATCAAATTTTAGGGTTTGACAGAGAGAATGAAGGAAAATTCTCTATAACCGAATTAAATGTTGTATGGCTTGATGCATAGGTATGGTGATATTTGATTAACCTTATCAAATGTATTGATGACGGTGTGTAGCTCGATGAACATGTAGCTTTCTGGTGAAGTTTTCAAGTGAGGGAAACTCCAATAGAATGTGAGGGCTGATCTGGATTATGTAGCGAATCTCGAGGTAATGATTGTTGGATTGGTAAAGAAGAAAGACAATCAGGTACATTGTCAGTGGTGTTGTGCCTACAAGTGTTGAGGTGTGTGGGAAGTTAATTAGTGCATAGACTGTTGAACACAAAAAATACAACTAAGAATGCAGTAGAAAAGAGAGTGTAGTGCAGAGGAGAGTGCAAAGTAGAAGTATGTGTTGTTGAGAGTGTAGCTACAACAATAGAGTGTAAGTTGTAGTAAATGCAACAATGTATTGTATGTATTGATACATCTCAAGTTTATGTAAAACCATTTATATGTATTTGAGCTTGTAATGTTGTAAGAGGTTGTAAGCCTCATTTGTATTGAGTTGGTGCTTAGAGTAAGGGATTAGTTTATCTTTGGAGTTGTAGTTCGTAAATCAGGGAATAGGTAATTCCTTGGGTTGTATCCCTAAAACATTGTAACAAAGATTTGGATTGTGAGATTAGATTAGGATAGTAGATCCTAGAAGCATTTCTCACCATGGTTTTTCCCATCCTAGGTTTTCCACGTATGTCACGTGTTATGTGATGTGTTGTGTGCTTGGTTATATTTTTGTATCACATGCTTAATAACTGCATATTAAGAGTTAAAGAAAGTAGTCTAGATAAAAGGTTTTAAGAAGGATAGAATTTTAATATCTACTGATTCACCCCCCCCCTCTCAGTAGTTTGTTGTGTTCCAATAGGAAGATGTAGAAAAAATAGAAGTATCAACACTATCTATCTCACATAATGTACCATTATGATATATCATTTAACTAATGTAGTGAAGTCTTCTAATATAGAAGGAAATGAATACATGAAACCCATAAAAGTAGAGAGATTAGAGATATAATAAAGGATCCAAAGTGGGGAAAATGTAAATGTATCTCATGGGTGAAGGCTATATCATACAATACAAGAATAATATTTTATGAAATGAAAGAATGCATCATAGTTCATGATGATACACATGCAAGATACCTAGGAGAGAGATTTAGAATAATCTATAAGAATTTATAGAAAATAGAGATCTAGTTAACAAAGGAGTAGAAAATTTAGTTGAAAGCCACTATGTTTATCTTTTAGGGCTATGGAATGGGTTTTGAGGCAATGCCTTAGAAATAATCTCGAGAAAAATAAAAAATAGAAGAAAATGAAAGGAGAAAGAAAATGTTTTTATTTTAAATCATTAATTCACCAAAATATAATAAGTTATTTAAGCTACTACTGTTAAACTTATATTATATCACAATACTATGTCTCACTTTTGGGACAAGCAAGTTTTTGAGGTGGTTGGGTTAGTTTTACTTGAGAATATTCGATTGAAGTTTTTGCTTCAAATGAAGGTCCTTCGTTCAAAGAAAAGTGCAAATTCACCTTCAAACAAAGGCCTATGTTCGAGTGAAGGTAACCTTCAATTGAAGGTTTGCTAAGTAATAAAAAATATTAAAATAATACCTTTGATCAAAGGCACCTTTGATTGAAGGTATTATTTTAATTTTTTTTTATTGGCTATATGAACCGACAACTAAAGTACTGTTGGTTCATTTGACTGATAGAGTTAGTGAAAGAGCTTGAAACTAGCTACAAAGTTATGCAAAAGTGAAGCCTATGATAACGACCCAACAACGAATTTCAACTACAAATTATACCCAAATTCGAGTGAAGGAGAGATAGGCCCTATTTACCCCTCAAATAGTAGCTCAATGCATATCTTCTAATTAGGATTAACCAATAAAAACCTAAACAACTCAAGTGCCTTACCTATGCTTGCACACTTTAATGTATGCATGTCAAACATGGAAGTCTATGCTTCTAAATTTTGTATACATGTCAAACATGGAAGTCTATGCTTCTAAATTTTGTATACATGTCAAACAGGGCAGCTGCAACCTTTATGCTTTGATCGATGTCCATGCCCTCTTTCGAGGCTCCCATTTCGACACAGGAATGAAAGATGTTGGAAAGGGTTGTGGAATTTTAATTTACACCCACCAATTGCATTTTCTTGAAATTTTCTAAAGCCTTTTCAACAAATCCATGTTGTGCATATCCTTCAATCATGGCATTCTATGAGACCACATTTCTTTGAGGCAGAATATCTTTTACATCAGGTATTCTATACTTACATCCTTAAGAGGAAATTTATCTTTCACATGGTTGAAACCCACTTTGTCACACTCTTTATCATTTCTAAACGACTCCTATATCAATCTTTATCTATACTCAATTTCTACATCACTTGATTTATGTTCCCTTATTGTTGTGCAAAGACTCTTTGGATGATCTTTTAGGAAATTTTTCCATTAACCATTTTCTTTACCTATCTCTAACATGATGGAGAGTACTCTCACCTCTTCATGTACCCATATTTATGACATGAATAAGGTCATCTTCTACTTGCTATTCTCTTTTTAAAAAAACATTCAAAACAAGATTGAGTTGATTATAGGTAAACTTCATCATCTCATTGCCTCTTAAGGTAATTTTATCCAACTCCATAGATCCATGCATTAAAATACCATCCTCTTCTCTTCTCTATTCCTATTAATACCAACTCTTCTCTCTTTCAAACAATCTACCTTTAGTATCAATATTTTAAATATCTCTATATAGGAGCGAATTTGCACCCCTTAAGCAAATTCCCCTTTCACATACCCTCACCTTAGAAAACAAATCCGAAGGAAAAATTGCACATCACCCACCTACCTTCCATCCACTTGGTTTTTTTCTTGTGTATCTGTGAGAGAATATTTGTTGAGGATGCAAGCACGATGCATAGACATCTATGCAACACACTGATGTCCCTAACATATTCTCGCATATGAAGTTGGAAGAAGCATTACACTCTTCATTTGGGATGAATTGTAACATCCTTTTGTCAACCAACCAACACCTAAAAAGATATATTCTTCTCATCCCACCTTCAAAAACATTATTCATTCATTCATTCCATCCTCTATGCTATTCCACAACTCAAGCAATCTCACTTCAAGCATTTTTCACAAATCCATTGAGAATTACAACATTTTTCTACTTCATTCACTCCACCGTTGTACGTGTGGTGCTACTTCAGAAGTTGTGGGCTTGGAGTCTTGTAAGACCTCCATTCATCACAACTGCAGTTGTGGTGACTTTTCCAAGTCCATACCTTGCATTCTCCCTTCATTGGCTAGTGATCCTTTTGGTGGAGGTGGTAACATCCACTCTCTTTCCGTTGTGGTTTAATAGAATAAAAAATTGTCTTTGGTAGTGTTCATTTATTTCATTTCTAATTTCTTTATCACATATTCTAATCCATTGCATTCTGGTTGTCTGTGGAGGTGGAAACACCAAAATAGGGGTTTGACTGAGGCAGGCCCCTATACAACCCCAACAATTTTCCCCTCTTGCTTGTGTGTAGGTGTACATGTGCATGGATCTCACTGGTGAACTGAAATTTCTATGAGTTGATATTCATCACTCTTGTGTTCATCTACTTATTTTATTATTTCCACTCATTTTATGTACTTTATCATTCTTTCATTTTTCGTTAAAACCATTTAGTTAGACTGTTAAGTAGGTTTTTTGCTCTTTCTATTGTACTTTACATTTTCTAGCCATACATATGCCAACATGCCAGAGAGACACCAGTATGATGTGATGTCGTCTGAGAACGACACCATCATCCTTAGACAAAGAGTTGTCTGAGGTATAGTATTGACCCCAAAAACTAGCTCGTCTAGTCTCAAATAGAATTCTGGGTATGTAGAGTGATAGAAGTACTCCACAATGCTCTCCATTCTCGATTTTCATCCTAAAACATCCTTTAATGAGGCAAGTTAGGGTATCTCCCTTCTCTCTCGGCTCTCCATGACCTCGAGCCTTGACATGGTTGGTCCCCCTCTCTTACAATCTCCAAAGCCATGTTATCTCCAATACCATTGCTTAGAGTAATTTTTTCTTGAAAAATTAGAAATTGAATAATTTATATTGATTCAATTTTACATTCCTCTCTTTTAATCTAAATTGATTATAGTTAAATTGATATAACAATAAATAAACATAGAAATAGAAAAATACAAATATTTAATGATGGAAAAACTGATTGATAAAAGGATAGGTGGATTATGGATTTGTTCAAATAATACCAAGGAACTTATCAAGCCTTTTCACATAAATCTTAAAATGGTGATTTAAAACATGATTAGGTTGAATCATTCTTATACAATAAATTCACTATTATCATAAAATTTGAGGCCATCATCCTACCTAATGAACTACAAAATATAGTGTATTAAAATATTGCACTCCTCAAGATGATGAAGTTGATGCATTCAATAAACAAGGATATTTTCAAGGTTCATAAGAGAACGAGAATCATCCCACCATTAGTACAAAATATAGTTTATTAAAATATTGCACTCCTCAATATGATGAAGTTGATGCATTCAATAAACAAGGATATTTTCAAGGTTCATAAGAGAATGAGAATCATCCCAGCATTAGTACTATTTGGATATATGAATATTGATGGTAAACATATGTTTAACATAGTAAAATTTCATGTAGATATTATCATAAAATAGAGGCACATGACCCAAAAAATTACTAATGCATTATTCAATACCCAAAGTAGGCATAGTTATAAAGTGAATATGTTGAAATAGATTATTTGATCAAAAGCTCTATGTTCATATTTTTAGGTCAACTTCAAGTAAGAAAGATGGTTGAAGGTGAAATTTTCTAATTTAGAAAGAAATAAATGGTTGACCCAAAATAACTAAGAGCCCTTGCACACATCAATGACCCATTATTGAATATAGAGGAATTTATTAGGAATGTGGGAAGATATATTCATATACTAAATTAGACTGATATTTTATATATCTTAACAATGAATGATTTAGAATGGAAGAGGATCTCTCTCTAGAAACACTAGGTAATATACCACCTAGGATTCCATCTTCAACAACATGAATGACACATTGTCTACCTTTGAGAATTTTTCCTTCAATTATGCTACATAACCATCACATTAAGTTGACTATTCAAAGACTGGGAGTGGTTTAAAAAGTTCCTACACATAGGAAAAAGGTCATTCAAGTTGAGTCTCCTAAATTAATTGCAAAGGTTAGTGTGGATGATATTAGGATTAATGGAATGTGAAGATTCTATGGAATATGACCAATTCATAAGAACTCTTGAACTTAGGAGGTTTATCTTTATGAAAAAATGGAGAGCTAAAGATGCATTGAAAAAGTAAAGCTAAAATTATTGGATTTACATTTAATTTATATTAAATAATTTGGAGAATTTAAATTAAAAATGATTTTGTAGGTTCAATTAAAAGATTCGTTGAATTGGATCTTTTTTGAAAGAGATTTTATACTTAGTTTATTTGTCTTTATAATTTTTTTTTTTTTAAAGGAAAAATAAAGTATAGATGGATTAAAAAATTATCCCATGAGGAAAAATAAAGTATAGATGGATTAAAAAATTATCCCATGAGGAAAAATAAAGTATAGATTATTTTTGTAATCATACCATGAGATTAATATTGCCCTTTATTTTGGTTTGAATTTTTAATTCTTTATGAAAATAATTTTAAATATTTCTATTTTCAGCTTATTCAAAGTTTGGTCTAATATTATCATATTAATTCTCTTAAATATCATTCCCCTAAACTCATAAAAATTCTCTTTTCAAGTTATTTGTTATGAATATATGCTAGTCGACATGCAATTGGAAAATATTTGAGTTATACACTAGCATCAAGTTCAAATCATATTTAATCTTGAATGAAATATTGCATTGATTTGTTTGGTTTCATCATAAAGAGGGTTTTCAACCATTTTCATATTAGATTGATTATTAGCCAAGAGATTTATGGATGAATCCTAGTGTTCCTTTATATTTTAAGAATAAGTTTTACTCTTCCTATTATAGAGAATATTAGGCACGCCGAAATAATTTTGAATAATGGAAAGTCTTATTAGTATTGTACCTAGGTTTCATATTCAACTAAATGAGCATAATTCTTATGGCATAAATTTCAATGTTCAACGTAAGCTAGCTCCCACATGTTGGAATAGGGTACCCAGAACTATACACTTTATAATCTATTATGAAATATAAATCCTTGGATATATATAATTATAAAAAACTCTTAGATAGTATGCAGATACAAGTATTGCTTAAATTAATCATACAAGGAAATAGGAAACAAATAGGAAGGTTTGCTAGACTTTAGAGTTTAGGATGTAAGAATAAAATTTGGTGTCCTCATAAGAATTTAACAAAAATGGGTGACTAAATTTTAGGGAAATGACTATGAGATTATCTACACTTGAAGGATAAGAATATGCGCTCTCACATCAAAATAAATAGGCTATATGTTGAATTTCATGAATTCTTCACACCCTAATGTTGATTCTATTGTGTTGTCTCCTTCACAATTTTCCATTTTAAACCAAGTTTTAGTTAGCTCAAGTTCATAACTTAATTTTACTTGCACGATAATGGTGAGTTGTTCATACAATGGGCTATATTAATTTCTTAGACAATGGCCCCTTGATTGCCACATATATCATTTATTTTGGTTTTATCTAGGTTCATTTTCATCCCCAAAAATTGAAGTGTAGCCTCACACATTAGTTCATTGGATTCATATAGTTTATATTATTTAAAATAAAGGAAATATTAGTCTAATATAGACCTAGGTAGATTAGCTAGAATAATCTCTTTAAAACCCCTCATTTAAATTTTATCCAAGTATGTCAAAATTTCCTTAAAAAATTACAAACATGTGATACATTTGCTAATTCACACTTTCATTTAAATGTTCAATCATCATATTTTAGAGCTAATTCATTTATTATTTTAGGTTGATTTATGTTGATGTATATGCATACATTTTTATTATTATTTTAAATTAACATTAGCTAGAAAGTTCATATTCATACATGTACATACATGCACACTTGAATTAAAATTAGAACTTAATTAGTTTTTATGTAGTGCATCAATATGGAGGTGATTTGGGAACATATAGATGGAAAGATTCAAAAGATTACAGTTGATTAAGATGGAAAATAAATTCCAATATGTAACAGATTTTTTTCAAGTTATAAATAATAGCAATACACAAATTATAAAATAGATGTAAAAATAGAAGTATTGGAAAATAAAGAATCTAGCACAAAAATATGGATCACACTACCTAGGATGCTATGAATGGTCAAGCCCTTACTTTGGTTTTACAACCTCCATAGGTATCAAGATGTAAATATAAGAAAATAAATGTGTTTTCTCATATCCTAAGTGTGCATAGGAATTGAAAGAGAAATTCCAATGAAAATAATGTAAACTATAATATAAACGTGAGTGATGATAACAAGGAAATGAGATCCCAAGGTGCCAAACCTAGCAACAACACTATATGAAAATGATAAATGAAAGATATAATCAAAATCTACAGCAAAACAACAATATAGAATCATCTCTCAAACTTAGTGATACTAATGGGGAAAAAATTGTAGTTGAAATATGTTGCTAAACTTCTCAAGAGTACAATGGATAGCTAGATTCTTCACATATACTTCTCACATGATCAAGAATGTTGGTATACGATTCAAATATTAGTTAAAATAGTATAGAATGCTAAGAGAATAAAAACTATAAGATAGAATGAGATTCTATGAGATTGGAATTTAACTAAGATAAATGTAGGGAGATAAGGGAGTTAGGTGGTCATTTGTGTTTTCTCTAGGGGTGATCCCACAATAGTGGTTTATAATTTTTGGTCAAACTGGACACTGCAATTATTATTTTTAACTAAATCTTCACATTCGGGCACCTATAGCGGCTAAACCGTGAGGAATTTGAAGAAGATGCAAACTAGAGTCTCATCACATTTTGTTTGTAGATTCTAAAAATATTTTTTTCAAAATTTTTGGAATCAGATCGCACTTCTTTTTCCATCTCCCACGAAAACTGGTTTTTTTTTTTCAGAAAACAACATTTTTAAAAAGTGATGCTCACCGTATACAACATAACTTTTTTTTTATGAAGGATAAAATTCTTTTTTTCGAATTTAGATTTTTAACTACGATATCTAGCACTTTCATTTGGTCTCATAGTTTTTTATTGAATATTTTTTCCTTAATCAAGTTTCGAAGTCAAACCAATTGTGATTCAGACATAGGCAGACTATATATAATATAACTTTTTTTGTATGCATCAAAATTATTATTATTTTTTTTAATGGATCAAGGACATCAATGCCCAACATGAACATATTTAAAAAAAAATTATTTTGATAATTTTCTATTTTTCCACATTTACAAAACAAAGAGCTTGATTTTTGGGGAAAAACCTATGTTTAATAAAACTAAAAATACAGATACATAATAAAACCAAAACATATTAAAATTATATCTATTGGATAGCTCGTTCTGAGGACTACCATCTTCCAGTTGGGTCTGTGAAGTCTCCTCCATTTTCATCCTCAACCTGAGCTTCAAAGGGAAAAAATATGGAGTATTTTTGTGTCAGAGAGTGGGAATGTGTGAAAAGGGGGGGTTCAATCGAACCTAATGGGTTCGCTCGAACCCTTGTCAATCGAACTAGGGTTCGATCAAACCCCCTTTCCACAATGGGAAACGTGGGTTCCCACATGCAAATTGGTTCGCTCGAACCCCTTTTGGGTTCTTTCGAACATTGAGTTCGCTTGAACCCCTCAAAACGAAATTTGTTTGTAGTGAGGTTATTGGAAGTTTTCCTTCCTCACTCGAATTGTAAACCACTTTTGTGGGTTCAACCCTAGAGAAGTTAAAATTGATCATCTAGGTAGGTAACAACTTACAAAATGCCCCAAAAATTATTGTGGGACTCTAGAGTGTCATGTGGATATGTGTGTTAGAATAGTGTTCAAATAGTTCTATCTCTAAAAGGGCCAAACAGTAGAAATTGACATGAAAAAAGATAATTGTAACATCAATTTTTACAAATAAAAATCATGTGAGAAGCATGGTCTTTTAAAGTTGAGAACTATGTCCCAATTTTATGAAGGAAATGACCAACACAAGTATAAATATTTGACTTGGAGCTCCTTAAAGGGACCTATATGTTTTAAATTTTAGAATAATATAGTCTAATGAAATGTGGAACACGTAATTTTTTTAAAACTAAATTTTGATTTTTATATTTTTTTCAACAAGTGAGGTTGCTAGGTTGTAGCTCTAAATGTAATGAGAAAAAATCTGACATTTTTTTTCAATTAGCTAACTTGAATATCTAGTGCATGAAAACAAAAAGTTTTCAATGAATATATTTTTTTAATGTGTTTAAGTCAAATTTACTTAAATGTCATAGTTTTAATGGGATTTAGTATTTTTAAATATTTTTTATCATAAAAATAAATAAATATTACCATTTTGGAGAGGATGCTCTCCTCTAATGGACCATTATTTTTAAATTAAAAATGTATTTTAATATATTTTTAATTTTATAAAACCAAGCAATGTTACAAGGCAATGTTCGAGGCAATAATAAATAGTTTAAAAAGAGATGATCCATGAGCTATGCGTAGAGTGTTAACTTTTTTTTCAAATGAACCGGGGTATCAGATGGTTGATAGCATTAAGGAGAAATACTATGCTCTTTCTTTTTTGCTAAATCACCACAAAAGACATGGCTCCTCTTCTACCAAATTTCATGCATCAAAATCAAAATGGACCTATCGAAGGACAAGGGGAGAAGGATAATCTACAAGAGGGCGAGGGTGAAAATGAAAGATTTAGATGATAATTGCCAAGGGTCTAAACAAGCTGCTACATATATGGAAGAATGAATATACTTTCAGTATTCCTAATATATTTGCGATATAAATATGTTGTATAAATTTGATAGCATTAACTGTAAGTATTTGGTTGGCATATAGCTAGGGCAATTTTGAAAGTTTGAAACATATGTATATGAAAGTCATATAGCCATGGTAATGTTAGGGGAAGAAAGGTGGTTGTGTCCTATAGTTCAGACACATTTTTGAAATATTAAGATATATATTCATATAATTAGTACTATAAATTTGATTATGCTTGGAATATTTTTAATTATATTAATATAAATAGTTAGGCCTTGGCCTTTTGTCAATATAATTTTTTTTTAATTAACCTTTTGTTTGATTATAACAACCTACTTGTGGTAAATTTATAAAACTAATTAAAATAATAATAAAAATACTAAATTCTAGGCTCCAAGCTCAACCAAAGGGCATTTTTAGATTTTCAAGAAAATAAACTTGGTTAGATAAATTTGGAGTTTTTTTTAATTTGTCATAAAATAAGGGTTGAGGTACGACATGGGCTACTAGCTAAGACAATTTCAGTCAAAAGAGATTTAGTTGAAACCCTCTGAGTTGAAATGGCTCCAATCGAAACCTTCTATATAAAATAGATATTCAACCCAATTTTTATTTTAAATTTATATCGAATTCATATTATTTACTAAAAGAGTTTCAACTTGAACTCTTTGTGTCACATAGGGGCCACATAGTTTTAGGTGAAACTATTTCACCCCAAATAATTTTAGGTGAAATAATTTTTCCCAAAACTATTTTGTTAGCCTAAAGTGTGACAATTCTAGGCTTTCCCCTAATCTCACAATAGTGTGTCCCACATTTTGGCCCAAGTGTGGAAGATTGAAATCAATATTTTTAATGAAATTTTCACTTTCTATCAGTAATAGCAAGCAAACCATTAAGAATTTGAAGATGATACATGAACAAACGATTTTTTAGGTTGTATATGTAGAATCTAATTATTATATATTTTAAATCATTTTTAAGTAACTAAGTTTATTCTTACAATATTTATAATGAGTGTTGTAAGTGTGAATAAGGTGTAAAGCACAAAAGACACTTCCTAATACGACATTATATCAAAGACAAAGCTAAATGAATCAATTCAAAGCAATAATCTACTGAAAGCGTCATATTGTTCTCTATCTCCAAAGATTTATTAAATCACTGTGGCTCTCAGATCGTGTAAGCAATGTGACTGTTAAAATGACTATCTGAAGAATGAGATGGATGCTAATGCAATGATATGGAGCTTAATATGATAATACTAGATGATAAAGAAACTAAACTAGCATGAATTGACATGGAAACAGATAAATGCAGCTATAGGAGGCACCCATGATATGAAGACTTGATTGCTTGATGCTAGATGCTTAGATGTTTGATGTTGGATGCTTGATGCTTGAATTCCTGCAGAGTAAAAGTGCATAAGTTAGATTATCTGGATCCTTTTCTTGGTTTAATGAGGTTGTATTTATAGATTTCTTGGTTGTAGAAATGCACAGGGATGGCATTGGGAGGCTTGGATTCAATCTAGAGGATTGAATGGTGAAAGATGGAGGAGATTGAGAGAAATTTGGTGATTGTCTCTACCCATGAAAACACCAGGCAAGAGAAGAGGAAAGATTGATGGAGGAGGATTGAGAGAAGAATTTGGAATTTGTCTCCAATTTGTCTCCAAAACTTCCCGTGAAGTTTCAAAGCATTAATTGTGACATATTTTAGACATAAATTAGACATAGGATATCTAATTCATTTTTGAGGAAATATAGATGGAATATTCCTTAGGCCTTTATTTAAATATTTTTGATTTATTTAAATTAGCAAAAGAGGGATAAATAATTTAATAAAATGAACTATAAAAGTTGTTTATTAAATTAAACAAAAGAATATGGCAATTAATCAATAAAGTGTTTTAATCTTTATTTAATTAATTTAAGATTGATGTGATAGAATAAAACAGGAAAATGATAATTAAATCAAACAAAGTATTTAATTTTGTTTATTTAATTAAGATGAAATATTAGAAGAATTTAAATGTGAATGTGAACGTGAACTATATAAATAAATATTTCTAATTATTCAAACAGTAGAGGAAATTAGGATAATTAATCAAATAATTCGTATTTAATTAATCGGATTCTCCAGACCATTTTTAAGTGTATACAAGTGTATTCAACAACATATTTTAATTTGAAATAGGATAAAATACTAATCTAATAAACACATATCACTAGCACTGGTATCTAGTGCATACATATTTTTCATAATATTTTATTCCATAGTTTATTTATTATTAATTTTTTAATTCCCATTAATTATAATTTATACTAGCTTTTATTCCATAACACAATTTTTTGTATCTATCATTTTTAATTGAAACAATCAATTTCAATAAAGTGCATATATATTTTCTAGATTTTTTTAAAACTCTATAAACAATAATAGGTTGGCATCAAAGGGATCTTCATATGAAGGACCCTTTCATAAAGCATTTTAAACATGAAACATTTAAAACTTAAATCAAATTTCTTCATTCAAAGGTCATGATGATGTCAAAGATCCATAATTTGAAGGTAGATGTTCATGTGAAGGTACTTTATAATTTTTTCCATCTTGGGCTCATTGTTTTCACCATCTCAAAAATGGGACACCCTATTGTGGGATCAGCCCTCAATGTAGGCTTATGACAAGGAATAATTGGTGTCTCACGCATCTTGCCTTCTCTCAAGTATTTATCCTACATATCCCCTACTTTATCTCCAACATTCTTGTGCATATAGAGAGAAAATTTGACTTTGGTACAAAACACCACTCCCTAATCCTCACCTAATACCTTTGCATCAAACATAAAAAAAAATAGATTGTCTCTTAAGTTGTCAACCCCAATGCCCCCACCTAAGGGAGATCCAAATCTTGTTGAACTTATTTTAAACTCCCACACCCTCCTTTAAAAATCACTTCATCTTCAACATTCATCAAACCCGATCTTTCCTAGAATCAAATACTCGTCTACATTAGGGTACATGCAAAAGTTTGAGTGGAATGTTCTATTTTAGAAACTAGACTAGTGACTTGTATTTAATTCTTTATTGTCTATTCTACTAACTTATATTTAACTCTTTATTGTCGATTATACTAACTTATATTTAACTCTTTATTGTCTATTATTAGAGAATACAACTGAAAACAAAAATAATATTTATTAGACCTTAGGTTTCTTATTTCTAAATTGGAATGCTTGAGTGCTACAACTTTTGTGTGAGATGGCTAACTTTTCCTAGTATACATTTACTCTAGATGTATGTCTACATGACACTATGCAATCTTCCTTAGTTATAGTTTCTCTTGAGCATTCCCTTGTATTTTAGTATGTGAGTTCGTAAATTTGCCGCCTTATTTTTTTAATTATTCCAATTATCTTTTTTGTTTTTTTTTGTCAATGGACTTTATAACAATTCTTGATAGTATTTCTAATTTATTGGTACAAGGAGCATGGATCAAAGTTGGATGAATAAAGCTTTTTTCAACTTAGAAATAAAAAATTAAAAGATATCTATTCAAACAATTTTTTTGATATATGATCCCAACCTCATCCCTTTAAAATATCACAATCACACATCTTACTTTCAACAAAACTTAATCCCTACCTTAATTTATTCTTGTCAATTTGCTCAAAATTTAAATCACTATATATTTTACCTAACTGATCCCATTCTTTTAAAGAAATGTGGGTCCTTTAAAGCCTTCTAGACTATGGCCAATATCAAGGCTTAGATATTTTGGCAACACTCACACTGGGCAACTTGATCTCTAATTCGAATCACGTTGTATCCAACATTTTTGGGTTAAGGGCAATAGGTTGGTCTCATAGGCTCAATTGTGGGGTTTACCTCCTACCTGCCACCACCTTCACCGTATGTACTTGCAGCCCATTTTGTGTAGCGTTCCACCCGAAACAAATATCTCAAAGAGTTTCACCTCAATCAAATATCTTATCTTAGATATTATTTTGTGTGTGCTGGCAAAAAGTAAGCATACATAGCCAACCACATTTGCCTTCAGTTTCAACTCACGGAATGATTAGAAGTCACAACTACCCGCAAAAGCAAGCGCATGCATTGAAAATCTGTCATATTACAAAGGATATCTGATATCTGATGTGACGTGACTGGTGTGGCCAAGTAGAGTGATCCACGTGGCAATTTCTATTAAGATATTGCGTTAGTGGGACCCAGTAGTACAAAGCATCTTACTCGTTTGAATCCAAAAAGATATCCTTCGAAAGCATCTTACTCGTTTGAATCCAAAAATATATCAAATCTATCATTATGGACCGTGGAAAAATTACACGACTTTAATTAGTATTTTTACCGGTTTCAGACCGGGCTGCTCCTGTCTTCGTTGTGTGTTACCTATGACCTGTCAGTTGACGGTATATGCTCTTTTTTAAGTAGCCTATATATACATCCATAAAGGAGTAGTATTACAATAAATAATTTGCGTACCAATACTACGTCTCATTATTTACTGTCAGTAGTAATATTTTCTGTCACTAGTAATATTTTCCCCTCAAGATTTGATTTGGCGGAGGAGAATGTCGAGTATGAAGGAGGAGAAGCCGAAGCACAGGTCGGGAGGTCGCATGGAGTATGTCACAGATCTATTTCGGCGTGGTACAAGGCATAAGAAGCAGATGACACTGCAGGTAACCTATTCATTCTCTCTATATATGTTTGCTTATTAAATGGGGTTAGAGAGTATATTTATTCAGATAGATCTTATATATTTTCGGATTTAGTGAAGTTATGTAGTACTGTTTCATTATGATTCATCATGATCTATTATCAGAATCAGAATGAAATAGTAAGAAAGAAAAAAATGAATCATTTTTTCCATTCTAACTATTTTATTTGTTGTTTTTTTTTTAACTATTTCATTTTAATGGTGGATTGTTTTCTTTTTTATAACTATTTCATTCCGATGATGAATTATAGAGTATGATACAAAATTTGATGGAAAATTGATCATTTTCTTCTTTTAATTATTCCATTCTGATAATAGATCATAGATCCGAAACATTAACCATAAAAAACTCTCCTACAAAATTAAATTTATAAATACATCAAATCTATCATTATGAATTATGAAAAATTGATAACTTTAATTTATTCAAATAGCGATGAAGAGAAAGCATGTACGCATATTATCTCTTAAGCATGTTCACCTTAGATAAATTTAGTTGGGGTTGTGAGCATAATTTTTCAAATAGAAAAGATAAACAGACGGTATATGGTCATTATTAAAAGGGTTCTTCAATGGAATGCAGACGGTTGAGTTGAAGGTGATCCGAATGGACTGTGAAGGGTGTGAGCTCAAAGTGAAGAAGGCCCTTGAACGTATGACAGGTAAGCGTCACAGACATTCTGAAACTGTTTTTATGAATATTAAAATAATTGAATCTGTAATTTAGAAAGTCTTTATTCATTAATATGATTTAAAATGAGTCACCTAAATAAATTAAAATCTAAAATATGTTTAAACCGAAATGAAAAGCTTTGTCCAGTTTTTGCTTTTAACTACAATTTTGTTTTATTTTTTTTCTGATATATATGATTTTCTGTTAGGTGTGCAAAGTGTGGATGTAAACAGAAAGCTTTCAAAGGTTACAGTTACAGGATATATTGAACCGACCAAGGTGCTGAAGAAAGTGAAAGCCACAGGCAAAAACGCAGAAATATGGCCATACATTCCCTACAACTCTGTCACACAACATGTTATGAATTCAAATACCTATGACAAAAAAGCACCAGCTGGGTATATGAGGAAAGACAATTTCGATACTGGAATCGACCCCAACCGCCCAGATGAAGTGTACGGATCTATGTTGAGTGAAGAGAATCCAAATGCATGCACGGTAATGTGACTTGACCGGATGTCATTTGAAGAGGTTTCTGTAAAATGTAAATATTTGTTTTCCCTGGCTGTGAACAGAATTTACGAAGTTGCTTCTGCGTCAGTCCTTAACTTCGGGACTGTTAGATTTTGCAGGGGTATGAATTCTCACACAGCTATATAATTCTTATATAATGCCGGTACTGGTTTTTGAGAAATTTTATGGTTCTTACACATATATTGTAATGAGAAGAGCTGCTAAATAAAATTGTAAGGTTTTAATATTAATTCGTTCGATCTGAATAATTGATGTTAAAATTTTCTTGTCAGTTTGATATATTTTTGAATTTGACTGTATAAAATTTTTCATCATCAACAATATCCACCATCAAGATGAAATACCTAGAGAGGAATCAATTGTCAAAATTTCATGACTTTAATAGCTTCTCCTCAACTCTAACTGTTTTGTTATGAGTTAATAAGTATTGATAACATGTATTGATGCTAACAGATGTATAAAATGAATTGGGGCTTAATCGTTCAATGCAACAATCTAAAATTTGATTTTTTTATTAATTTTTTTTTATGCTTCGTAAGTTGCAGCTACTACTGCTTCATTATATTAATAAAAAAAGGTCACATCATAATTCAGACATTCATGAACAATCTGTCAATACATTATGGCTCTTCTATATAAAATTGAACTTACTATATACTAGTGATCGCACCTGGGGGTGCAATGGGTACGCCGAAGACAGCCTCCAGAATTTGGAGCAGCAGGACTGGATGATGTTTGATTCCCTTCTTGAGGATATGGACAGAAACGTCAACGGATGAAGCCGACTTTTCATTTCCCGTACACGCGCTCTGAAACTGTTTTAAACAATCAACGGTTGCAAACGACGGAACACGATCTCCTCACGCGCAAGGACTGCAATAACTGCTCTACTGCTACATTTACGCCCTCGGCCAGGTGGAGAAATGAAAGGTCAAGACCAACGACGAAGAGTTTGGAGGAGCGGGGAAAATAGGCGAGTTAAATAATGAACGGCTGGGATGCATTCCATCACAGGCGATTGGCTCTCCATCGTTCTGCATCGTCCGATATCAAAAGGGCTGCAAATGTTAAGCATGGGGACGCTAGAATGCTGGAAATAGAGTCTTAGATTTACTAGAATTGGTTAGTTTCAAGGTGTTAGATAAGCGTTTTAATTGGATAGATTAGTTGAAAGGTATGTTAAAAGGGGTGTGTTAAGAAAGTTTACCAAGCTCAAGTTCGTTAAAATTAGTTTTGACTCAAATTTTTGGTTAACTGTTAAATTTAGTTCCATGTTAATAAATAAAGTTTACAAAGCTCGAAGTTTGTTAAAATTAGTTTTGACTCAAATTTTTGGTTAAACTGTTAAATTTAATTCCATGTTAATATTGTTCTCATATTGCTGCTCACAACAACTGGTTAAAATTGGTTTTGACTCTTTTTGGTTAACTATTAAATTTAGTTGCATGTTAGCAGCTGCTGCATATATCATGTGGCTCCACAATCTCTTTGCTTCCCTTTTTACATTTGTTTTCAATTTCAAAATATTATTAACAGTTAAAAAAATCAAATTTAAATTGACTGCTTAAAAATAAACAGAAAAAAATACAATCATGAGATCACCACTCCACAAAATACCTCTTAAAATGTTGAACAGTGACTGCTAACCAAAATAAACTAAACAGCCGCATGGAGACATGCCCTTAGAGGTTATATAATTCTCGTGTAATTTTTTTTAAAAAAGACTCCAATTCTTGTGCAGGTCATGCATTTTCTGACATTCTTCATGACTATCCAAAAAATATACTCAACAATTTGATGGATTGTGAAAACTTGATATCTTTTATTGTTTATTGATAAAAATAGAAAATTCTTCATGACCTTCCAAAAAATATACTCAACAATTTGATGGATTATGAAAACTTGATATCTTTTATTGTTTATTGATAAAAATAGAAAATAGGGCATCAAATGCTTTCTAAACTCGGGAAAGAGAGTAGGACGGGTATTGATAGACTTCATTCTGATCAAAGAAGAAGATGGTTATATCGATAGGTCAAACGGTTAATATATTATAGAAGAGGCATTTAGCTTTAAAAAAAACATTTTGAGAAACCACATAAGCCTTTCATACAATTACAGACCTAGAAATTTGCACTCAGCCATGTTAACCAAAAAAACAGCGCTTAAAAGGCCCTCTTCTCACATGAGAAATCATACGGTACAACATTATGGTAATTACAAGCCACCTAAAAAGCCCCTTAAAGTTTTATTAATAAAGTATCACCCAAAACAAAGTTCTCAGCCCTACCCACAAAACTTATGTTTGACTACAACAAAAACCTATCTCATATCCGAGCAAAACTTTAGATCTTGGTAACACAAATATATGCTGCAGGACAAGGAAAAAGGTCTATTAAGAAAGTTCATTTAGGCAACACAATTGTGAAAGATTGTAAAAGGAGGCCATTTAATTACACTATAAACACTTGTCTATAATAGACAACTAGCATGATTCGAATAAAAAAACTATATAAACTTCTTAAGCCCTTTCTCGCATAAGCGAACAAAATTTTATTTAGTATACAATAATCAATTCGACCTTCCCCTCAGAAGAGATTAAACACCAACAAAATGCTCCACGCTACCAAGGGTAATATCGAAAAGAAATATAAAATTGGGAAAAGATCATTAGTCAGTAACACGACAAATACTAAAGCCTGCCAAAATCCAAATGCTTAAGCCTACAAATCAGGTTGCTAATAAAAGCCTGGCATGCAAAATTTTATTTATGTCGCATTAGAAAACATGGCTGCAAATCAGGTGGCATGGATAAAAAGTTATTGGAGGAAGATAATAAAAGATTACATAAAAGATATACACAGCTGTATCAAAACAACTATGCAAAAAGACCATATAAAAGACCATGAAAAGGCCTATAGCAACAAGGGAGCAGCTATAGAGCCTTACAAAGTTACAAAACAACAACATAAGAGGCAGCAAAGATGTTGCCATCCAATAGCAATCTCGAAAAGAGATGCAAGAGGTAGAGCCAAGAGAGGAAAGAACAATGATCTTTGGCAGCAAAATAGAGAGCCATCAAAAACATATAACATAAAGCAGACTTTGTCCATTTGTGCCTGTAATTGAACAGTAAAATTTCATTTATGTCGCATAAGAAAACATTTGAAAATAGGAAACCCATATAAAGAATCAATTATAGAAGCCTCGCCACTTACAACTTTCCTCAGTTCCCAGCTCTCAACCAAGAAGCCCGGATTCATTAGAGTTGCAGTCGGACCAATCGAGTTCTTCAACCACCCGATAAAATAATTTGTATAATACCCGCCTAACTTCAATGCAAACAATTACCAAAAGTACAACGGAAAAAACATTGAAAGATGGTAATGATGAAACCTTCATTGTCACTTTACTGTGGTGAGAGGATAAATATTCTTACGCTTTATCCTTTTATTTCGCTGCAATAAGCTAGGTTGGAGTCGGAAACTACTTAAACCTACACATCCATATAATACAAAACCGCCCTGCTATTTTAAAAAGGAAAATCAATTCTTAGCCTAGTTAATGATTTTCCCTTTGCTTTGAGTGAAAAGTGAGAAAAATTTAATCATTACCTCAACCTTCGCTTCAGACGATATGTTGCTCAACAGTCGGATATTAAAGAGGAATTATTTAATATCGAAAAAAAATAGAAAAGAAAGAAAAATACCATTTAGCGAGAGACTTTGCAGATGCTAAAGCCTATAACTCTCAACCCTTCCAATAAGCGATACCAAAGAATAATTTATTACTTAACATAAAAACCAATAAGTTGCAAAGCTGCAGATGCTGAAACCCTAAACTCACAACCCTGCCAACGCAATATTTAATTTATACCTGGCATAAAAACAACATGAATAATAATACAAGACTACGCTAAATGGAGTATTGACTATAGAAGCATCAAACTTACAACTATGAACAACTTAGTGTCAATTTCCAACTCTCAGTGAAGAAACCCAGAGTTATCAAAACTGCAACTGGACCAACCGAATACATCAACCACCCAATAAAACATTTGGCATAAAATCACCCAAAATAACTGATCACCTCGTGAACAAATCAATTATGTAAAGTCTACAATAGACAACTACCAAGAAAGTACAAGGGAGTAAGTATTGCACCACTTCAATCCACATTGTTTGCGAGGCTTGTGAGGGAAGAAACATTGCACAACTTAATTCCACATTGTTACTTCTGGTAAGGTGACAAATACCGTACCACTTTATCCTGTTACTTTACTACAATAACTTAGGTTGGTGTCATATATATCCTAAATGCTCTTTGCATAACTAATCAAAGACACATCACTAAATTCAAATAAGGGAGTTAGAAATTGACATCCTACTGCCAAAATTAGACGGTGCTTTGTTCCCATAGTTGGAGGCTAAAACCAAATCCATGTCCACTGTGGAACGCTCTCTCTTTCATGTATTCCTCCTCTATAAAGAAAAACAAAAGATTGGATTCCTCATTTAGCGATAAATGACTTAAGAACCACCATTTTTGTTGTTGTTTCTCCCATTTATTCGAGGCACATCGGTTCCCCAGTTCCAGATCTCCTCTATTCTGAACTACCTGCCAAAACAGACTACTGCATCCTAGCTTAGAAGTAAAAACAAACGATAAAAAGGTGAAGATGGTACAAACGATTAGGGTTTCAAAAATCCCTGTCTGTGCAGAAGACATCCACCATACAACTACCGTCTTAATCTTTTTTCAAATCCAATTGCTGCCATATATGACCGTTTTAATCTTTTCTGAAACCAATTGGAGGTACTAATTAAAATGCAAAAAAAATCTTATGACAATAAGGTACTTACAGATTACCAAGAGTGATTCACTCCACAGCCATCGGTGTTTTTTCTCAAGCCCCTACGAGGACATAAAACCCTTGATGATATACCAACCGCAATAAATTTCAAAAGAAATTATTAATTTCCGTCAAAAGCCTATCATGCCATGGAAAATAAATCTTTGAAAGTAATTTTCGTAGTCATTTTTTATGTTAATTAGGATCATGATTAAGCTAAAAACTTACAACCTGGCTTGCTTCACATCAATGATCGTGGTAAAACCTTTCAATGCCGGAAAATATAATTACGGTCAATCTACCAAAAACTTATATCCCAGCTTGCTACACATCAATGATGGCGGTGAAACCTTTAAATGCTATAAAACAAAACTATTTAATTAATTTTAGTTTCATTCAATCTTCCATACAAAAATCACCCCAACAAATGATTCTGCAAATCGGCCAATTGTATAATGCAGAAAAAGAAAACAGGGGTTGAAGAGAGATAGTACTCAGATTCGAAGCATCTAAAACCTATTAAATCTGGTTGGCCTCTTGCTTCAAATCAATGATAGTGGTGAAACCTTTCAATGCTAGAAAATAAAATTAGGGTCAATTCGCCAAAAACTTACATCCTAGCTTGCTCCACATCAATGATGGCAGTGAAACCCTTAAATGCTATAAAACAAAAGTATTTTAATTAATTTTGGTTTCATTCAATCTCCATACAAAAATCCTTCCAATAAATGATCTCTGCAAATCGGTCAATTGTATAATGCACAAAAAGAAACAGGGGTTGAAGGAGAGATAATAATCAGATTCGAAGCATCTAAAACCTATTAATTCTGGTTGGCCTCTCCATCAGATGAGCACAACTTCCTCTAACCTTTCGTTGGGATGGTCTCTCTCCCGAGTGAGCTATAATTGCCTTTCATCACCTTCTCTCTTGGTTAGGCTGATCACTTCTTTGGATTGAGATATAAATGAACATAAGCATCACCTCCCCTACAGCTGGTCAGGCTCACCCCTCCATAGGATGAAGCCCACAAGCCCTTTGTTAGGAGAGATCTCCCAAAGACTAAAACCTTTTCTAAAGAAAAATTAAGAGAAAAGAAAACTAGAAATACATAATAGAAAACTGCGGAAACAACGTTTGCATAAAAACTAAGGCCAAGGAACAAATCTAGCTCGCAGTGCTCTTTCATAAGATTTCTTCATGGCCTTAATTGGCATGCTTGATTTTTCACTCGATCAGCCTACAAATTGAGAAAACATGATGCAAAGCACAACGATTTCACGAAAATAAATAATAATCCACTTTCTCGACCAAGAAGAGGGAGTGTTATGCTAAGCGTCTTCTCTTTTTCATGTGTGACCTGATTAACTCAGGTCAATCTTTCATTATATTGCAATTAAAAAATTCAACATTAAAAACTTAGATCAAGAAACGCATGATCTACCTGACCTGGGTGAGAAGCTTGTAGATAATTGTTGTTCAGGCCATAGAAAAGTTTAGGGCTAGAATATATTTCTTTGAACACAACCAACTACAGAAGAAAAATATTCATCAAACCCTAAAGCATAAACTGTAACAAAAATTGAAGAAAATATAATAATAACAAAACAAAATCTTTAGCGCTAGAATATATTTCTTTGAACACACCCAACTACAGAAAAAAAAAATATTCATCAAACGCTAAAGCCTAAACTGTAACAAAATTTAAAAGAAAATAATAATAACAAAATGAAATCTTTATTTTGCACCGTGCAGCCATCATAAGCAACTGAACTGTTAATCATCTGAGTGCCACAAGGGTGCGCTCCCTGCCATTGCAATAAAGAGGCCGCCGTCTGTATATTTAGATGACTCGGCTCTAAAATTAATTGCAAGAGATGTGTTTACATAATAGATATTTATAGGTGAGCTTTGATGCCTGTCAAAGAATCGAACCATTACAATGAGATGGTGGAAGCTAATCTATGGCTGTAATGTGATGTTCTTATCTACTTATGGAAACATTAACTGCAAACTCCTTTTCAACTGTCACGCAAGTGGAGAAGTGAAGGATCAATACCACGGACGAAGAGTTTGGAGGAGCGGAAACCAACAATAGGAGGGAAACCACCATAAAGGCTCGTAAATAGGCAAGAAAATGATAAAAAAATGATGAATGACCGAGACTCGTTACATCATGGGCGATGGTCTGTCAATCCATCTGCACCATTCTAGAAAAAAATGGAGTGAAAAACTTGAGCGTGGGGACGCCTTCGGCCTAATTATTGCCTTCGATACTTTTTCTAATTTTATTTAATAAGCATATGGCTCTTTTACTAAATTGAGCCTACTCTTACAGGATTACCATGTCCATTATACTCCACTAGCAGGTGTGCCATCAAACTCATGCAGCCATTCTAGGGCATACACTGGCTTGAGGTTGTTGACTCTCTTCAGCTATTGGCATCCTTATGCTGAAAGGGCCCGATGTTCCATTATGGTTTTGGTGTGCAATTTGCCCAAGAACGGAAGCCATTCTACCATGGCCCCATCATCCAACACTCGGGGAATGTTGTTAGGGCGCAGAATACCCACACCATACCTCGCCACTCTCAGAACAATTTCCATGTCGCCCAAATGTTGTTTTTTGAATAGAGTGAGGATGATGGCCTTTATCACCTCCTTCTCCTCCTCGAGGTCGAGCAGCAAAGCGACGAAGCATGAGGTGATCTCTGTGTTTACTCTGAATCTACCTTCGTTTACCAGAAATTCCATGCCCAAAACCCACTTAACTGCCTTCAGAGTTCTACTGCTATCGTCCTTCATTATCATCTTTAGTCGCTAGTCTGAAATATCACCCAAGAAAGCCATTTGTCATCATGTGCTAATTAAAAGCCTCATCGAGGTATCCATGCTCGACAAGCACCCTAACAACAACTTACTATTCTGATACACTTCTTCTATCTGGGCATGGTAGATATATGCCTTGGCCACGCCATTCCCATGCTTCGTGTGAGAAGGTAATCTTCACCAGATCACAAAGATGTTCGAGCAAATTACTTCTCATATGCTGTAATTAATGTACTTCATTGCCAACTTACCACTATACCTCCTCACCATCTACCATGCAGATCGTACCTACCGTACACACATGTCTTTGTGTTATGTGATGCTTGCTACTATGACTAAATGAGTGGCACTTGATCATGGGAGGGGATGATATTGCGGCACTGTCTATGCAGGTGACAATTCGCACCTGCATAGATGCCCCCATAGACATGCCATCCATGGTTGCACCCGTGCGGCACCCTCCTAACTGTTTGTACCTGCGCGTTGTAGCTGTCACCATCATCCACTTGCCGTCGGAGCCGCTGCCCTTGCCGTCCACCTGCAGCCGTCCCATCACTGGCAATCTTCAAACCGCCACCAACTTCTGATTTTTATTTTTATTTTTAATTTAAAAAAAAATAAAATTCAAAAGTGCATTAATTTTGTTTTAGTTTTTTATTATAGGTTTTAAAAATTAGTGTATTAAAATTATTATGTACTTTTAATTCATTTTTTTAATGTCTTTTTAATTTTTTAGAATTGGTGTATTATAAGATTTAATGTTGCAACAAATATAAATAAAATCACTAAATAAGATAGTGTTAATAATTTTTTTAGAAGTGATTTAAATTTAGTATATTTGTAAATATATAATTAGATATTTAAATATTAAAAAAAATGTTGAACATAAAAATTATTTAAATAACAATATAAAATTTTATTAGGTATACAAATAATAAAAATTTAAATCACTTCTAAATAATATAAAACACAGTAATTTTTTTTACTTTAAATCAAATAAAATTATTTAAAATGTTTAGAATTATTTTAACCATTTTTTATTTATCCTTTATATTATAAAACTAATATTTTTCATTTCACAATTATTCTTAAATCAAAATAATTTACTAAGAATGTTATTGTTTAAAATACAGTAATTAAATTAAATTAAATTGTGTTTAATTATAAAATTTCATTCTTATTTAATTGTTTATAACATAGTTAAAAAACAAAAAAACTTGTTAAATCAAAATAAATTATTGCATTGACCAACAAGTTAAAGGTTGATTGGAGACTGAAGGTGATGTGACGGCTCCATACCTGTAGGACCAAACCGTTGTAGAGGAGGCTTGCACGAGCATTGGCAAATCAACCCCAAAATTGTATTTTACACTGTTTCAAATCCCACAAAAATAATTTATAACTAATTTTAAATGGCACTGGCAAAGAATTAAAATATTCATTTTAAAAAATTGGATTAAAAGTTTAGCGTCTTATTATTTCTTTTAAATATTTAAATATTTAATAACAATTAAAGATTTCATTAAAGAAAAGTAAAATCAAAAAATAATTTTATGTTATTGTATTTATGTGTTTTGATTTTAATATTGGTTAATAGAACTAGCATACCTATATTTAAAAAATATATGTAATGTACGCAAAGAGATATCTTTAGCCACCTATATTATAAATAAAATAAAATAATCCTTAAATAGTAAAAAGTAAAATAACTCTTAAGTAAATAAGATAACCTAAGAGTGATAAAATAATCTAATTATAATATTAATTGACTTTTATTTACAACTATTTTTATTTTTCTAATTTTATTTACATTTTTAACCCACCAAAAATATATGTAATCACCATGTTTTCAAATGGAAAAAATATTAATTATTTTTGAACAATAAGTTGGTAACTATCTTAACCTAATTAGATCATTACATATACTAAAACATATATATTCAAAAATATGTTGAATAAATATATAAATTTTATTTAATTGATCGAATTAATCAAAGTGTTAAAAGTTAATAATATTTTATTTTTAACATTGAACTCAAGTGTAAAAGTGCTTTCGATTTAACTATGTGTGTTTTTACATCAATATTTAATCAGATCAATATAATGTACTAGTATATCATGTTATAAATGAAAACATATTAGTATAATTAAAATATATCATTAAATTATAAAGGGTATTGTACATTTTTTTTCAATTAAGTTTAAACTTACACTTTCTTTTTTCATTCTCTCTATATATTATTAGTCTTATTTTTCCATCTAATTTCTTTTGTGATTTAATCCTATTTACTGCTTGTTGATGGTGTTTTTATGCACTTTACAATACAGGTAATATGTAGGTGCATTACCTCTCTTGAAAGACAATCTTCCACAATCAAATTGCAGAACACTATCCCAAGGTCTCTCGGATGTCAGGTCTTGACAGTGCTTGGAATATTTCAATTGTTTATGTGATTTGCTGGAATCATGAGGCGGCCTTACGTGGTTGAAGCTGTAGGGGAATTGAGTCAATAAATGGAGTTCTAGAGGTCTGGAATTGATATGCTTTGCTGCAGGCTCAGGTAGCAGTCTTAGACTCCATTATTTCGTTGGATTTGGCTTTACAATGTGCAATGAACCTTGGCACAAGTTGTTTCTAAAAAAAAGGAAAAAGAAAGGGCGAGGAAGAAAGATGTATCCTGGACCTGCAACTACCGATGAACAGTGATCATGGAGGTTCCTGCAGTGGACAATTTCCGTAAACTGGATTTCATTTAATCAGAATTCTCACAATATCATGAAATCTGTGTTATCTTCTAAGGACTGCAGATGTTCATCACTCATTCATTATGGAAACATGAATAAAGATAAAGTTTTAATGAGCAGCAATGGAATCAAAGTCCAGACTAACTTTGCACAGCCATTACCTTCAGCAAATGACCAAAAGTATGGACAAGGAAAGCATACACACAACAACTATCACCAAAACCAGAAATAACATACTAAATTTACCAAGTCTAATCCGAAGATCCTAGAACAACAAAGTAACTTAAAGCAAAGATATAACTGAAAGGGAGAGGAATCATGAAACATATTGAGAAACCCAGAAAATACACCAAAAATGACTGTATTTGCTATTTATAATTTCTGCAACATGCCTTTACAACAACTCAACTCTCTTAAAATGAGAGGAGGAGAGCCCTATTTATAGTTTTCAAAAAACAAAATGAGTGGCCAAGATTCATTTTACATTAGAGTTTCGCCTACCCCACAATATATTACATTAATAAAAACTTTCTTGTCTCTTCCCTATTTCGTCATCTAGTGACAACACTATAGCAAATTCATCTTTTAGTGATTTGCCCTCTTTTGTAGCTATTCTTCAAGGAACTATTCGTCGATGACTGGGTTGCCCTCTCGCTTCTTCAACGCGGCATACTCCATGAAACTCAGGATCAAAGACTGAAACTTCTCCACTTCCAGGATGTCAACCTTCAAGATTTGGTAACTCCATTCCTTGGAATTGCTGCTAAGCTTCTCCCAGTCTGCCTCATACTTAGCACCATTTTCTTTACAAGCTTCTGATTGCGCGAAGGCTCGAGCCGCGAAACACATGAACTCAGTGGTGATTTCGGCGGACATCCCATCTTCCATAACCTTCAAGAAGTGGGGCTTGATGTTCTCGGGATTGATCTCGACTGCAGGCACCTCATACCCCGTCATCAATTTGAGGTACTGAGTACACTCCTCCCTAGACTCCCTTGCCCATTCAATGTCTGGAGCTATCCATTCCAAAATCAACTCCAGTCTTCTCTTTCGGTGGTTATAATCTCGTTTCCAGGTATCCACCAGCCAGTGGTCATCGTCCTTGAAGGCAAGGTCCTTCTCCCAGATATCACTCGACAAACCGAGAATGGCCTCAATCTTCGAGTAGGTTGCATCGTACTTCCTAGGGAACTTCTCATAGATCTACCTTGTGTCCTCGAGAGTTTTTTGAACCTCTAGGAACCTATTTGCTGCCTGAATAGCCATGTTGATACCTGTGTTCTCTATGTCCAAAACCTGTCGGAACCAATTTTTCGTAGTTTTGTTTCACCTCTTTTCTAGTTTGTCAATTTGAGCTCTGGATAGCAACTGAGGCGGGGCCGATGATGTTGTAGGCTGATCATCCGGAGACGACCACTACTAAATATAATTTGTTAGGTCGGCCACCTGCTCCTTTAATTCCTCCTTAGAGATCTTATCCTGCTGGATAAGGTGCACTACTGTGGCGACCGACTCCTGGAGATGCTCAACCTTCTGCTCCCTTGTGGCCACTCCCAGATCGATGGTGGAGATGTTGTAAGTTATGCCTTGTTCCCCGACCATCGGCGTTGCTAATTGTACTACCCTTGATCCTGAGGCATCCATGGTTATCTTCAATCTGACCCTTGGCTTCTTCTCTTTTCTTGTGCTCATTCGTGCTCTGGCCATGATGGCTTCTAGCCTTGCCTTGGGATCCTTTGATGTGGGAGTCTTTTGCTTGAGCTGCCTTTGCAGCCAATTCGACGTTTGAGGTTCCTTCCCTGGTGCTTCACTTTGAATCCCGCTATCCTCCTTTTCGAGCTCGACATTTCTGACAAGAAGAGCCTTCTTATTTGTTCCTACATCTTCTTTTCCTTCATCAGAAACTTGCTCGAATGTTTCATGCCTAGCGGGGGACTTGGTTTGTAGTTGCTGCTTGGGTGAATCCTTCTTCTCAACATCCTCCTCCTTGTTTAAAGTATCTTGACGCTCCTCAGGGCTCTCTGCTTGTTTGCTCTCTCGGAGGAAAGTTTCCTCACCATGCTCTGGAGTCTGGCCATGTTCCTCGATTGGAGATCTATTACCTTCTATCTCTGGAGCAGCAGTCTCCTCTTCTTATGCAAGCCGGTCCTCGGCCTCCTTGTCCTCAATTTAGTTGAGTTGTTTTCCCCACTCGACATTGAGCTCGGGGTCATTCAACTCTCGGATCAATTCAGTATCAAGGTCCTCATTGTCTTCACTGCCTTCACTTGAAGACTCATAGGCCACCTTATCAATCTTCTGACGCTTGAACAAGGGATGTTCATGATATTCAAACTCTTCATATTCTGGCACCTTCTCAGCCTCAAGCTGCTGTCGTTCATGCTCGTTTAATATCTGCATGGTCGCCTTCATCTTTGGTGATTCAGTAGAGGGGGATGCTGTTGGAGTGGAGGCCATAGCCTGAGCTATCGCAGCCTGGACTATTGGATTGGTGAGCATCCCCAAAAGCTCAGAAGGCACATTCTGCATATACCTTACAAAAGACTCTGGAAGGCTTGGGGCTGGCGTTGTGGCAGCGGATGCGGAAGGAAGGGAAGGAGACATGGAGGGAGAGGTCATAGGCGAGGTGGCGGCGGATGATGAATCCACGGGAATGACCTACGATGTTGGAGGGGTAGGAGCAAGGTGGACGGAGATATCCACCCTAGGCGGGGAGGAAGCAGAAGCTGGAATTGAGGCAAGCGGGGTGGCGGCGGTGATTACAATGGGTGGAGATCCAAACGAGCTAGATCATTTGCTCATGATCCCGAGGGGTGAACCCTTGGGCATCACCATTGTCTCCGTGCTTCTTGTTGTTTTTCTTTTCTTTTTAGAGGGCCCTGGCTTGGAAGACTTACGAGCATAGACCTTTGGTTTGGGCAGTTGTTGGCTAGCCTCCTTTCTTTTCTTGGTCTTATGAGGTGGTGGGGCCTTAGATGTCTCCCCAGTTGCAGCAGCGGCTTCCCCACCCTCGGAGCCACTTCGCTCACTTACATGTTCACTTGCAAGCTCGGTGTATGTCAAGACGACCCCTTGTTGTTTCAATTGGGCCACCTTCTCATCGATCCATGCTCTTGTTCGAACTTCGACGGATCTGGTGAGCACACTTACATCATTGAGTTCTAGTGCATCCCAGTTGATAGCGGGCAGTGGCAGGTTGGAACTGTATTTGTAAACTGGATCCACAATAGCTTCCTCATCCTCCTCCAGCAGATCAGGAACCGGACATAAGTTCACCCTTCATACATGGATGACGGTCATGAACATATAATATTGCAACCGTACCTCAAGATCATCTCTACAGTTGGCCCAAAAGTCCTCGATGTTGTGGAGGTGGGCATATCCGCGCCCCAGTGCCTTTCTGACATGGCCATAGGGATCCATCCGTGGCCTCGCTATATATTGTTCAAAATTATATTATGCCAACTCCCCTTCTGAATATCCTACGCACTGGGAAGTGTGGACCTTATACATCCCTTGTCCAAGGTTCATGGGGTAGACAGGGCCTGCCAGATGCTTTTCACTCAAGACACTGTGAATTTGTCGCAGCTGCCGAGTTAGTTCCAACAGAACGATCCGGTCATTTGGGTACCAGGGTAGCTTGTTTGGTTTATCCGAGAAGCCTTCGACGCAGATGTATGTGAACCTTGGGAATTGAATATACTAGAAGGCATATTGTCTGAGGAAGACCCTGGCACTGTGGGATGTCCTTCTATGAAAATCTCCTCCTACCGATCGGATTACGTGGGCAATGAACGCGTCATTCACCCTGCAGTAGTTTGTTTTGAAATTCCTAAACTGCAACTGAGGGTACTTGTCATATGGTTTTAGTTCTCGCCCTGATGGATCACTTGGCATCACTGTCAAACCTTGATAATGTCATCGATTGGTGAGGGAATACACCAAGTAAGAGGTCATGAAGAATTTGTTAGTTTTCTTCACAGTGGTAAACTGCTCGTGGAAGCAGTCGCTAATGATCTTGCCCCAATAGAAGGCAGTGCCCTTACCTCGGAGAATTTGTTCTATGAAATAGAACATCCATTCTTGAAAGAAAACCGTGTTGGGAAGGCCCATGACTCGGCTGAGCAGAGTCACAAGGTCATGGTAGTCTTCATGGAAATCGCTACGGTAGAGCTCCTGAGGGAGCTTCCCAACACTAGCCCGTTTGTCCTTCAACTAGCATTGGTTGATGAGCCTTTTACATTCCAACGGGTCCTGTTCCCACACCTCCTTACAGTCTTCCAAGGTGGGGACCTCCATGCTCTCAAAGGCGGGAATGTGGAAGGTCTCCGTTATGCCCAACGGAGATATATCTGCAAGGATATTCCCCTCATGATCCACAATTGTTCTGGTATCAGACTGGTATGCCTCCACACATGCGATTACCAGCTCCGGGGCCACTAGGGCCAGCGGGAAACCTCCAGCCTTAGCAAGTCCATTGCTCTTTATTAATTTGGCATTTGCAGTTTTCGGGTTCATTCTGACCCTCTGCGTGAATTCATCAACATCGACTTGCCCGATGTTGGTATCTGAAATGTCTCTCCAAAGGGTAGTGATCCTGGATTGAATAGGGACCCCTTGGAACTTGTACTTCATCAGGTCTTTATCCTCCTTGCCCCTTGGTGGCTTAGCTATTCCTTTTCTTTTTCTGGAAGCACCAGAAGTCTCTGGACCAGATTCCATAAATCCTGCATAACAGACGAGAATTAGTAATGATGAACTTGACAAAATGGCCAACGACAAATACCTACATGTCAAGATTAGCCCGACAATCACAATTCATACTTAACAATCACAGAAGCAAGATATTTCATCACTAGAGGGCAGTGCAAACAATCCAGAGTTCCTAGGCCAGAAATCCCTTGGTAGAATGCTGCTTGAAAGGGTAAAAGGAGAATGGAATTCCCATATGCACTTCTCGAAGTTGGATTTGAAGATTTGAGGTTGGAGATGGAAGAAAACCAAATTCTAGCAAGTGGGTTGAAATCCATTTTGGATTTGGAGGTCATTTGATGTCCCATCTCGAAGTTCGGGCAACATCTGTAGGGAAGCCGTTTGAAACGGTGTAGATGGGACGGAATTCCGGGCGATGGAATCCGGGTCTCGGATTGCCGTCAACGGAAAGTAGCTAAGAGTCGGTCGTGTAGAACGACGAAACGCAAGAGGAAACCCGAGGAAGGCAACCCGGGAGGAAGTTTCCAGAATTAATCAGAGGGCTCGGGACAAACGAACGACGAACGAGACACCGGGACCCGGAGGTCGGGAAGACGCTCCGTGCTCACCGTTTAGAACAGCGCAGGAGGAAAGGAATTCCAGGGGAGGAATTCCAGTGTTCAGAATCTAGAAGAAGATCGGAGAAAAAGACCAAAGGCTTTGGGTTCCGGCGGACACCAGACCGGGGTCCAGGATCCAGGAAGATGCTCGAACAGGGCCGTTTTGAATGGCGAAATCACAACGGAATCTCGAGAAGGGAATTCCGGAGGTGAAAGTCCAGTGGAAGAAATGTCGAGGGTTTCGACTGGGAGAAGGAAGATTTTGCATCCGGGAAACAAAGTTGAGGAAGACGTAAGGTGGAAGCCGTTTGAAACGGCAAAATGGGGATGGAATCCCGGGGATGGAATTTCGAAAACCGAATTCTAAGGACTTGGAAGGTCTAGGGTCCAAGCGTTGGGAAGACGCTCGAACGAGGCCGTTTGAAATGATGGAGACACAACGGAATCCCGAGAAGGGAATTCTGGAGGTGAAAATCCAAAGAAGAAAAGAGCAAGATCAAAAATTAGAAGAAAGATGGAGGTACAAATGGCCACGGGAAGACCCGGGCCCGAAAGATGCCAGCATCATTCCGAAGAACAGCTGTGACGCGGGAAGGTTTCGGATCGATTTTTAGGTGATCTAATGACGGATTTCTAGATTTTTAAAACATGGGTTATACGCGGAGGGAGCAAATTTACTTGGTTTAGGTTTCATTTTACAATTTCCCCTCATGAAAATTCAAAAATTCGCAAAACAAAAATGAGTGCACACGGACGAAAAACCTACCTCGAAAATTCGAAGAACAAACTGCTGGATGCGCGTAGGTCGTCGGGAAAACACTTCAAAATCCGAGATAGGAGGAAAACCAAATTCGCTGGGACTTCTTCAACCTTCTCTATCACTCGCGGAAATGATAATGACGACCGAAAAAATTGGTTTTATAGCAAAAAACAGCCATTAATGCGGCATTAACTCCTTCGTACGGTTGCAGGTTCAGTTGGCGAGCTCCGAAAAATGCAGAGGCGGCGGGAGGTCTGAGGTCTGGGGCCTGGAAAGCCATCCCGAGACAGCCATTCTGAAATAGCAAAGCCCAAAGCGAAACTCGGAAGAGGAAACCCAACAGAGGAAACTCGAAAACTGCCACAAATGCCAGCATTTCGACAAGGAAAACCTGGAAAGTCTGAGACTCAAATTATGACATTGGGAAACATGCTACCCTCGACAATTTGGGGCACAAAAAAGGGGGGACGTAAAACGAGGCGAAACGAAAGGGATAAAAAAAAAGGAAAGAGGGAAAAGAGGGTCCCCGTTCCGAATGGGGCGTGTGTGCAAAAGGCACAACATTGCTCATTTTAACTCCTTGCTCTACTACCCTTGTTTTTGTATTCTCTTTCCACCTCCCTTCCTTTCAAGAGGTTCCATGTGCAATCTATATCCTTCCAATCCTCTTTTACTGCACCCATAATTGTAATCATAAATTTAACTCTAATTCTCATGATTATTATATTCATATTAAGGTTAAACTTAAAGTGATTATTATATTCATATTAGAGTTAAAATTAAATGATTATAACCATTAATCTCTATTTTGGGGCAGCCCATTATATATTAAAATTGAATGCAACCCTAATTAGATTAAAACTTTATTCTAACTTTAATCCTACCCTCACCGTAATTCTAACCATGGTCCACTCCCTATAAATTATTATATTTAAACTATTATAATAATATATTTACTCTATTACTAAATGAAACCTAACCCTAATCAAAATATAAGCATAATTCAAGGCTAACCCCATCCCTAACCCCAAATGAATCATAATGTCAAACCTAATCCTAATCCTTATTGAATTGTAATAGTAATTGTAACACTATACAAACCCTAACCTTAATTCATCATAAAACCCTCATACTAATCTAACCCTAGCCTTGCAAATTGTAATTCTAATTCTAATAAAAAATAGCAATAATTATAAACCTATAAGAACCCTAACCTTAATTTATCATAGAACTCTAACCTTAATTGAACCCTAACCTTGCAAATTTTAATTCTAATCTTAATTATTAACTAACTCGTAGAACCCTCACACTAATTTGAACCTAACCTTAACCATAATTGAATCATCAATGTAATTGAACTTTAACCCTAATTGAAACTTCACCTTGACAAAATTATAATCTTAACCCTAATTAAATTGTAATCTAACCCTAACCATAATAATAATATTAAATAAATGATTTTAATAACTTATTTTTATTTGTTATCATAAATTTATTATATTTTCTTTGTATTTAATTTTGCAATTTTTTAACATGATTTTAAATGTGCACTTATTATGAAAAGTCTTTCTATTAGATGCATATTTAAGTTGCTATTATTTTGTACAATAAAATATTTAGTGAAACATAATATTTCTTTATAAATATATATTGATTTTGAATAAAAATAGAATATGAATTTTATTTTATTTTTTGAAATATTTTTCAATTTAAAAAAAAGAAATTGAATATTTTTTATGATTTAAATATAATAATTTAGAAAAAGAAATTTATGTAATTGTAAATTTAAGATTTTTTTAATTTAATTTTCTAATTTCTAATTTTAAATAGTTAATTTAGAGTTTTTTTTAAAAATAATTATTTTTCATTCTTTTATTGTTTAATTATTATTCTACTGTGAAAAAATATTGTATAATGATATCAAATAATATTTTTTCTTTTAATTTTAGTATATTCATGTATAAACTTATATGTAATAATACATTTAACAAAGTTCATTCATACTTAATTATCTAAATTTTAGAAACCTCACATATTTTTCAATATTTTATCATGATAAATAATATTTTTGATTGGAAAAGATTGCTCAAACAAGTCTATATAAAAAGGGATATCCTATTTTAAATGTTCAAATGAATGTTCTACTAATTCTTTATCTAATTATATGTAATCTACTATTCAAATACCCAAAAAACAATTAATATATTTTAACATATAAGTGAAGATTTTATATAAGCTGATTTGCAATAATAAATCTTTAAAATGACAACCAAAGAGGATGGTTCAAAGTGTGAGGACTGGGAGAAAATAGGTGAAGAGGCCATGACGTACTTCAAAAATCTACTCAACTATGACATGGTTGTGAATGAAGGATGTCAAGAAGAATTATTGAGCCTTATCCCAAACATAATAACGACAAATTAAAAAAAAAAATTATGGGGTCCACTATCAAAAGAAGAGGTAAGGAAAGCTCTAGATTTCTTCCACCATAATATCTCTTCTCGTTGAAGTATTTTTGAATATTTTAATTTGAGTTATTTTTCTTTTATGTATGACTCTTGGTGCATACATTCCTTTATCACCTTTTCATTTAGTGCTTCTAGTTTTTTGTCAATTTCTTCTTTCTATTCAAATATATTCTTGAAATGCCACTTGTTCCACTCGTTGAGTTTTTAATTTATGTATGTTAGCTTCCTAAATATTTTAAGTGTTCTATTTTCATTAACGAATGGTGCCTTCATCCACCATTCTAAAATATTTTCCTCTAGGTCTATGTCCCTGAATCATGTTTTCTCAAACTTGAAGGGTTTGTGATGAGGTTTGTAGTATGAGGTGAAGGAAAGTTGTATTGGAGCATGATTTGAGCCAATCAATGCTAAGATTGGTGCTTTCATAATTAGATTCATTTTCAACTAATCTCCTCCCATCAATAATATATCTAGCCTTTTTGCCATAATTTTTTGTCTCTTTGTCTATTGGACTAGGTAAATATTTCATTCACTATCTTTATGTAAATTAAGGAGTTTCCTTGTAAAAATTCTTGAAATTCATTTAGTGCTCTCTCACTTCTAGGGATGCCTCCTTTCTTCTCCTCTTAGCTAAGTTTTGCATTGATATCACCTCATATTAAGAAATTTTCATCCTTCAATTGTTATAATATCAAAAGTCGAGTCTAGACTTATTTTCTTTGTACTACCCCTATGGGACCATATATATTATTTACATAAAAAGGCACATTATGCAGTTGGAAGCAACATCTGCAAAACTACCATTCCTTTGTCTTTTAAATTGTTTCCATAAAAAATATAAAGGGATCCCACAAAAGGCCCAGACCCCCCAAAGCTTCATTCATGGGAACAAACATACCCTTCCACTTTATCTATTTTAAAAAAAATAAATCTTCTTCCTCTACAAATTTTGTTTCTTACAATAACACTATGTCAAAATTGCTCAAATCTATTTGGCACTTGAGCATGCACCTCATTTCAAAGGCGTTTATGCCCCTAACATTCCACATTAGGAGATTCATGGATCCTTAGGAAGGGGGCTCCCTTCCTTGATCTCAAATTTCTCCAACCTTTTACATTCCCTACAATTTCCAAATTTTCCTTAATTGTTTTCCTCTCCCCTAACCCCCTTCTCCCCTATTTTTGGTTTTTTCACCTTTGATTTTGTTTGTTCCGGAAACCTTTCTTGAAATGAATTTAATTCATCTTCTTCACTCTCTATTTATTCTTCCTCCTCTAATTGAGACACATCTCCCAACTTTCCTTCTCCTTCCCTTTGCTTACTAGTTTGGTTTTCGAGTTACATTTTTCTTATGGCATTGGTATTTTGGCCCCTACGGATCCCTCAACTTCTTTTCATTTCCCTAATATTGGATCCTTTTATTCCTCCTTCTCTTGGGAGACTATTTCTTTTTCCTTTTCCTCAACAATATGTCATTCCACCACTTTGTGATTGCTTCCTTCTATTCCTTCCTCTTCTATAAAATCTTCTTTTCTTGAACCACCCATTTTGTTCTCCAATGAGGCCACCTTCTCATTTTATTTCAATGCTTCCTTGATGTCATGAGCCACTTTTGTGCCTTCTTTCCTAGTTTCCTTCTACTTTGGACAATCATCTATCATGTGCCTTTGGGTTTGGCTTCCTTGGCACCACCACATATGGATGTCTTTCTCCACCTCTTGTCTCTAAATCTTATTTTTTGTTATGATTTCAATTTCCTTTAGGATATTTTCATTAAATACCACTTCCATGCATATCATCGCATATATTCCAGAGTCTCTTTCTTCAATCTTGTATTTATCCTTTATGAACGTCCCCACTCTATTCCTTATTTCTTTTAAGATTTTTGGGTCCTAGTATTCTTGTAGCAGGTTGTATAATCTTATCTATTATGTGACCTTTTCTACTTCTTGTTTTAAGGGATTGAAATTAGGCTATGAGTCTCTTATGAAAAAAACCAAATCCTTCCATCAAATATGGTCCTCCTTTTAATATTTTATTTTTTTTTCCATTTTTTTGGCATTCTACCATGTAGAATCTCCTCAATGGGAGTGCTTTCAAAGAGATTTACTTTCCTGATATCTTTGACACTATTGTAAGATTTTACCTTTTGATGGATATTTCCTCGCCCATTTTAAAAAGAAATAATTCTTTTCTAAATTATGCATCCTACTTTTCCATGCATAATTATCAATGACAAAGGTGATGTACTTATTTTGTGGGTTGTTGTTGAGGGGGGTCATGTTTTCACTTGTTTCTAGGTTCTAAGAATTAGGGTTTTGATTTTTATCTCTTGGTCTTTCATCCTTTCTTTTCCATCACTTTTTATCCCACATCCATTGCTCATAGTTCCTTTATTTCTCATATTATCCATATATATATGTATCATGCTATAGGAGTATCCCATGGCCTTCAGTACCCTACCCCCTTCAGACTCCATTATTTTTTTCACTACTTTCATAACAACCATGTGTTGGTGTCATCCACTTCCCAAGAGTACCATCTGCAATAGAAAACCTTCACAAAATAGAGAGAAGCACTATGCTATTTCACCAAAAAGGAGTGAATGAATTGAGATGCATAAATTACCTATTGTACAGTGTTTTAAAGACAAGAAATATCAAACGGGTGAGAAAACTACTCTACGAGAAAAAACCACATAGACTAATTACCCTAAGATAAAATTAACACATTAACACACTGCTTAAGTGCAAATTTAGGGAGAATGAAGATGAAAAAAATGAAAAATGCAATATGGGTCCTAGATACACAACCATGTTAGGTACCCATTTACAATGCAAAAATGAAACCTCTCATAACTGGAGAAAATGAGAGAAAACCTGTGGGAAAAAACCCCTCTCCAAAAGAGAGAAAATAAAACAAGAATGATGCATGGATGGAGGACTCGATCACACACCCCAAGGACTGCATACATCATGTATATACAATAAATTCCCCCCCCCCACAATGTGTAGTCTCCTACAAAAATTGTAAGTTCTTGAAGAAAAACATGATCCAATGTCAGAAAAAAACTTGTCTCCATTTTGGAAGAAACAAAACCAAGTACAAATGCAGCTATGCTTCCCACTTTAGATAGGAATCAGCAAGTAAAATCAAAATGTAGGATGAAAATGTCTCTAAAATTTGTTAATGTGTCACCAAGACCTTGGAAGATGATGCCACAAACCAATCAGGAACATGCCCAATCACAATAGGAGGTGACAAACAAAGTACTACTAGAAACTAATGTTGAACAATATCCAAAGTCAGAGATGGTTTGACAACAATTGTGCAATAACTACCATCAAAGAGGAGAGATAACCCCTCAAATGTGTCCTCCAAATCTGAAATGTGAGACTCCACAAACAAAGAACCAATGTTCGACAAATAGGAATCCCAATCAGGAAGACAATCATAATCCTATTCTTTAGGAATGATGGAAGTACCTAATGAGGGTGGATCAACTATCTTTGACAAAGAATCAGGAACCTCTGAAGCAACCACAACCTCCAAAGGATCACAAGCATGGTTTATCTTCTTTGAAGAATGAGACACACTAGTATTGGAAGGAGGGTCATCGAGAGATGGCAGAGTATCGGGATCTCCAAATGATTCTTGAAGGTAAGTCCAAAGAGAATAAGGGCTCTCAAAATGACAAAGTGAATCCAAATGGTCCTCGTCATTTATATGCTCAAATATAACTCCATAGATTCTAGCCCTAAATCCTTTCCAAATCGTATACCTACTATGTGTGTCTAGAACACAAATTTCATTATACAAATATAGAAATAGATTCTCCTCACTAAGATGGGTGAGAAAAACATTACTCCATTGCCTAAAGTTCCCTTTCTCCAAAAAAACCATTATAACTTAACAATTCTTCAAATTTTCAAAGATAGTGCTTTCACAAGTATAAAAACTTCCAAAAAAGAATTAAACTTGATTTGTAGCAAAATTTGCTGCAGCCCATTCCTTGATCTCCATGTTGATGCCAAACAAAATCCACCAAGAAAATGAACAAGATAGCCTCTAATGAGACTTGATCAAAACAAACACCTACACTGCAATGCTATTTAAATGGAAAATACCACCCCACGCTGCCAATGTGGGATAATTTTTCCCAAAAACCACTTCAAACACTGGAGCCCACCTCACTTCATGCTGCTTGGAAACCCTAAATAAATATTTTAATTTGAAACTTTATAAAGTATAAAGTTCCCCCTTGCAAATTTAAAACGTAGGCCTGTGAGAAAAAACGTGGCTACAAAAATTGATGCCCTCCAAACTGCCTTCAACTCATACCTCTTGAGCAGCAAGGAAGAAACATCTTACAAGGAAAATCATGGCCCAACAAACAAATTATGAACCTCAAAAAAAAATGCCACCAAGTCCTTTGATCTGCAATGAAGGGAATTGGTCAATTAATACTGTAGAGTTTGGACAACCGACAAAAGGAGTAAGAGGCCTATGGGAAAAAACAAGGGTCGACGTTCAAATTAAGAACCCACCGAGAGTTTCCACAGCAGGCGGGCAAGACAATGATGGCTTCAGGAAAAAATGAAAAAATGTAAATCGTACTTTGGAGAGAAATCTACCTGCCACAAACTTTAAAAATTCAAACATAGCCTTCAAACAGAAAATTGCCCTCTTCAAGGAAAATCGATCCACCCGTTGTAGATTTGAAATGTGATCTGCAAACTAAAAATAATGCCCATCAAGTACAAATCGAGCCTCTTGAACATCAAATCAGGCTTCTCAACATGCGTCAGGTAAAGAAAAATGTATGACAGTGTACAACACTCCAAGCTTTCTGAAATGAATCTATGCCTTTGCAAATTCAATATGGGTTGTTGTTGTTCAAAACGCAAAAAAAATGTCTTTCCTCCACACGCATTCAGTAGGTCTATAAAGAGCAGAATCACTGCCTCCAAATAAGTGTAAATGAAACGTCTCAGAGAATAATAACGCTTCAATGAGGAAAAGGACCAACAATCTTCTCAAACAAAAATAGGCAATTTTGAAATTTTGAAAATTTCAGATACAAGAAAACATTTAGCAAATAAACGATCTCAACCTCTTGATGAAAACTCTCAAAGGAAGGAGGGTAGAATGGGCAGCTCTGATACCATGTTGGTGTGAGCCTAAGATCACCATTTGCAGAATAAACCTTCACGAAATAGAGAGAAGTACTATGCTATTTCATCAAAAAGGAGTGAATGAATTGAGATGCATAAATTACATATTGTACAACCTTTTAAAGGAAAGAAATATCAAACGGGTGAGAAAACTACTCTACGGGAAAAAACAACCCTGAGTAATTACCCTAAGATAAACTTAACACACTAACACCATGCATTAGTATTTTTTTTCTAAAATTTTATTTTTTGAAACTTTAGTAAGATGTAACAATTAATTAGAGAAAAAAACTTTAATTTATTTTTAAATTAAAATTTGGAATTTAATTTTACATAATCTTAAATTAAAATGGAATAAACAAATTGAAACCAAAATCAAATATAAAAAATATAAAATCAAATCAAATATCATCTCTTATTCAAAATACACCAGTTAAATATTAAATTATTACATATTACATTTCAAATATAGTATAACCATAATTTGAATGTAATTTTGAACATTCATTAAATATCTTTAAAATAAATGGATAAGAAAGAGAAATTAATCTTTTTGAAAATAAGTATATAAGAAGCAATTCTAGAAAGAAATGATAATTATTTTTTTTATTGAAAAAATTCATAGACTTGAAATGACATTAATTATTCAAATGAAATTAAAAATCATTTTTATATAATTTTTTTTATATTAGTATTTTAGATAATATTATTTTTTAAAGAATTTAATAAAGAAGATCTTCCCCACCTAGTAATTCATTAAGTTTATGCTCAAAATTTGGTCAAATTTTGCTCGACAGTGATGTGGGTTTCAATTTCTGGCATTTTTATGTGGGTGAATAAAATTGATGTTCGTATGTCTTGTGCTACTTTTGCACTCTTTTTGTTTTTGCCCCATATATGGAAGTTTTATAGTTCTCTTCATATCGGTTGTTATTGGTTACTCAGTTTGGTATACTCTTCTCTATTGGTGCTTCAACCACTCTTATTTTCTGTTGGGTTGTGGAAGTCGGCTGTCCCTCCTATTTATCCAATTTCTAATTTATATTTATGGATCTATGGCGGCTTTGTGTTTGCTTTGGTAGTCTTTGGCATTTTCTGCAGTTTTCCCTGGCTTTATGGTTTCTTCAATGGGGTGGTAAAGAGTATTAGTAGTTTTAAATCATATGGAGTTCACTGTTCCTAACTCGCTTGCTCATGTGAATCTTGGTGTAATTTTTGGTTTGGGTATTGTTGATGTCTATTCGGTTGTATTTAAGGTGGTGGGTAAAGTTTAGCTTCAGGAAAATTCAAATGTTTCTTCTACTAAGATTTTTTCTCGTTTCTTTACTATTATAATGGATGTTCTCCTAGTTGTTGAGCTAGTTTTTATCGTTGCTAACAAATTTGTGCTTCTTGACTTGCTATACTTGCTATATGTTTTGGATCTTCATGAAGCCTTAAATTTGTACAATTTGGATTATGGTACCTTTCCCATTGCAGGGTTTGTTCCTAAGAATGACTTTCTCTCTAATAGTTGTTTTGGAGATCTTCTGGTTATCAGGTCTGGATTTACGAGTGACAACTTAGCGGATACTATCTCGAGATGCAATCAACTTATGGATAAAATTTCTCCTGAGGTTTTGACTAATGGTGTAAATTACCTAATGGAATTTCATTTCCTGTTTGATGAAGCTGTAAGGTCATATAACAATGCTTCTTCTTTTCCTTTGAAGTCAAATGTGTAACCTTCTTTGGATCATCTACTGCCTTTTTCATACTATGAAGCTGGATCCAGCTCGCGTGCTGACATGGAAGAATGATTTATTTTGGTCTCTGCTCCCAAGCTTTTGTACTTTATACTGAGTCTTAATTATGTGGGGAGCTTCTCTGAGTGGTGGGTGCTAAATCCTATTTGGTCACATTGTCTAGGGATTCTATGTGGTTTTGGTTGGGGTTCCCGTCTTCTTTTTTTCTTTGATTGTTTTGGAGCTATAACCAAAGGTTTTCTTCCCTGGTTCTTTCCTGCCGGTATGCTCCTTTTGAACCAGGGCTTGTAAACTCATTGCTTATTAATAAAAAATTCAATGGATTAGCCACTTTTATACAAATAAATAAATAAATATTATTTTTGAGATGTTTAATGCCACAAAATTAATATAAAAAATTATTATTTAAATTTGTAATAAGATAATTATTCACTTTATATTCTATTTAAAATTATTTAATTATTAAATAATTTATTTTTAAATATTAATAATTTAATATGTAAATGATTATCAAATTTAAAATAAAAAATAAATCTTTTAAATAATATAATCAATATATATATATTTATATTAAAAAATTAAACTAAACTACCATAACTATTTTTTTAACCAAAACCATCCAAAACTTAAACCTAACTCTTTATCATAATCTCTATAATATAGATCTTAACCAATCATCCTCAATAATTAGAATTACCATAATTTTTAAAATATATATAATAATTATTATATTACCATGCATTATACCATTCTCACCGTCACGTGTATATGTTTTATTATATTTTCAAAACTACCTTTCAACATGTGCATTCATATGGGGTATGATTGTGTTAGCTTAGTCAATTCAATCTACTACTCGTTGTTAGTCCTTGCCTTTTAAGGCAGGAGACTAATGTTTTGGGTGTGCCCATGCCTATTAATGCATTCTTCGAAAACTGTGCTACTAATTTTTATGCTATAGTTTGTGGGATTATTTTATTAATAGGGAATTTTGACCCTTTTTTGCAATTTTCTCATTAGTTGTTGGTAATTTTCTTGTGGTTTTGTATTTTCTAATTGATTTAATCATTCTAATTAATTTAATCAATTCATAATGGTTTTTTGCATACTAATTAAGTTGCATAATAGTAATTAAGTTGCATACTAATTTTGACTGGGCCAATATAGTTAATGGATTAAATGTCATAAGCAAAGCTACTGTAAGCATCTAGGGTAAGTGCACCAAGATGGTTCCCAAAAAGGGCACTTAAGTGGACAGCTTTTCTCTGAAATCAAGAAATACTAACCTTGGATGTGAAATTGAGGATACTTAGACTCAAAATTTTGAGATGGAACGAAAAGAAGAATTCAAGTGCTTTGAGTCTAATTTTTAAACTACTAATTTATTTTGAATATGATTGAGATTAAGGGGTTCAAATGAGGGATGTACACAAATTGGTGTTGTTTTTGTCAAAAAAACATAGCATAGCAACTCCTGTACGACCCTCGTATGATGAACTTTTTTTTAGTATTTTTAAAATTGCAATAGTCAAAAGTTAGCTAATAGTATGTAGTTGATGCACGATTTTTCTGATAATTTTTTAATGAATAGTTGATTTTTTACTAATTTGCGAAGTGGACATATCCTGAAAATAGAATTTTGGCTGTGCTACCCCTACAAATTTTGGAAACTAATTGATTTTTTTTTCTTTTAATTTTTTAAATTTGTATAATGGAGTCTAGTTTCTAAAAATGTAATTTTTTTGAAATTTTTTTTCAACGGTTAATTTATAATGAAAAAAATACCAAACGCCGCTTTTTGGCAAAAAAAAGACATATAGATAAAATAAATTATGGATGAAAGACTTAACATTTCCAGAAAGTGAAAAAAATTACATCGTTGGATAGCTAAGAGATAACCCAACATTACCCATGTGCTCGATTTTTTCGATATTGAACCACGTGCAATCCTGATGGTGAGCACGAACTCAATTATGAGAAATATGGTGGATTTTTTAAAAACACGTCTCTAGTCGTTGGGAATGCCCTTCAAACCTTCGGGTTGGAATTCCAAGGCAATACCAAGCTTAAAGTTCGGTAATTTTCAAAGCAAGATATAACGCGAGTGAGCTATAATGAGAGCGCATTATAACACACTCGCATTATATCTCACTTTTGACATGGTTTTTGCTTCTACGGGGAACATGTCTACTAGCACATAACACGAGCGTGTTATAATGCGCCCGCGTTATGTCTTACTTTATGTTAAACGCTAATATATTAATGTATGCTGATATATTTTTATGTATATGTATGTATGTATGCTTGTATGGATGTAAGATTATATGTGCAAATGTATTGTGCTTCTATGTATGCATTTATGTATGTCTTTAGATGAAGGGAGAATTTAGAGAGAGTCTAAAGAGATGGAGAGGGGGTCGAAGTGAGAGTTTAAGAGAGAGGGAGTGGGAGAGAAGGGGTTGGATTGAGGGGGACTTAGCTAGGTAGGGTGAGAGGGAGAGAGGGAGGGAGAGAGAGAATTGATGGAGAGGAAGAGAGAGAGAGGGGGGTGGGAGAGAGAGAATTGATGGAGAGGGAGAGAGAGAGAGAGAAAGAGAAAGAGAAAGAGAGGGTTATGTAGGTAGGGTGGGAAAGGGAGAGACTTGAGAGTGTGAGAGGGAGAGACTTGAGAGTGTGCGGGGGGTGAGAGGGAGAGACTTGAGAGATAGGTAGTGAGAGGGAGTGTGAGAGGGTGGTAGGGATTGATTGATTGAAAAAGAGGTATGCAAAAAGAGGGAGACGGTACATAGAGACAATTAGAGAGGGTGGGAGAGAGGGAAGGAAGGAGAGGTGAGATGTATAGATAGAGAGAAAGTGGTAGGGGTTGAGGGTATAGGGTTGAGGGATTAGGATGGAGGACCTATAGGATTGATGGTTTCTATGGTATTAGGGTTTAAGGTTTGAGGGTTGATGGAATAGGTTTGATGGTAGAGGGTATTTGGTTGAGGGTATAGGTTAGAAGGTTTAAGGTTTAAGCATTTAGGGTTGAAGGGTTTGGGGTTAAGGGTTTAGGGTTAAGGGTTTACTTGGTTGAGGGTAGAGGGTTTAGGGTATAGTTTTGAGGGTATATGGTTGAAAGATTAGGTTCAGGGTCCAATGTAAGGGGTAGAGGGTTTAGGTTTTAAGGATTGAGGGTTGAGCGATTAAGGGTTGAGGGTTGAGTGTTTAATGTATAGGGTAAAGGGTAGAGGGTTTAAGGGTAGAGGGTTCAAGATAGAGGGTTTAAGGTATAGGGTCGAGGGATTAGGGTTGAGGGTCCAATATATAGGGTAGAGGTTATAGGGGTTGAGAGATTAAGGGTTGAGGGATTAGGGTTTAGGGTAGAGAGTATTAGGTTGATGGTAGAGGTTAGAGGGTAGAGGGTAAAGGGTTTAACAGTTTAGGGTTTAAGGGGTTAGGGTTGAGGGTCGAGGGTTTAGGGTTGAGTGTTGAAGGGTTTAAGGGTCAAGAGGGTTGAGGGATTAGGGTAGAGATTTTACTAAGTGGGTTTGAGGGTTGGGGGACTAGGGTTGAGGGTAGAGGGTATAGGATTGGTGGTAGAGTGGTGCAGGAGCACCTAGGCTAACCTCCATGTTTTTTCATTTTTGGCTTGTATCTAACCTTAGCCAAGTTAGAGTATTTGAGTATTTTCTTTAGACCTTAGATGGTCTTGGTTTTGTTTAGGCTACGTGACCTTAGTCCTTAGGACTAAGGTCACACTATTTTCCTTTGTTAGTATGTTAGGTTTCTTTATGTTTGTTGTCTAGGGGAGATTAGGAGTCTTTAAGTTCTAAATACTTAATGAGGTTGTAAAGATGCCTTAATGTCATTTATTATGTTGGTTCCTCGAGATCTTGAGGCAATGGTGGTCCTAAGAAATAGGATCAAGGCATGGAGGAAGATGCCAAATGTGATAAGGCAGTTTGCATGGTTTGTTGCATGCAATCCGGTTACCTTTGGATTCCCTTGGAAATAGGAAGTGGAGGAGTTCGACCAACTAGCCTAGAATCATGGAGTGGGCATCTATTATGACCCAAGACTCGTATCTTTGAGAGTTAGTATTTTTTGAAAAGAGTTAGAAGTTTTTGTAATGAAGCTTTTGTGAATGAAAGAAAGGAATTATGTAATTTCTGTGTTTTCTTGTTGATACCGAGTGTTATTGAGTGGATGTGACTGTGGATGGATCGAATGTACTGAATTAGTGATAGTATTGTGTTCATAGAGTAGATACAGGTCATTTCCATTTGATAGACAAGCTAGTTTAGATTAGACATTAGTGTTAGTTGAGTCATTTTGTGTTAGAGCTCCTACTGGTCCTGTCCTGACTAGTCGGTGCTCTCATGGCTCCCCCATGATCTCTAACCTTGGGAAACGCCTAAGGATGGGTGGCATGTTAGGGGAGTCAGTAGTGTATATAATGGTAGAGTTAGGAAGCATGACAGAAAGGGAGAAGCTTCTCTTAGCCACTGATCTCTAGGCGAGCAGGTAGAGCCCAGTTAGAGAGCTAGAGGAGAAGCATTAAGGATTTCTTGTAGGGAAATGGAGTACAGTACGGCCAAGTACGGTTCCAGGAGGGTTAGGGACAGGTATTGACGTGACAGGAGGTTTGGGATCTTACAAAGTCATTTGAGTGGGGTTTGAATTAGAAAACTAGTGAATTCCTAGACATTAGGCCTATAAACCCTACATACCCTAGGTTATAGGAATCCTCTGTACAGACGTTGTCAGACTAGGAGACCAATAGAGCGATTTAAAACTTCCAAAAGGGTACTAGAATATGCTTTTAGAATTCTAGGGTCTTTGGAAGAATTTTGCAAGAAATAGCAAAAAGGGACTGGTAAGGATTACTAGGATTAGGCTTAATTGAAGTCTTCAAATGATGAAACCTTGAGCCCGGTCATGACAGAGCTAAAGAACCTCCTAAAAGGGATCAAATTGGCAAAGGTGTGATGGTAATCAATAGGCTAGACACCCCTACAACGAAGAGTGATGGATAATGAAGATTTTGGAGAAGAAGACACTTATAGTTCTCTAAGTAAGGAAGGAAATTGAGAAGGAAATTGAACTTATCACATGGTGTTTGTCCTCCAAGGTGAAGCACAAAGGGAGAGCTCTTAGAATAGAGCTAAGATTGGACTTAGTTAATCATCTAAGCCAATCAAGACCTAGAGGAGACTAGGTTCCTAGAAGAGACAAGCTAGGTCTCCTAGCAAGGTGCAAGCAAACCGAGGAGCTCATACATCATAGAGGGTAAAGGGTTTATGGGTTAGGGTTTAAGGGTTTAGGGTTTAGGGATGAGGGATTAATAGGTTATAGAGTAGAGATTATAGGAGTTGAGGGATTAAGGTTTAAGGGTTGAGGGTTGAGGGATTCAAAGGGTATAGGGGTTGAGGGATTAAATTTTAAGGGTTGAGGGTTGAGGGATTAGGTTTTAAGGGTTGAGGGATTAAGAGGGTATAGAGGTTGAGGGATTAGGGTTTAAGGGTCGAGGGATTAGGGTTTAAGGGTTCAGGATTGAGGGTTGAGGGATTAGGGTTTAAGGGTTGAGGGATTAGGATTTAAGGGTTAAGGGATTAAAAGGGTATAGGGATTGAGGGATTAGAGTTTAAGGGTTGAGTGTTTAGGGTTGAGGGATTAAGAGGGATTAGGGTTTAAGGGTTGAGGGATTAATAGGGTATAGGGGTTGAGGGATTAGGGTTTAAGGGTTGAGGGATTAGGGTTTAAGGGTTAAGGGATTAAGAGGGTATAGGGATTGAGGGAATATTGTTTAAGGGTTGAGGGTTTAGGGTTGAGGGATTAAGAGGGATTAGGGTTTAAGGGTCCCACTCTCCCCTCTCTCCCACCCACTCTATCTCCCACTCTCTCCGTCTCTCTTTCTCCCACTCTCCCCCTCTATCCCTCTCTCTCTATCTCCCACTCTCCCCTCTCTCCCTCCCACTCTATCTCCCACTCTCTCCGTCTCTCTTTCTCCCACTCTCCCCCTCTCTCCCTCCACTCTATCTCCCACTCTCTCCCTCTCTCTTTCTTCCACACTCTCCTTCTCCCTCCCTTTCTATCTTCCACTCTCCCACTCTCCCCTCTCTCCCTCCCACTCTATCTCCCACTCTATCTCCCACTCTCTCCCTCTCTTCTACCTACTCTCCCTCTCTCCCTCCACTCCCATCTCCCACTCTCCCTCTCTTTCTTCCACCTCTCATTCCTCCCCCTTTTCTATCTTCCACTCTCCTAATTTCTCCCACTCTCTCCCTCCCACTCTATCTCCCACTCTCTCCCTCTCTCTTTCTCCCACTCTCCCCCTCTCTCCCTCCACTCTATCTCCCACTCTGTCCCTCTCTCTTTCTTCCACTCTCTCCTTCAACCTCCCTTTCTATCTTCCAGTCTCCCAATCTCCCCTCTCTCCCTCCCACTCTATCTCCCACTCTCTCCCTCTCTCTTTCTCCCACTCTTCCCCTCTCTCCCTCCACTCTATCTCCCACTCTCTCCCTCTCTCTTTCTTCCAATATCTCCTTCTCCCTCCCTTTCTATCTTCCACTCTCCCACTCTCCCCTCTCTCCTCCCACTCTCATTCTCCTACCTTCCCTCCTCTTTCTCCCACTCTCCCACTCCCTCTCTCCCTCTCTTTTTCTCCCACTCTCCTCCCACTCTCCTCTCTTTCTTTCCACTTCTCTCCCCTTCCTTCCCTCCCTTCTATCTTCCACTTCCTCCTGTCTCACTTCACTCCCTCTCTCCCTCCCACTCTATCTCCCACTCTCTCCCTCTCTCTTTCTCCCACTCTCCCACTCTCTCCCTCTCTCTTTCTTCCACTCTCTCCTTCTCCCTCCCTTTCTATCTTCCACTCTCCCCCTGTCTCACTCCCACTCTCTCAAAAAATCCTATACTCTAAAAAATACACTAAGAAAATTAAATTTCACATAACGCGCTCATGTTATAACGCGAGCACGTTTTGTAGTCCACTAAAATGGTAAAAAAATCTATATACTCTTGATTTGAAGGCCCACAGTCTGCATATTCCCCTGGTTCTGCACGTGCTCCAACAAAAAATATCTTTTTGATGATGTTGTGAAGTGTGCAAGCATCTTTTTCACATTCCACGATATTTTTACCACCTTTGCATGAAATAGCAGAGTTTCCACGTTGAAAGACATATAATATCAATTGAAGTTTGAATTCCATTGATAACTGATATACAATTGAAGTGTGGAAGGGAACAAGCTTTTGAACAAGTCAAATTGTTGTGGAGTTTGAAGAAAGAAGTAGCTAAGGCTACATAATTGGGTTGAACTCCTCCATTTGAAAGTCTGGTTTTTAAGGTATGTGAAGTATTTACAAATTTTCTTTCATTCTATTATGGATTGCCTTCATTTTTTGTTTGTCATTATAACCTTAGGTTGTCAATGCAAATTTTAAATTACTAAATTATATACACAATTATTTACACTCACCAATTACCAGCTTACACTTGCCAATTATAGAAATTCAGTACAATTCACCAAAATTCATCCTTTAAGACAACTCCAAGCCTCTCCCATTCATCTGAAGGGTCCAAACACCTTCCAATACCTCTGCACAAACTGATGCAGTACAAAGGAAGAAACCAACACCTTTCTTGACACACTTATTCAACTATATTTCCCTTCACAAAACAATTTATTCGTATACTCAAATTAGCATTAAGAGTTCCCAATTCCTTAAGGACCTTCAAAACACCTTCAAAAATCTTGAAAATAACTGATTACAATCAACTAGGTTCCTCAAAACATCAACCAATGATTATGTCATTCACAAGTTGTTTAGTTCTAGGTCTCAAAACAAGATAATTTCTAAGTTTTAGGACCTTACCCGCTCAACTAGGCTTCCAATACAAAAACCCCCATTTTTCAAAGCAAAGAGGGAGGGTTTATAGAAACTCCTATACCCAGGCCTTCCCATACCATTCCAAAGCATCAAACATCTTCAAAATACCCTGCACAAGGTCAAAAGTTCATTACATAGACCACTCCTTCAACAATTAATGGGGAGTCTTATCTTTCAAGAGAAATCTCGCTCTTCCCAAGACCTATTCTCTAGTCTTCCTAGGGTATTCCTCTCTACCCTACTCAGGGATCCCTCCTAAACCCCTCTCACCTCATAAGACTCTCCACCAATTTCAAATTCTTCACCATTGCTCTCATTTTGCCACTAAGCTTCCGTGGGCTCTACACTGACCCAAAGTGTCCTAACCACTCCAGGGGCTAGGAAAGGGTATTCTCACTATCCCCTTGTTTATTTGAATCCTCATTGATCCATCTCATATGATTATTTCACCTTGTACCCATCGCTTTCTTGAAAAACCCAATTTTAGGCCTTGTAGCCTTTTGCCCAATTAAGCCTCCTAGAACCCGTTTTCTTGGATTTTCTCAAAAACGGTCTTAACAATCGCCAAATATTTTTATAGATTATTTCTATTGGTACCCTAGGATTCAATATTTACTAGGTTTTTAGTCCCTTTGGCATCTGTACATAGGACCGTCCTCATACTTCCTATTTTTAAGGGTTCCTTGGGTTCTGGCTCATTTTTCCAACTTTGAGGGCTTCAATGAGCTCCTCAACTCTCCTCCTTGCACACACATGTCTAGAATACATGTTCCCACACTCTCTTTCTCTTGATTGGCACAAACCAATCCATTTAGCAACTTTCTTTACTACTGTCCTCTCCAAGCCACTAGCCAGAATGCACTCGCACTCGCCTAGTTCTTGATGAATTCACCATCTCCCCTGCAAACCAAGACACCACACACCATATGTACACTATAAAAAAATTCCCCTACTTGATTCCAAGTGGCCATGGTAGCCTTTACACAGGAATTCAAGTGGGGATCATTATTTCCAAAAACTGGCCTTAATCGGCTATGAGACCAAAAACTCTTAAAACTTGCAGAACATAAAGCAATTGAACTAAATGGTTAATATAATGCTTCACATAGTAATTAAGTGACAAAATTGAAAGATTCAAAGCATTATACATGTCCTTTCAATCCATTCTTGACTGGATGAAGGCACAAAAACAGAAATTTAATGAAATTTGCACTCTTCCAACTCACAAATTCCCCTTCCAAAACTCCAAATCGTACAATAGATTTCCCACATGCTCAATTAGGGTTTTCCTGACCTTATATACCTTCCTCCCACATGCTAGGACCCTTCGATCGGGCTTAGAGCATCATTAATTCCCTTTTCCCACTTTTAGGACAAATTGCCAAGTCTACATGGACTAATTTGCCTAATTTCATCATTCAGGCTTCTCCAAACTTCAAGGCTCTAGACTACCCTAATTTTGCCTTAACTAACACATAAATGAATCCTTCAATGACATATATTTTTCAATTATCTTGAATGGATACATTTTTTAGGAACTAATATTCGTCTCATTACCATGGTACAGATAAAATTATCCGCCATGCTGAAGAAAAAGACAAAGAGGAAACTAACAGACGAAAAGAACGAAACCTTGAAAGAAAAGGAGAGAGTTCGGGTGGTGGCATATAATGAAAAGAATAAATTGGAAAAGATTGATGAAAATAACCCAATTGTAGAGGAACCTCAACCGTCAAAAAGAGAATAGGAATTGGCAGCACAAAAGACACGAATGCGAAAGCATCGTCGTAAGACAGATTCAGATACCATAGTTGGAGACACACCCTCTACGACAAGTGAATATGAAGGGACACCATTAAGCACAAGCGAATATGGAGGGACACCATCTAGCACAAGTGAATATGGACGGACACCATCTACTGCAAGTGAATATGGAGGAACACCATTTACCACAAGTGAATATTGTTGGACACCATCCAACACATTTCAAGTTGAGAGTACATCATCACTCGAAATTGATTAAGAAGGTATGCCATCATTCCCATGTGAACCTCAAGGTATGTTTTCTTCTCCACCCTCGATCGAAGGTATGCAATCTAGCCCACCTCAATTAAATATTGATGAAATTCCTAATGTTGAGATGTATGTACCTAGGAGAACACCACCAAGAATTTTGCGTAAAAAGCCAAAGTATTTGATTATTATTGATGATGATATTTTGCAGCACATGGAAGGTAAGATTTCAACATGCACTTGTAGAAGATATGTTGATAAGATTTGGGAACGATTCTTTGAAAGGCTAAATGAGACTGCAAGATGTCAACTATTTGTTGAAATGATGCAGGGTGTAAAATATAGGAACATCATGAAGACTCTTGGGTTGAGAACATCAAATGCATCGAGTGAAGACACTATTGTGAAGAATCTAATGGATGCTTATGAGAGTGTGGGTAAGACCTCATGCTCAAAGGATAGTAATGTCACCCGACGTGTCATTACATCGACTTTGGTAAGTTATCAAACAAAGAGAGCTCGCCTAATTAAAAAGACTAGTGAAAAAATGGGAATTAGTAGAAAGACTTTATCAAGAGCCATTCAAAGGCGGCAAAGAATTGAGGGCAATGATACAAATGAATTATGGGCATTCTCGGGGAGACTATCACGAAAAGATAAAGAAGTTGTCAAAGCCTTGAGAACACTAATTTAAGAGTATTGGAAGAATAACACAAGGCCATCTCCGAATCAAAGGGATGTGGTAAGAAGGAGAATCGGTAGTCAGAATCGTGAGCCACATCCAAAGCATTTTTTGGATATGACTCAAACCCAATTTTTTCGGAAATTTGAAAATGATTATCCTCAAATTAGTATTTCTCAAATAGTTTTTGAACTGCTTAAACCTTTTTATGTCAAGATAAATCACACACGTACTACTTGTTGTTTTAGACTACATATTGAATTTTCTAACCAAGATAAATCACACACGCACTACTTTTTGGTTGATGGATGATACTAACATTACACCATATGAAGACTGTTGTACACTAATAGGATCGAGTGAGGTACACTCTTTCCTTAGCTGAAATACAGGTTCATGGAGTATCGATACACGAAAGATAGCATGCTTTTGTTCTTCATGTACAATGCAAGACTGGAATGATTGTGAGTCAGGAGAGTGGGTTGACAAATGGTTCACAAGTTATCTTAGCCCACTTCACACGTATCACCCTCCGACGGCATTGGAACTGACACAGATAGAATCATCGGTGGACTTTGACCACATATCAGATCTAGTTCAACGAGGTGATATATCTACTTTCTTAGTTGTTGAAATTTCATATCGTTAGATCTTACTTTGTACTGTATTCGTAATGTTGACAAATTTTAAGAGATTTTTTGCACATATCTATGCAAGGCATGTTTATGCAGTTATTGCAGATGAAGACAATGAAGAGGGAACAAACTATTACTTATGTTGAGACAAAAAATAAATTGGAGGCCCCAGCTATAGATGGAGAAAACATCGAATACACAACAGGGTTAGTTGTGGTTACTGGAACATGGCTTAGAAGGTACCCACATTCAAGTGTTAAAAATTGGCTATTTTAGGACTTTGACATGCATCGTAAGATTCTTCATTACTCAAACCTTGTCATGGAATCCAATGTTCATTTGACCAAATATGGGGATAGACCTTTGAACAAAACGTTATGGAAGGTCTGTGAGTCTGACCATGAGGCAATACTTGACACAATAAAGAGTAGAGCAGACCCAGATGGTTCATTGGATTAATTTGTAAGTATATGCACATTGGTTCTTATTAATTTATACTTGTATGCACATTAATTTGTTTGATGTCAATGCTATCATCTTCTTTTACAGTGATTGGTGTCCCCTTGCAAAAAATGCAGATATATGAGCCATCCAAGAGAATGTCAACTGGAAAAGCAATGCAACATCCTTATTTTGATGCCTGCATGCAACATCTGTAAGTGCCTTCCATCTATTTTTATTTCATTTCCATTTTGGATGCTCCTTATTTTTCTCTTTTACTTTGCATATTTGTAAGTAAACTACTAAGGGTTGATTGATCTTTCATTGCAGAAAATGCTGATTTAAGAGCCATCAAAGAAAATCTCAGCCAAAAAAGCAATGCAACATACTTATTTTGATGATTTTGACAAATCTCAATTTTGAGTTCAAGCCATTGTAAGAGAGCATGTGAAGCTTAGCGAGGGAATCTCAAGTTACTCATTTGAAGTTAACCTCGTGATGAGCATCTATGATGTAGACATTTAAAGAGAACCTTGAATATATGAGGGACATTGTAAAAGATCTGAGAGAATGAAGTGCCAGAGGCATTGTAATAAGATTTAATTACATAATGAGATATACTCAAATATTGTAAGGTTGAAGTTCATGTTTGGTGTAGTAGCACCTTGTTCTGTAAATGCCTTGAGTAGGAAAATTTGCAAACTTTGAATTTTGAAATGTAAACAATTTGTACACATTATTCTGCAACTCGTGTGACCAAGCGGAATGTTCCAACACGTCTGAATAGGTATGTTTATGCTAGGCATGCTCTCTTTTGGCACTGAAACACGTATAATCGCTCCGAGCTATGTTCCACCGGATTGATCCCTTAGGGGTCCAACGTGCAAAATGGCTGCAAACTTCAGCATGCTAGTACTCGGATACTGTGACACTTAGAAACTTCTCGTCTAATCTTACAGAAAGGTGTTAGGCCCCTCTAGAAAAACCTCTCTCGGTTTTGGCTATCTTGGAGTAGTTTTCTCATGGCAGTAGATTTTCACTTGATGGAAAAAGTGTCAAATTCAAGCAGTGCAAAGTTGCAAAGTGGTGCAACTTTCGCTCTGTAACTCGTGTGACCAAGCAGACTATTCCAACATGTCTGAATAGGTATTTTTATGCTAGGCACGATCCTCTTTCACACCGAAACACCTGGAATCGCTTTGAACTATGTTCCACCGGATCGATCCCTTAAGGGTCCAAAGTGCAAAATGGCTGCAAACTTCAACATGATAGTACTCGGATACCGTGACACTTAGAAACTTCTTGTCTAATCCTATAGAAAGGTGTTGGACCTCTCTAGAAAAACCTCTCTCGGTTTTGGCTATCTTGGAGTGGTTTTCTCATGGCGAAGGATTTTCACTTGATGGAAAAGGTGTCAAATTCAAGCAGTGCAAAGTTGCAAAGTGGTGCAACTTTCGCTCTGCAACTTGTGTGACCAAGCGAACTATTCCAACACATCCGAATAGGTATTTTTATGCTATGCATGGTCCTCTTTCGCACCGAAACATGTGGAATCGCTCTGAGCTATGTTCCACCAGATCGATCCCTTAAAGGTCCAAAGTGCAAAATGGCTGCAAACTTCAGCATGTTAGTACTCGAATACCATGACACTTAGAAACTTCTTGTCTAATCCTACAAAAAGGTGTTGTTCCCCTCTAGAAAAACCTCTCTCAGTTTTGACTATCTTGGAGTGGTTTTCTCATGGCGAAGGATTTTCACTTGATGGAAAAGGTGTCATATTCAAGTTGTGCAAAGTTGCAAAGTGGTGCAACTTTCGCTTTGCAACTCGTGTGACCAAGTGGACTGTTCCAACACATTCAAATAGGTATTTTTATGCTAGGCATGGTCCTCTTTCACACCGAAACATGTGGAATCACTCCGAGTTATGTTCCACCAGATTGATCCCTTAAGTGTCCAAAGTGCAAAATGGCTGCAAACTTCAGCATGCTATTACTCAGATGTCGTGATGCTTAGAAACTTATCATCTGATCCTATAGGATTATGTTGAGCCTATTTAAAGAAACCTCTCTCGGTTTTGGCTATCTCGGAGTGGTTTTCCAGTGGTGGCAGATTTTTACTTGATGGAAAAAGGATCAAATGCAAGCAGTGGAAAGTTGCAGAGTGGTGCAACTTTCATTCTGCAACTTGTGTGACCAAGCGGACTGTTCCAACATGTCCAAATAGGTATATTTACACTAAGCATGGTCATCTTTTGCACCGAAATATGTGGAATCGCTCTAAGCTATGTTCCACCGGATTCGATCCCTTAGGTTGGAGGAGTCTTAAGTTGCAAATTTGTAAGTTCCTTAAAGCAACAAATTTGAAATGATATTGAATGGCCCACTTAGCACTCATTGCATCTAAGTGATGCTCATAGAGGTGAGGCACTAGGCCTTCCCAGGAGGTCACCCATTCCAGTATACTCCAGCTCAAGTGCTTAACCACAAATTTTTTTCCCCAAGAAGGAACAGTGGAAAAGGCAGAATCCACTGTACTTTTGATGAGTGGAAAGGAATTCCTAAGAGACATGAAGGAGGAAGAAGGAGTTGTCTATGCAATCATGTTGAAGCCAAAGGAGGAGGAGTCACCTAGTCGGCTACCTATGACAGCAAAGGTGAAGCAACTTTTGGATCAGTTCAGGGATGTCATTTGTGAAGGCACACCAGCTACACTACCACATAAGAGGGCAATTAGTCATCAAATTGACTTTGTACTAGGAGCAACATTGCCTAACAAGGTTGCATACAAAATAACACCAGAGCAGATCAAGGAGATAGCAAGGCAAGTTCAAAAACTTTTGGACCAAGGGTTGATCAGGAAAACCATCAACCCATGTGTTGTTCCAGTGGTGTTGGCACCTAAGAAGGGAGATAAGTGGAGAATGTGTACTGATTCTAGGGCCATAAATAGGATAACCATTAGATATAGGTTTCCTATTCCTAGGATAGAAGACTTAATGGACTGCTTAAGGGGGTGCTAAGTACTACTCCAAGATTGATTTGAAAAGTGGCTACTATCAGATTAGGATGAAAGAGGGAGATGAATGGAAGTCAACTTTTAAAACCACAGAGGGGTTATATGAGTGGTTAGTAATGTTGTAGATGAAAAGGATAGGGCCATGCAAAGTGTTGGCTAAGTATGGATCCAATGCATACAAGGTGGAGTTACCCAAGCAGATGTCCATTTCGCCTATCTTCAATGTGAAGGACTTGGTGAAGTATAAAGGAACATAAATGGATGAGGAATAGTATAGTGCTAAGGTGAGTAAGGATGTGGATGAACTCAAGGTACCTGATCAGATCAGACCACAAGTGGACAAGATTCTAGACTCAAGGGTGAAGAAGAAGACTAGGCACAAGACATACATGGAGCACCTAGTGAAGTGGAGACATCAACCAGAGTCAGAGGATACTTGGATACACGAAAGTGACTTTAAGAAGCATGGAATTAGTGAGGAGCTCTTGACACCACAGGTTCCTTAACTTCTTTGTTGTAGGGGGGAGAATGGTGCAGGAGCACCTTAAGGTCTTTTGGAGAGATCTTTGCAATTTTGGCTTGTAGGTGGTTCTAGCCAACCACCAAGGGAATAAGGACTATGATGTAAATTCCCAAGAGTGTTTTTGATGAGTGAATTGGAAATACGTTTGTTAGGGGCTTGCGGTTTGGGTAAGTCTTGGACACTGTGAGCATTTTGAGCAATGTTGCCTTTGCTATTTGTCCTAAAAGATGGAAAATGGCATTAATGATGCTCTAAGCCAGACCCAAGGGTCCTAGAACATGGGATAAATGTATATAAGGTTAAAAAAACCCTAATACCTAGGTTGGCGGATTGTTTTCATGAATTGAGACTTGGAGAGTACATTTTTGTGATTTGAAGAGAGCAAGTTTTCATTGAATTTCTGTGTTTGAGCCTTCATCCAATCAAGAATGGATTGAAAGGACTTATCTAATGCTTTGATTCTTCCATTCGTGTCACTTACTTACCTTGTGTAACATTATATTATTCATCTAGATCGACTGGTTATCTTTTTGCAAGTTTTTGGTGTTCTTGGTCTCATTGCCGGTTCAGGCCAGTTTTTTGAATAATGAGTCCCACTTGACTTCTTGTGGCTTTCCTCTCATGGCCACTTGGAATCAAGTTGGGGAATGTGTAAATATTGTACATATAGGTTTTGGGGTCTTGTTTTGCAGGGAAGGTGATGAAATCATCAAGCACTAGGCGAGTGCAAGTGCATTCTGGCTAGTAGCTTGGAGAGGACAACAGCAAGGAGAGTTGCTAAATGGATTGGTTTGTGCCAATCAAGAGTATGGGAGTGTAGGCACATGTATCTCAGTCATTTGTGTGCTAGGAGGAGAGTTGATGAGGTTGTTGAAGCCGTCAAAGAAGGAAAAAGAGCCAAAAACCCTAGGAACCCTTAAAAATAGGGGGTTTGAGGACAATCATATATACGGACACTCGTAGGACCTAAGGCCTAGTAAATCTTGGAGCATTGATAGTCAAAAGAAATAATATACAAAAAAGATTGGGGGTTGTTAAGACTGTTTGTGAGAAAAGTCAAGAAAACGGGTTCTAGGAGGCCAAATTGGGGCAGAAGGCTACAAGGCCTAAAATTGAGTTTTTCAAGAAAGCGATGGGTAAAAAGTGAAAGAATCTAATAAGATGGATCAGTGAGGAGAAAAATCAACAAAGGGACAACTAGGACACCCTTCCCTAGCCCTGGAGTGGTTAGGACACTTTGTGTCAGTGTGGAGCCCAAGGAAGCTTAGTGGTGGATTGGGAGTGATGGAGAAGAATTTGAAATTGGTGGAGAGTCTTATGTGGTGAGAGGGGTTTAGGAGTGATCCCTTAGTTGGGTAGAGAGGAATACCCTAGGAAGACCAGATAATAGGTCTTGGGAAGAGCAAGAGTGCTCTTGAGGGATAAATGGTTTGTTTGGAAACAAGGATGGGTTCTCTCTTCATCGACATATACATTATTCCTCGATGTGTTCACACCAGTGTTACAAGACTAGGACTTGCCTCGGACTTGACAAGCCATTTTTTGACATGGACTCGGGCTCGGAGCCCAGACTCGAAAAATAGAAAAACCTAAGAAATTCAAAGATTTGTAAGGATTTAAAACTTGTTTCATGCACCCTTTAATAAATAAACCTTAAAGACACAATAAAATCATCAAATAGAAATTACTATGATCCCATACACAAACATAGATCAATCACATAAGTATAAGCACAAATTTTAGCTAAAGGAAATAACACATTTAGATATATAAATATTGTGATATTGCTATCAGGATTCAATCGTGTAGTTTTACAAGTCAAACTCATTGACCCATGATTCATCAGTAGTGGTTCACAAGAACCCATCTCTCATGATAATGAATGGTTCATAAGGAGGAAGATAAATCTTCATACATTTCTTCTATCACAAATGGGATAAGTGCTTGGTTTCATGAAGGTCATGAGACAACCATTAATGGGGAGTGGATACATGAAGAATTGATGGAGAATGATAATGGCTTCAGACCTGCTATAAAGGAAATTTTTTTCATTTCAATGATGCAAGAGGTTTTTGGTTTCACTACCAAAATGAGCCTACGAAGAATGCACGTGAAACTCCTTTTGACCTTGAGGGTGTACTTACTCCATCTCAAGGATCATGCATTGAGGATGACATAGATCAATGCTAGGGCTAACCAATTAATAATTACACACGTGAATAAGTCAAACATGTACATGTCAATAAGGGAACTACAAGTACTCAGTAAGCCTCAAAAAGTATACACATGAATACATAGTATACACAAATAAAAACAAAGTATATGCACGAATACAAGGTATATGCATGAAAACATGTAAGCCACAAAGTATACACTTGAATGCACGTAAGTCACAAAGTATACACGTAATTTGTAAAGTATACACTTGAATATACGTAACTCATATTTATTGAACCATCAATTTAGAATGCAAATATGGACAGGCATCAAAAAAAGATATTTGTATTAACCAAATAGCCATGTAGGCATACATAAATATATGTTGATATAAGTATGAAATATATGTACAAAATAGCCATGTAGGCTTACGACAATGCCATCTAGGCATACAATGTCAAATATGTCCAATAAAAAATATGTACAAAACTGCCATGTAGGCATACAATAAAGGACTCTGGAATAAAAAGTCATTACTCTCCATGCCCAGGAAATAAAATCTTTCCCTTTCCTTTTCACTCGGATGGCAATAGGTCTGTCACTCATTTTTTCTGTGCTCCTGGAGTGCTCCTGCTACTCCTCCTAGGGTTTAGTTCATGGTGAATTTTTAACTGTTACAATAAGAAGTAAAGACATGAATATATAGAAATTACATTATAAAAAATGATATATTTGACAAAATAATCACTTACAACCATCTCACGATCTCTGTCCATGAGGGAAATATCCTCATGCCCATGCTCAGGCATGCTCAAGCCCTATATAAACCATGCAAATAGACAAAAACTACGTGAATCAATAATGGTTTGATTTCTCACTAACTAACATCTATAACAACAAATGTAAATTAAAATTTACTAATTTGCCTCACACCTCTTCTGTCAGAGCCATCGAGGATTGTGTAGTAGATGTCACACCAATATCCATTGGCCTTGTCACATTCGAAGGAGTATTATCTCACAACAACTGAAAATAAAACAACAAATTATTTAATGTAATCAACGATGTGCACGCATAAACTACACAAATCTATTAAGTACTTGATTCATTAGTTAAACTCTTTATTCGATTTCCTATGTGAAGGTTTGAGTAAATCCACCACCACAGGGAAGTGTTCCATCAAAACCTCCAATATTAGTCTGTTCAACATCCAAAATTGCATATTAAATTACCATTCGTAAAATAATGCCATTAATATGCAATAAACTTATAATTGTTTACTAGTTACATACCCTAGCGATAGGTGTACTGCAAATATAGGTTGGTGGGGGGGCAATGTATCCAGTCTCAACACTGTGACCTTGCAATTTTATTAAAATCATAAAAAAAAATTAGTTAATCTTGCATTTCAAAATCGAAATTTAATAAATTAAATTCAATGAACACATGCACTAAATTTTACCTGACTATCAATGCCATATGCCTCATACAAAATGTCAGCTGCCCTCTCCATCTCCATAGCTGCAGATGGATCCTATGTACCAGTCTCCCGAGGGTCGGTGGGGTCATGTGAACAAGTAGCCCCGCAAGATTGACACACATGTGTTCGAAGACCACCACTAGAAGACTCCCCTAGATGGCACTGTAGAATAGGGCTAGTATGATGGATGACACTCTGGGTCAAAGTGTTGATTGCCTGTAATGTCTCTACGTCAGCACTTTCCTTCACGACAGAAGGCATAACAATGTTCTCATGAGGTGGCCTAGCGAGAGCTCATCTACCTTGTCGTGTAGGATCCGGCTGTGCACCAGGTCTATCCTGAGCTGACCCCCCACCTCTCCCCTGGAAATCCCTCATATCAAAATAATTTGGGATTTTGTTCAATGTGAACTCACTGTATAGTTTCTTAAGGAAATATTGCGGGACCTCGCAATTGTTGCATGGTGGGTAATCGAAGACCATGTACCACCTATCATAAAACCACTCCTTCATTTATTGGTGGTGGCACCAATGGATAGGAAACCTCTTCGTATTGAGGGTAAGATTTTGATTTGTGCGTGGGTCGGTGAATAATGAACCAATGGATAGGAAACCTCTTCGCATTGAGGGTAAGATTTTGATTTGTGCGTGGGTCGGTGAATAATGAACACAAATCACCTTTTGTTATTTTTAAATCTTTCACATCCTTGTATGATAGTTTGTTTGCATAATACTCCCTAGCTGCCTGCCTCCTATCTTCCCATCCAGTTATTTGTTTGCTAATTGAATCTACATTTGTTAACATATCTTTCAATGAATTTTCTAGGTTCATTCTTTCTTTGGTTGAACCATTTGGATCACTCAACCTATTGATCAAATCCTCAATTTATTTTTTGTTGTTCTCAATTTCACTCATTAAATTTTGTTGAGTGATTGGTGGAGGAGGTTGATGTTGTGGTTGATTTTGATCTTGAGGATTTGGTTGGTCCTCCTGTTGAGGATTTTGAGGGTTTGCAGGTTGATTTGCATCTCCTAAAAATTCAAACAAATAGATATCAAATTCAACCTAAAACTAACAAATTCAAAACAAAAAGCATAGAATCCTTACCTCTTACAGCTCCTCGTCGTCGTGGCGCCATCGTTGTGAAGAAGTTTAGATTCTTGGTGAAGAAATTCTTCTCCTAGAATGCGAGCGTGATATTTGGGGTTTTTGGCCGCGGGTGGAGCAAAAAAACTAGTCGAAATGCAAATGAGAGATTTGCATTTGTTTTTTTGCTTTTAACAGAAGAGAACGCGAGTGTGTTATAATGTGCTCACATTATGTCTTTGTATTTGTGGCCGAAGGGAACTTGTCTAAGTTTAACGAAAGCCATAACGTGAGCGCGTTATAACACACTCACATTATGCTTTTCAACTTTTTGTTTTTTAGGTTGTCCACGGAATTGCTACCCATTTCCATGCACCGACCCTCTACAGAACCCTATCTACGATTAATAGATTAAATTTTATATGAGAAGTTGTTGGAAGAATCTACAGAACCATATCTACAAAACCCTATCTATCTATAGTTAATGGATTGCCTACTAGAAGCTACTATGAATAATGATATGGGTGTTCATTTGACTTGTTTCAATTCTACCCGTTAATTCAAGCTACATTGCTTCTGTTACCCATGCACATTCCTTTACAATGGCATGGGGTATTTAGTTGTGTTATTTCAATTCTACTTCTTGATTCATTTTTCTTCCAATGTGCTTTATTAGTTGCGTTATGATTGATTTAATTGATTATCATTGAGATAATTAGATGTCTCTGCATTCATTTGGAGCCCAATTCCTAATTTCTTCTTTGTAAGGAGATGAAGGTCTCTAGTGCAATAGAGTGGATTGTTTGAATAGAAATAACACATAGTAATACTATCATTCCCCTATCTACTGGTGCCATAGCCATGGTCACTGTCACCATTTTGACATTAGTGAGCACAAAATTTCCACTCTTTGAGAAATAAAATACATGAAAATATTGAATTACAGGTTGAGTTTTGGGTTGCAGCCGAAGAGAACAGGACACCATCATTCAAAAGATAAATAAAAGACATGGAAATATTTCTCAAACATGTAGGTTTTTTTAAACCCTATTTCTTCCCTTTTTTCTTCAGATCAAGAAGTAGGTGTGACCCTGATCACAATGCCCTTTGTTTGACAACTATATATTATTTGGATGCATGAATTCCTTAACCAGATTAACATGATTGTAACTTCTTTCTCTATGTTTTATGTTTTATAGAGCTCCCCTGGTTGTAGGTTGGCCACCCATTACTCCTCTCTCACAGGTTTAAGCTTCTCTTTCGGGGATTACTGTGGCAATGAAAAAAGTATTCCTTCTACTTTTCCTTGCTTGTTTGGGCCCTCCTTGTGAACTAGGCTTAATGTTTCCTTGATTTAGTGTTGTAATGTGGTTGAAAAATTCACATTAGGTCTTGGGCCCTTATGAACTAATGAATTTAAGTGGTACCTTGCTAAAGTTTTGTGAAGTATTGTAACACACTTTCACACTTTTCTAAGGTTTTATTAATTAACTAAACCTAATAAACCTTCTTTCAATCAAAATACACCTTAATCTTACCTTCTTTGGAGTGTTGTAAAGTGTTATAACACACTTTCACACTTTTCTAGGCTTGTCATTAATAATTGGGATTTATTATGCTTTAATTGGCCCTATTTTGTATCTACAAGCCTCATTTATTGCATTCTTTTGAGGATAATCCTGACACCAATCATTAGCTAATCATAATTCGGGTGTTTCAAGTTTGAGTGGCCCAAATTTAGTGATTTGGGACTCATTCACCACCTTGGGCGAATGGGTCCCACCTAGATCTTTTGGTCCCAAACTTGATTTCACACATTTCTAAGCATTTTTTAAAATGGTCCCAAAAATTAGGCCTGGTGGGACTCATTCGCCACCTTGGGAAATGAGTCTGGTGTGTTCCAAAATCAAAATTAATTCAAATTTGTGGTGAGCTTTTATTCTCCTAGATCTGATGTCAACTTGTAGTGTTGTAATTTCAGGAATTCTTACATAATTGAGTATAAATAAAAGGTTATTTCACTCATTTTGATCCAAGACTTTTGTGAGAGCATTCATAACAGAAAATTTGTGTTCACAAGAGCATTCAAGGGTAGATTATCAAGCTGTAAGAGAGGGGGACCAACCACACCAATGCTCTAGGTCATAGCGAGCCGAGAGCGGAGGGCTGCCCTAACCTACCTCACTCTAAAAGGAAAAGGATCGAGAATGAAGACAACTATGTAGTACTTATGTCACTCTTCATACCCGAGTTCAGGTTTAGGCTAGGCGAGCTAGTTTTTGGAGTGGATACTATGTCTCAGAAAAATATTTGTTTGATGACAACATCGTAGTTTTGGAACAACAGCACGATGCACTAGCATTTCTTGAACGCATTGGCATTCATACGGTCAGAAAATAGTAAACACAATAGGAACTACCAAAAAACCTACTAACAACCTAGCTATTAAATCTATATGGTAAAAACAAAATGAGAAAGTATAGGAACTAGATATTAAAATGATAAAGCAAGCAAATAAGAACTAGGGTGATGAAGATGATCTCACAGAGGCACTAGTTCGCCAGCTAGCTCCATGTGTACATCCTCCTACACACAAGAAAGAGGGAAAAAAAATTCTCGATTGTATAGGGGCTTGCCTCAGTCAAACCCCTATTTTGGTGTTTCCACCTCCATAGATAGCCAGAAAGAAATAAGCACTACAAACAATGTTATGCTACTCATCCAAATCATAGAGGAGAGGAGTGAAGCGTTACCACCTCCACCCAAAATATCACTATCAAATGGAAGGAGAAAGCAAGCTACAAACTTGGAAAAGTCACCACTGCCACAACCGTGGTGAAAGGAGGTCTCGGAAGACTCCAAGCTCACAACATCTATAATGGCCTCACACTTGTAATGTGGATTTGGTGGAGTGTTACTACTGCTGCAATGCTCAAAAGTGGGATGCTAGAATGTTGCTTGAGAGTGAGTGAGATGTTGGAGAGTTCAAGTGAACTACGAGAGCATGTGAAGAGAAAAGATAGAGCCTCAAATGAAGTGAGAATGGATGAATTTGAAGGAAGAATGAGCAATAATCTACCATTTTTTGGGTCGGTTCGTCTAAGAGAGATGCTACAATTTGACCCCAATTGGGTGTGTAATGCCTCTGGAAACTTTAGATGCAGGAATCCATCAAGGATGGCAGCACACCTCATAAATGTCTGTGTGCCATGCATTAGTCCCCGAAAAATATTCTCTCACTGACACAAAGGACATTTGCAAAGTGGATGGAAGGAAGTTGGGTGATGTGGAATTTTTCCTTTGGATTTGATTTTCTAAGGTGAGGGTATGTGAAAGGGAATTTTCCCAAGGGGTGCAAATTCGCTCCTATATATTTTCCCCTCATTTTACCGAGCACAAATACTAATGAGTGCTTCGGTAAAGTAGATCAAATAGTTAGTAGGGTTAGAAATGTATACCTAAATCATCGAGGAAGCAGACTATGATCTGGCGAAATTGAGTTCACTTGATAGGAAAAGGACTCCACATGTACTCTCCCTAAGGAGATTCAAACAAAAGACTCCATAGCCCTGCAGAACTATGAAGCTGCACAAAGTACTCCGAAGGCCCTCAGACCGATGATGGAAAAACACCGCAGGATGAAAGCGTCTCACAGGCCCACTGAGCTTCAAGGAGGCAACCCCCAATATCTCTCTCATAAAGGAAGCCCCATGAATTAAGCACCTTGCAGGCCCGCAAACCTGCAAGAAGGTGACCCTCAAGATCTCTCACATGGAGGAAGCCTAGAGAAGTAAGTGCCTCATAGGCCCATACACCTGTAAGGAAGCATCCCCCAAGATCGCTCACATGGAGGAAACCTAGAGATGTAAGAGGACTCCATAGAGTTAGAAAGTGGCTTCACAGGCGCACCTATGAATCAACATGTTAATTTGGAGATAAAACATGCCAAGAAACACAAGGCAACCACATAGTCAGACAAGCAGAAGATGCATTGTTTGAAAGTGAAAATGAGATTTTTTTTCTCAAATTGATTCATCATCAAGGAACTAGAAAGGAAGAAAATACCCCTTGCAAGGGGAGGTTTGAAGCTTCTCCCAAAGGAAAAGGCTACTTCCTCATCAGAGGAGATTTTCCAAGGTCTTTCTTTGTGAACCCATGATGAAGGAAACACACTCCATTAGGGGTCCCAGTCGAGAATGCGATTTTAAAAAAGAGGTTTGCAAGGATTTTTGAAAAAATATTCGTTGGTAACGAATGTGTTTTCTGAAAATCAAAGTATCATGAAGAGATGTCATCACAAATAGAAGGAAAAACTCAAGCAAAGAAGAGAGAAAGATAAGAAAAGAGTGAAAGAGAAATAATCAAAAATAGAGGACAAAGGGGGATCTGGTTTCATGGGGTTAGATCTGATCATGCTTATATAAATAATAGGTAACTCTGGTGCAAGGCGAAAGATCATCAATCCCCACCAGATCAGGAAAAATGCGTGAAAAATAAAGTAAAAATAAAAAAATTGGGTCAACATGGAAGGGAAGCCTAAATTCCCCCAACACTTTGCATCATCTCCAATTTACTGAAAATCAAACAAAAACATGGAAGAATGATGATAAAAATAGAAGGTTCATGAGATAAAATGAATCATGTATCCAAGCACCAAAAAGGGTAACAAGGGTCATCCAGGAACACATAGCATAGGTACCTAGGGAACACATTACACACACACACTTATAATCTATAGATAAAGAAGAGGCCTCCCCCTAACACTCATCGATCAAGAGGTTGTCGGCTTCCCAATATAGATCTTTATAAGGGGAAGGAGGATGAGCCTGTATTGGTGGAATATTAAGGGGAGATGCTTCCGACCCTCCAGCAACAGGGGCTAAGGAAGAATCCCCCGCAAGGTCTTCTCCGCTAGGCTCTTGTGGAGCTATGGTCAATGATTTTGTGAAGATTGTTGACAAGGTGAGAACCTCATCCAGAGAGTTGAATATGCACTTTATAGGAGTGTCGTGTTATACCCAAATGGACGGGGATGATGGTGCCCAAGATTCACTAATTGGTTCACCAAGCGACTCAGGTGTGGTGACAAATTCAAGGGATGTCAGAGTTGGATCTGTCACCAAGATAGAACAAGCTAGTGTAGGACCACCTTTTGGAGAAGGTGGACTCCTCTTATGCCCTCTAATGGTGGAAGTGCCAATTTCCACCTTTTGCTTCATCGGGGGAGTTGAAATCCCCAAAGGCGAGGAAAGAGGTGTGAAGGAGGAGGAGGAAAAAACCATAGCGTACACCACTGAGGTATTCAACATGTTCACATGTTTAGGAAACAGAGGCATGTCTGGAAGGGACATCAATAGGGGTGGCTCAACCAAGGGGGCAATAAACACCTGGACCTTTTTGGGGTCAGGCTCACTCACACTCACAACGAGAGCCAAAAATGAGATTGAACTAGATTGAATGAAAGTAGAGGGGGAGAGAGGAGGACAAAACAAGAGGCCTTCATACAGGTGCAGTAATTTCCTCTTCCTTCTTCTAAAAACTGTCCTACTTAGCCACGAGAGCTTTTCGCCAATACTTGGGCTCATGCACAAGGCAGTTTCTACAACTCTTCGAGCTAGAGGCTAGGAGCTACGAAGGGACAAAAGACTCTTGCTCAATCATAGGGGTGTCCACTATATCCATTTCTGGTAGAGGGATAGGCTTCTGAACAGGAGCAGGAGGCGCATATTGAGAAACAATGAGGGGAGTCAGCTCTATTGCCTCGACAACGGGCCTCTTCCCATTTACTAATTTGGGAGCAGGAGTGGTGGGAGGCCATGAAGGTCGAGACATAGAGGATTCCCCATGGGTACCCTTCTTTCTAACATACAATTAGGGCCAATGTCAAGCAGGTTTAGTAGGGAGGTTTGAAATCCTAATCTTAGGTTGGTGCCAAGTAGGCACCATCAAACTCCTTAAGTAGAATCCAGGAGCAAACATCCAAAAATCTTCCTCAGAGAGAGGAGCGAGAGAGGCATCCCGGGTGCGCGCTAGATTCTCTTTTACTTTTTGAGAAGAGGGGGAGTTCACTGTTGCACTACCAGAAGGGTCAGTTTTGGTTGTCCCTTGCCCCCAATCTTATACTTCACATAGTTCTTGTAAAGTAGGTTCGTTCTTGGGGGAGCGAACTGACCGAGGCAGGCCAAAAATGATCCAATGAGTAGCCCCACGGGACACCAACAGTCGATATCCAGTGTCATGCACCACGTGCACAACATGTTCATGGGGGAATTTTAAACACTTGTGAATGATGGAGGCAATTCCATTCATAGAATCTAGCCAAGGTATGCCTAGCTTTAGCCTAAAAAAATTTGACTCTGGGATAACATCGAAGACTATGTCTACAACCCTAGGTCCAACTAGGATGGATAGAGTTATTGATCTATACGAATTGAGACAAATACCATCATGCATACATATGGTAGAATTTATTTCTTCATACTCCTTCCTCTATAATGAATTTAGCAACAATGTTTCTATTATAATGAAATTCACTCAACCCACAGGGTCAACTAAGACACCCGTCATAGTGTTGCCATTGAGGCGAGCAAGAATGTAGAGAGGAGAGGGTTTGTTGTTCAAGGGCATATCCTATGAGGTGAATGTCACATCCGACGAGTCGCTCATAGGCTGCATGGTGAGAGTAACCATGACCATGTTAACGTACGCCTCGGGCTGAGTGGTAGAATCAGAGGTATCAATAATTAAGTTGGAAGAATGCGACGAAAATGGGTCTATGTATATTTGAAACTCACTATTTTCTTTCACCACCAACTTGGTTGCATTTTGTTTACTCCCATCGAGACAAATATTACCATCCTTGATGCGGTCCTATATCTCATGATGCAAGTGCATATAGCATTTGGTATCATGTATGTTGACTTGATGGTACTGACAGAAGGTATTTGCATCGTACCAATCAAGATAAGGCTCCTTGAGAGGCTTGGGGTTCTCCAAGGTTATGATCTTATATTTCAGAAACTTCTGCAAGATGGAAGAATAAAAAATTTCTAACTTTGTGAACTTTTTGTTATACCTAAGGCCATTATCATTCATTACAGCTACTACATTTGCAATAGTCTTGCCTTTTCCTGAGATCGATACAATAGATTTTCCTTCTGAATGGAAGGGCAAGGAGGATCCCCCAAACTAAACTACCATCTACTAATATACTCGTAACACCGCACACAAATGCGCGAAAGAAGGGTATTTCATAAGGGTGAACTTTTCCTACCAAGGTTTTAGTTGGGTCCCTATGAATACCTTATGTACATCAGAATCGGGTAGCAGGTACGAAATTTGTGAAAAGAGTGCTTAATATTACGCAATGAAATATGTTGTCTTTTCATTATCCCCTTGCTTGCATCAGATGAGATCCAAAAAAGGACATCTTTGGTCTGATGTTGGCTTGGAACTATCGGAGAAACTGATTCACAAGTTGATCAAATGAGAAGATAGAATTATTAGGTAAAGAATAGTACCATGTGAGTGTTGTATCCTTAAGAGATCAAGGGAATAATTTTTCCATTAGCACATCATGATGGAAGAATTTTGTACACATGGCATTAAAGGAAGACACATGCATTTATGAGTTCCCTTTGCCGCCATAATTTTAAAAATTGGGAATCTCCATTCCTTGTGGGAAGGGAGTATTTAGGATTGTCACTAGCAATGGGCTATGTCAGAAGAAGGGCTAAAAAATGGGTTGGGCAAAGGACTAGGAGAGACTCGCCAATTGGTTTTGCATGCAACCCATGTCCTGAAGCAAGGCATTCAAAACATGGTCATTAGATGATAGAGGACCAATGGAACCTCCAGAACCATTGCCACCAGCACCACCTTTGGAACCACCTCTGCAACCACCGTTGTTACTTCCACTGACAACACCACTACTGGTAGGGCCTCCATTGGAGCCACCTCCATGACCTCTTCCAAAGCCACTGAGCCACCAATCCTGCCTCCACTACCAAATCCACTGCCACCATTCCACCCGAGCCTCTTCTAGCAAGGGCAGTAGGACGATCGAAATTAAACCCAAGGGGTGTTTTACTCACCTTCAAGGTGCAGGGCTCATGGAGAGTAGAGGAGATACTGATCACAAGCCCTGACTCAGTCATACACATGGATTTAGTGGGCATTGAAACACCTAATTGTCTTTCATAGGCATCAAACACTTACCCTTGGGTGGTACCCGATCTAGACCTATACAAAGGGACATAAGCTTCGGTTAGATCAGCGAGACCATGTAGAAATTCTATACCCATTGGATCTTTCCCTAGAAATTGTGTCACCTTGCTTGCAAGCCTAGAGGCTCTCTCCATGCTTGGTACCTTCTCTAATTGATTTACAAGCTCTAGTAATTTGTTATCTAATGCCATGAGACTTTCAACAGGAACACGCACAACATCATTCTCATCTAGGCATGAAGGTGTATGGGATGATGGAGGAGTAGGCACACGAGTGGTTTCTTCCATAAAATCCATATCGTCGACATAATTCGTAGGAAAGCCAATAGTAAACTCATTAGTTAAACCAGTGGGAAAATTGGGGGTGAAGCTAGAGGTGACCTTCATCTTCTCCATCAAAAGGTGTCGAACACTTCTCCTGACAATGTACCTGGAATCCATGGACTAGGTTGTGATGCTCATAAACCTCCACAACACTCAATTTTACAATTATCACAAGGTACACGGGAAAAGTCTCAACATAAACAAATAGATAGATGTTGTTCACGTCAGGTTCACCAAAAATGTAAGAGAGGGGGACCAACCACACCAAGCCTCCAAGTCATGGAGAGATGAGAGTGGAGGGCTGACCTAACTTACCTCACTCTACAAGAAAAAAGGACCGAGAATGAAGAGCACTATGTATTACTTCTATCACTCTTTAGACCTGAGTTTAGGTTTAGGCTAAGCGAGCTAGTTTTTGGGGTCAGTACTAAGTCTCAGAAAAATCTTTATCTAAGGATGATAGCGCGACGTGGTGGCTTCCCTATGGTCAGAAAATAGTAAACACAGTAGGATCTACCAAAAAACCTAATAACAACCTAGCTAGTTAATCTAGATGGTAAAAATATAATGATAAAGTATAGGAAATAGATACTAAAATAATAAAGCAAGCAAATAAGAACTAGGGTGACAAAGATGATCGCATAGAGGTGCCAGTTCACTAGCTAGTTCCACACGTACATGGGTATGTGCAGGATCATCATGGAAAAAACAAGCCCTTAAGTGGTGATGAAAATTCAAAAAATCATATTAGGCAACTTGATGTAAAAATTTGAATAAGTTATCTATATTATTTCAACAATATGTAAGAATAGTTCATCTGTCGCAAATTGAATGTAGTTTCTGAACTATTAGTTTTATTTTTAAAAAAAATCTATTTGGTGAAAATTTGAAATTTGAATGTAGTATAACTTAAATTTCAGGGAAAAAATAGGAAGTAGGTGTCTGTCTGACCACCCTAACCACAATAAAATGATAATTATTTTTTATAATATTTTAGATATAATTAGAGGGCTCATGTCTTGATGTGATGCATATTTTTTTGTAATTTTTTTCCAAGTAAATAATTAAATATGATTTTTTTATTAGAACTTTTTAAAAATATAAAAACTCGTATGTCTGACCACGTTAACTTGGTCAAAACTTCATGAAATTCAATTTTTTTTAATCTTATCCTATGCAAAGCATGGAATATGACACATGTTTTAGATTCAAAAAATGTGATACCGTTTGAAAGCTATAGATGTTTTTCAATCAACCTATCAATCAGGACTTAAGCCATAATTCAAATAGAAAATGAATAATAATTATTTATTAAATTCAAAGTAAAGCATAATTTATATTGGTGGAAAGCTGAGAATCTCCTTTAAAAACCCTTTTTTTCTTCATCGATTTTGGGTAAAAAAAAGTTGTCAGGCACATGGGCCATCATATCACTTACATCTCACTACTTTTTGGCCCATCATGATCTTGCACATACCCACATCCTCCTACACACAAGAAAGAGGGAAAATTGTTGGGGCTGTATAGGGGCTTGCCTCAGTCAAACCCCCATTTTTGTGTTTCCACAGGTCCACAGACAACTAGAAAGCAACGAAGTAGAATATGTGATAAAAGGAAAGGAAAGGAAGTAAGAAGCACTACAAACAATGTTATACTACTCAACCAAATCATAGAGGAGAGGAGTGAAGCATTACCACCTCCACCCAAAAATTCACTAGCCAATGGAAGAAGAAATTAAGCTACAAACTTGGAAAATTCACCACCGTCACAACCGTGGTGAAAGGAGGTCTTGCAAGACTCCAAGCTTGCAACATCTATAATGGCCTCACACTTGCAATGTGGAGTTGGTGGAGTGTTGCTATTGTTGTAATGCTCAAAAGAGGGATGCTAGAATGCTTCTTGAGAGTGAATGAGATGCTGGAGAATTCAAGAGAACCACTAGAGAATGTGAAGAGAAAATATAGAGCCTCAAATGAAGTGAGAATGGATGAATTTGAAGGAAGAATGAACAAGAATCTTCCATTTTTGGGTTGGTTGTCAAAGAGGGACGTTACAATTCGACCCCAATTGGGTGTGTAATGCCTCTGCTAACTTCAGATGCAAGAATTTGATAGGGATGATAACACACCACATAGACATCTACGTGCCACACATTCATCCCCAACAAATATTCTCTCACCTACTTAAAGGAAAGATGCCAAGTCGATGGAAGGCAGTTGGATGATGTGGAATTTTTCTTTCGAATTTTATTTTCTAAGGTGAGGGTGTGTGAAAGGGGAATTTTCCTTAAGGGGCGTAAATTCGCTCCTCTACACAAGCATTTTAGAGCAACATTTAAGTATCAATCATCATGTCAAGGACTTCATGCATCATGTTTATTTTTTAGCTAACAATTGTGATGTAGGACTTTATGATTCAAGCAAGCATTTCATTCAAGATCTATCACCTTCACGCAAGATTCAAGATCTACATCCATTGGAGCCATCTCACACATGTTTGTAGCCTTTTATTGCTAGGGTTTGATGAGTTGCAACATCTCATTTTGTTCATTCATCATTCTCCATTGTTATTTCATTCTATTTCAAGGTTTAATTACCAATAAGGGGTTTGAACAAGGAAAACCCCTAGCCACTAACCAAACAACAATTTTCCCTCTCCTTTGTGTGTGATTTGTAGGTCTAGGTTGCAGATTTCCTAGGGAGAAAGATTGGAGAAAAGTTTTCAAAGTGCATAAAGTTGTCAAAGTTGTCATCAAGCCTTGGAGAAGACCTATAGATTGCAAATCAGGGTTTCAGTTCCGGAAATCAATTAGGAAGGATAGAGCAGATAAAGAAGAGCAAGATCAAATTTTGAATCTTCAAAAAAGCCTAATTGGACTAATTCGCCACTTCTAGTGAATGAGTCCCAGTTTTAGTCAAAATTCAATTTTTTACAAATTTAGATACCCATTTGGTAGATTCATGTTCCCACACAGAAACCCAATTTTTGGATTGATACACCCAGCTTGGTGAATGAGTCCCATCCAACATTAAAAGAAAAATTTCCAATATTTCAAACCTCCTCTCAGCCATTTCCAGATTCTCAAGTGCACACCATTCATGGGTGAAGCCATAATAGTGGTTTACAATTCAAGTCAGGAAGGAAAACTCACAAAAAATGACCCCAAGGAAAGGTACACACCATTCATGGCTGAAGCCACAATAGTGATTTACAATTCAAGTGAGGAAGGAAAACTCACAAAAAATGACCCCAAGCAAAAAAATGTGATTTTGGGGGTTCGTACGAACCTACTAGTTCGATCAAACCCATAAGGGGTTCGCTCGAACCAAGGTTTGAGTGAACCTCTTTGAATCTTGACTGCCAAAAAATTTAAAAAAAAAACATTGGAAAGGGGTTCGTACAAACCCCCCTTATCCCTCATCCCCCCGAGACACAAAAAAAACCTAAATTTTGGCACTTTGGAGCTCGGGTTTTGGATGAAAATGGAGGAATCTTCACAAACCCAATTGGAATCATGTAGTCCTCAAAATGAGCTATTTTTATGTCTTTTACTTGGATTTTAGGAATTATAGCAAGAATTAAAAGTGAATTTCTATTTGACTTAGTTACATTGCAGTTGCATTATTTTTTTCCTATGTTGTTGCTATGTGAGCTGCATTGTAGGCAACAACAAACACAAATCACAATCTAGGGTTTGAATAATTCATGCTTTTTGTAGGGTTTAGAGTTAGGGTAATTGCAAGTTTCTCCTTAAGTCAAGAACTAGCCTAGTGAGTATTTGAGAGTTTTGAGTTGGGAAGTTACTCCAGTTTCCTGAAAAAAGAAATCATGTCAAGAGGACATGGTAGTATTTTAAAAAATCTGACAAAATATTTTTTAAATTTTTTTCTCTCTAATTAATATTTATACACGATGAATTCAAGGCTTGTGTTCGGATTTTGGTCTAAAATTATATCTACCCAGAAAATCTTCAAAAACACCTTTAAGTTAAACATTACATAAGTAGAGACACATTAGGCTCACAAGAAAGCTACGAAAAAAATCAGAAAAGAATGGAGGATCCCCACGCAAAAATATGAGATAAGGCTCCTTGGATTTAATTGATCCTCCCTTGAAAGATACTCAAGGAGAAACTTTTAAAATTCAGATGTTTGTATCATATTGCACAAAGGAAACCAATGTCCAATTGTCTATATTTTTTAGTCACTTGGCTCCCATTCGCAATTTTTTTTGTCATCTATAACCTATTGTTAGACTTTGTGCCTTTGAGAATTTTAAATATTACCCTATATCCAAGAGTCTCATTATATTGTCTTCATCAACATACAACTTCAAAGGTAATTGTGCCACAATCAAATTAAAAACAACTTCCAAATTGAATTCATTGAACCACTTCACATTAAAAAAAAATCTTCTCTCTTTTATTCTATACAACCTCGATAGAGAAAAAGTAACCAATTATTTTTCATATGTTTAGATGTTTGGACATCAAACTAAAAAGAAATTAATTTTATTTCATAAATTTAGATATATAAACATTGACCTTCTTCCTCAACCATATATCAAACCAATAATGTCCTTCCCAATAGCTTATACAATTCAAAATAAACAAGTAAAATGTTTTTTGAGAAATTAGTGTTTTTTTTAATGAAATTACAATATTTAATAACTCCAAGAGTGCATAAATTATAAAAATACAAAAAAAATCTCTTAATATCAACAGTAGAATGTATAGCAGATTCAAAAGAATGCATATAAGGTTTTTAATATCAAAAAAAAAAAAAATCATTGTAGTAATGACATAATAGATCTTCATGTAGTAGTGAAAACATATGGATTGTGCGGATCTCAGAATTTTAATAGATATAAATGTTGAAGTATTAAAAGAAAAGAAGAGCCATTTTATCGAGGTGTCCTTTCTGATTCATTTCACTGAGTGTATCATAGGACATACACCTTGATTCCTAAGAAATGAACACCTATATTTTATATATAGTAAATATAAGCTTGGGGAAATCCCAAAACCCCAATGAGGCTAACTACCTAGTAAGTATAAATATGGAAATTAACTTGACTTGGTCAATGGTTATGTGCATCATGTGTTAGATGTTTTATAATTCAATAGGAATGATAACATACAAAGAGCTAGGGTTGTAATATGACTCCCTTTGAAAAACTTGTTGTAAATGTTGGCCAAATGTCAATTCTCTTGCAGAAAGTGTTGTCTTCCGATGGAAAATTATTCCATTTGATAAGATGTTGTGTGATTTCCTTGTTGCATAAATGCTTCATCTATTACTCCAAAACTTTCTTTACTTACAACTTACAAGATCTCATTTCCTTTGTCATCCAACTCTGGAAGCTCTGTTTGCACCAAAATCCTATCATCAACCATTTTCTATAAACATGGAACATGAAAGACAAAATGTACCCTTTAAGAGGGAGATACCTTCAACTTGTAAACCATAATGAAAATATAATGAAGCACCTTACAATACTTGTAGAATTTTGATGTCATCATATTTCTTTCCTGTTGTCGGAGAGATGGTTTCTACAATTAATTAATTTGAGGTAATAGAGTCCTTTTTTTTCGTATACATGTCATGTTTTTGTAGATGATAATGCATCTTTATTGTGTCTTCGGTTTCACAGAAAATAAGTCCAATTTTTGTCTTTACAATGTGAGTTGCAAAGTACTTAAAGTAGCTATAAGATGAACATGAATGTTTTTAGAGATGTAATATATGGATCTTTGAGGCTAATATTTTATATTGGTTGTGTTGAATAATTTGATAATGCATCTGCTTGATTGTTTGTTAGGCATCTGCATGAAGATCTTTACAAGAACAAATGATAAAATAAAGCAAACATTAGTCCTAACATAAAATGTAGGTTATTCAGTCCAAACATTGGAATTCTCCTCCAATGCCTGTAACGATATCTGAATAAAATTAATCCTTCGTGTTGGCTGGTTATTCATATATTAAATTTTATGTTAATAAAATGTAGGTTTTGGTTGAAGAGCTTGGTTTTGGAGAGAGCATATTCATTAAGAACAACAAGGGCTGCAATGACCCTGATGACCAATGCTTGGAGGGAAATTGGTTATCTTGGTGTTGCAGAATCAATTCGTAGGAAACATCCATAGTTACAAAGGTATGATCATTACATATCCCAATTTTATTGTTTATATTTTTCATGTAGCAATCCTTGCAACATCACTTCATAGGAAACATCCACTGTTACAAGGGTATGATCATTGCATACCCCAATTTTATTGTTTATAGTTTGCATGCAACAGTCCTTTTCTGATAAGAGACCGAGCTTTCTTTTCGTAACTTGTAGGGCATGAGTAACTTCAATATTGTTTTTCCTTCAACAATTTTATTTTATTTGGGGACTTTTTCATAATTAAACGATGATTGTTCTACCCATTTATTTTTAGAAAACCGTTAAATATGCTAACAAATTATTTTCCTTCACTTGAAAATTTTTAGTTTATTGAGAAAGGATTTTTTTTGGAAAGAAAATTGTTCTAAGAAGGAAGTGAGCTAGTTTGCACCCGGGGAAATGGTATATATAATTTAGTATTTGTATTTGTATTTGAAGCATGGATTTGGTTTAATTTTTGCAAGAATTCCAGTACAACCCAAGTGCCAACCAAAAAATTATAATAATTTATATCCTTAAATGGCATAATCTTGCTAGTCATGGTTTATTTAGCGAGGAAAGGGGCTAAGTGTATTTTGCGCTACATCCTACTAGGTTTTGAGTTATGCATATGTTTTGAACATGTTGAATTGAGCTTTATGTTTCTTAAATGTCCACCATGATCTTTTTTTTCTAATTGAAGAATGTGTTAACATAGCCTAGGTTTGGTTTGCATTGCTTGTGATCTTTGTAAATTGGAATATGTGTTTCCAAGTTTTCTTTCTTAAATGGACATTTGAGTAATTAAAGAATACACTCATTTGTGATGGGATCTTGATATAAACTTTATTTCTGATGTGTGCAACTTGTACATAAATAGTTCTATGTTCCAAAATTGTGCTCAAAGTTCATCAAAGTTGGTTTTCTCCTCAATAGATGATACTACTTTTCATCCTCTTCTGACTTTGTTTAAATTGCTTGGCAAAGAACCTATTAAGAGAGTAATTTCCTTGAAAACATGATCTAAAGGTTATTCTATTGCATGATTCTTGTCTAGATAACTTGAGTTTTTGGTCTAGATTACATGTACAAAGTAGAAATTTTTTTTAAAGTGAGTTTTGAAAATCATCCCAATAAATGGCTCAAAATCTAGATACTTGCCTCATATCCTTTGATGATAATGGCCAATAGAACTCCTCAAGGCTGATAAACCATTATATGTATTCAATTTATTTAGTTTTCAGGTAGATTTCACTCCTGAAGATATTCAGTTAACCAGAAAGAAATTTTTAGATGCTAAGGTGCACAAGAGAACTATGTTTAAATTTTATGTATGTCCATCTATTAGCAATCTCTTTCTTTTGTAAGGTTTAATGAACTTATGTCGTGTGATCAGGGCACTTATGGAATACCAACATCATTGTTCCCTATAGAAGAAAGGAGGAAATTGGCTTCTGATGGAAGTAAACAAGAAACTGATGGTGAAGAGTGTCTATCTGATTCTTATTTGAACAAGCTTGTTGGTATCTCAGACAGCTATAATCTAGATGTAATTAAGCATATAAAATCTTGATGCTTATCTTGTCCATTGTTGATTAAATATCAAATGAAACACATTGAACACCTAAAATTCCTTCCTTGTAGGAGATTGATCCACCTTTGCACACACTTGCCACTCCTAAAAATTTGTTGTTCCATGCACACAATGCGTCACTACAAATGTTGACACCTCATCAAGCTTGCGAAAATAACGTTACCCATTTCAAAAGTCTCTTTGTATATTCCAACAATGCTTTTGTTTCAAGGTCATCAACTTCTCAGCTTTCCAATACTAGTTCTATGAGCTTAATTGTTTCTACAATAAATCAATTTTATAAATAAACTAGTAAAAAAAATTAATATGATAAATTAATAAATTATTTATTTCAATTTTTTTTTAAATAAATAATTAACTACATTTTATTTTATAAAAATATAATAAATTTTTCATTATTAATAATAAATAAACTTTTTAAAATTTTAATAAAAAAATGATATTTTAAATTTTTTAAATTAAATTGATTTATAATCTTCATTACATGAATTAGAAAATTATTATTATTTTTTATTAAATATTAATATTATTATTATTATTATTAGAAAATAATTCTCCTTCTTGCTTCTTGGTTCTTTGGATTTATGTCAGTGATTTTGTTGTTGACATAGCGTAACAATATGACCCATGATAGAAAGTTGGCGATATGGTTAAGCTTGTTTAAATCATTCCTATTTGGCTTCCTTAGTATTATTTATCAAGGTGATATGGTTAAGCTTGTTTAAATCATTCCTATTTGGCTTCCTAGGTATTCTTTATCAAGGATTTATTTAACAAGTTTGTGTGGAGTTGTGTTTCCTGTTTTGAGTGTAGGCTGGTGGCTTTATTCATTCTATCAGGCATTTCCCAGGACTTCGTGGGTATCTTTTGTATTGCTATTGGTGTTGGTTGTGGTTGATAATTCCTCCTTCTTGTTATGCCTAATTTGTTTAGGCCCTCTTCCACAATTGCTCTGTATGTAGGGTTTTTGTGCCCTCTTCTTAAATTACCCTATATGTATGGTTTTTCACTTTTGGAGGATGCTTTTGTAATGCAAAATCATATATGTATTGAGCTATAACCAAAGGTTTTCTTCCTAGTTCTTTCCTATTGGTATGCTCTTTTGAACCATCTTTGTAACTTTTTTAATTTAATAAAATTATTCAGAGGCTTTGAGACTTTTACCAAAAAACTAATATATATATATATATATATATATATAATTTATTATTAAAAAACATTATTTCATATGTTTGGATGTTTGAACATCAAACTAAAAATAAACTAATTGTTTTTCATAGATTTAGATATATGAACATTGACCTTCTTCCTCAACCATATATCAAACCAATAATGTCCCTCCCAATAGCTTATACAATTAAAAATAAACAAGTAAAAGGTGGTTTGAGAAATGAGTATTGTTTTTTTTAATGAACTTACAATATTTAATAACTCCACAAGTGCATAATTTATAGAAATACTAACATCTCTCAGTATCAACAATAGAACATAGCAGAATCAAAAGGATGCATATAAGGTTTGTCATATCAACAAACAATATATCATTGTATTAATAACATAAAAGATCTTTATGTAGTAGTGAAAACATATGAATTGTGCGGACCTCATAATTTAAATAGGTATAAACAAATGATAAATGTTGAACTTATTTCATGTGATATGAATTTTTCATATCTCTATTCTTCCATTTATAGGACATTAGATAAGCTTAAAATTTCTAAGACATCTCTATTTTTTGGGTTAAAGACTAGCAATATTTAAAATTGAGAATTTTTTATAATAAAATTATAATTTTTTGCAAATTTGCATAAGCATATGCATTCCCTTAGGGAGGGACTCCAACTCTTTCAGAACTCTTGTTTTCTTGGTGTTTTCATTTTGGAAAATCACTCCCACTATTTGTACAAAGTCCTTCCCACCAAAATAGATTACTCTAATTTATCAATATAAATTAATCTAATATTTATGCTATATTTACAAGGTATTATTATCTATGGTTAGTAATAATATTTGTGTTTGGTATAATGGTAACATTTTGTATTTATATTTTTAAAAAAACTTATTTTTAGTTTAACAGAATATTTAGATATACGAATATATTAATAAATGTGTAATTTTATTTAAAATTGTTTTTTATTTTCTTAGACATTATTTTTTTTTAAATACACACATTCTTGTATATTTATTTGCATCTTATTCATACATACACGTATTTGAATAAATTTATCTAGAACATACACTAATTGCATCCACTTGTACACATGTACCAATACATTTGTTATTTATCATTTTTTAACCATTTCAATGTACTAAGTCATTTCAACATATGTAGGATTGACCTATTAGTCACATCTTTGACTCAAAAAAAAAAATTAAAATTATTTTTTTATAAAATCCTAATCATTTTATAATCCTAATCATTCTATTAATGGTCATGAGTTGACTCAACACTTTTTTTGCATAATTTGATGCTATGGAGCTATGTTTAAAGGCATTTATCAAAACATATTTCATCAATTTTGATCTCTCATATCTACTTATCCTAGAACCATTCCAAGGATCATAAGAATTAGAAAAAAAAAATCATTTGATATTTAAGATTGAATCTAAAGTTACACAATAATTCTAGAATGTGTTTTTTATTTTGCTAATATTTTACACATATTTCCAATTGTTGACCTAAGGCAATGCATCCCCTTGTAACATACCAAAAATCCTCTAAATGTGTTTCTAAGTTATATTGCCAATTTTATATAATAAACAAATTAGAGAAAATAAAGACTAACTATAATAGCTTCATTGCAAAGGTACACACTTAGTAGGATAAAATCCATATGCAAACCTGATAGATCCATGGATGGGAAAAGGACCCTGACACACAAAATTGGCACTAGGAAATTAATATGTTTAACAAAATTCCAATGCATTATAGTGATAGAAAGGAATCATTTCTAGGTTAGAGGTAATTTTAAATCTAACCCCACAATGAAAAAAAATCATTCTATTGTCATATAACTAAGTACCATTTTCCTTCACATTTACTTTCCATACTTTAAAATTTAATGTAGAATTTCATTACACCACAACTCATAATTATTGGTCTAACTTAATCTGTGTTGAGTTGTACTTGCATTTCATTTGGTTAGCCTAGATTCTAAAGGGTCCAAATGGATACAAAAATATAGCAGAGAAATTTTTTTTTAAGTGCCTAATATTGTACATGCATGCATGGAATTCTAATGATAACCCTATACTCCAACACATGACCCATGTGACATGAATAAACCTTCTCTCAACTTATCCAACCTTGATGGAAGTGTCAAATAAACTCATAGGACCATACTCTAATTTTATTTCATTCTTAATATTTATTTACTATACTCTCATGTGCTTTGTCACTTTCTACAAAAATTGACTTTAACTTTGAAGTTACAAAAATACTGCTTTCTAGGCAAAATTTCCCTATCAATTTAATCAATCGCCCAAATAATTCATCACTCACCTACATAATTTTGACTAGTAAAATAGGTAATTTTGTTTTTAATATTACTTGTATGATTTGGTGATATGTGCCAATTTTGCACCAATTTTGGCCCCCAAACTAAAGTCTAGTTCGCTTTTGAATATACCTAAGATAGAAGAACTTGTAGTTTGCATCCTTATCTATAAATGCACACGTGTGTGTGTTAACATTTCTCCAATTGGATTTGTACAAGCCCTTTGGTTGTTAATTTTTTGAAATCTCAATTCTCACCTCTTCATACACAACTACAACAACAAGTTTGAGTGATTATTTTATAAAAATACATTGAGTGTATACCATTTTTCATAGGTTACCTTGTAACACAAGTCTTTATAGCCCCAATATTCTCAATTTTCCTTTTTATACATTTGATATTTATAATTAGCCACTACATATTTAGTATATTATTTTTATCTTTTACTCCTTAAACCTTTGTTTGTGCTCAAAGTACATTTGTCATTTTCTAGCTTTGATCTTTATAATTAGTCCTTGTAATGGTATGTTATTTTGATTTTTTCTCCTTCAACCTTTGTTTGTGCTTCTCATCTTCATTCCATCAAAATGAGCATTCAAAGTTGGGAGAAGGGAGGGAGTTATCAAGCTACGTAATTTAGAACATAAATGTCACAACATCTACATCCTTGATGTCGACATTTGAATATTGCTAATATCTAAAGTGTAGGATCAATTCATTTACATTTTTATTAAATTAGTATAAGTTTATTTTGATATCATAAAGGATCTAATGCAAGGAATATGCAAATGTACTATGTAATTGGTGAAGGTTATATCATCTAAGACATAGGCATGCTAGTTGATGAAATGAAAGAATACCTCATATTCCATGATGATACACATGTACAAAGGTTCCTTTAAGAGAGAATTAGATGAATGCCTCTATATTTATCCTTTGGGGCTATGGAATCAGGTTCAAGCTAATGCCTAGAAAAAAATTGAGGAAGAAAAAATTAGAAGAAAATGAAAAGGAGAAATAAAATTGTTAATTCAAAAAAATGTAATAAAGGATTTAAGATAAGATAAAAAAATTTATTACATTAAATAATATGTAAAATAAATAGAAATATATGTAACAACATTTTGTAGGCTATAGAAATTAACAATACAAAATTATAAAATAGACATAGAAATAGAAATTGTAGAAAATAAAGAACCTAGCACAAAAATATGGAGCACACTACCTAGGATATTATCATGATGTATGGATGTCCACACAATGTGATGTAATCATTTTTACACTTGATCATACCAAAGTCACATTATCATCTAGAAAAGTTACAAAATATAAAGTTTTCTCTAGATTTTGAACCTATTTCTAAAACAAGAAAAAAGAAAATAGGAGTAGCAAACCAAGGGACACCGAATGATATATATACTAAAAATTAATTTAATATGTGTTTTGAGATGGAGAGAGAGAGAGAGAGAGAGAGAGAGAGAGAGGTGATGCAAACCACTATGCAAGGAAGTAATCTAAATGAAACCTACAAGTTAAGAATTGGGAATTTTTTTGGGGCTACTAAGGAGCTTACCATGAATGGTCAAGCACTTAATTTGGTTTTTCAACCACCATAAGTATCAAGATGAAAATATAAGAAAAATAATGTGTTTTTGCATGTCCTAAGTGCGCATAGGAATTGAAAGAGTAGTGACAATGAAAATGATGTAAAATAGAATGTAAATGTGAGTGATGATAACAAGGAAATGAGGTCCCAATCTTTCAAACGTAACAAAAACTATATGACTGATACAATGAAAGACATAATTAGAAGCTATAGAAAAATAGCAATATAGAATCGCCTCTCAAGCTTAGGAAGCTAATGGAGGCAAACGTTTTGTTGAAAGATGTTGCTTAACTTCTCAAGAGTATAATTTATAGTTAGATTCTTCACATATACTTCTCAAATGATCAAAAATGTTGGTAAACTACTTAAATACTAGTTAAAATAGTATAGAATGCTAAGAGAATAAAAATTATAAGATAGAAGAGATTCTATGAGATTGGAATTCAACTAAGATGAATGGAGGGAGATAATGACCATTGATCACCTAGGTATGCAGCAAGTGACAAAATGCTCAAAAAAATATTGTGGGACCCTAACGCATTGTGTGGATATATGAATGTCGCAAGAGTGTTCAAATAGTTGTAGCTCTAAAAAGTGCCAAACACTAGAAAATGGCATGGAAAGGATAGTTGTAACATCAACTTTTACAAAGAAAGATCATGAGAAGCAAGGCCTTTGAAACTTTAGAACTATATCGGGTTTTCCATTGAAAAATTAACCTCCTCAATTCATGGGAGGGGTTTTTCAATGGCGTATGCAACTTCTCAAACCGAGCTAGGGTGCCTGAGCCCTAGCTCGTGATCGGTCTTTGTTCGTATCTGCGTTGTGGGGTGGGTCCTTTTTGAGTAATTCGGGGGCGGCTTCTGTCCTTTGTTGTTGTTTTGCGTTGGGTGGTCAAAGGGTTCTCTTTGCTGAAGTATTCCTGGCGTTGGTGTTTCCTCTGTCTGCACTTCGTGGTGTTGTGCCTGGGGTTGTTGTTGGGTGGTGGGCTTGGGTTGGTGCGGGCGTGGGTGTGAAGTTGTGGTGTATGGTGGTGCGCAGGGGTCTACCCTTGTCGTTGGGCCTTTGTTTGGCATGGGTGTGGGTGCGATCGTTTGGTAGGGAGTGTGTGTGAAGGGTGGTCGAGTGTGGCGGTGTGGGGTTCCCCACACATTGTTGCTAGTGTGTTGGGTGTTTGCATGCCCTTCTCGAGCCTGATGTCACTATATAAGGGTGAGGCATCTGGGGTGTCTCCTGTGATGGATTTTTGGGCAGTGTTTGGCTTGAAGTCTCCGAGCCATGGGATGAAGTCCTTTGATAATAATTTATTTTCTCTAGATTCAGGGCTTGGTGGTGCGGGTTCATCTAATAGGTCGAGGCTCAAGAAGATTAATGGTTGTCTCGACCGTTTCTTGGAGAGGCCCAAAATGGTGATCCCAACTGAAATGATTGTAGAAGATGTTGAATATTATTCGAACCACTCTTTATATTGAAATTTTTTGGGGATGAGGGTTTCATTGCAGTTCTTGGAAACATGGGCCCAGAGGACTTAGGCGCTAGAAGGAGAAATGGAGGTTATGTTGTTGGCGAATAATTACTTTATGGTTACCTTTAATTGCATGGATGATCGCAATAGGATCTTCGAGGGAGGCCCTTATTTCCACAACCAAGTGGGATTGTTTATCAAACCATGGCATGATGGCTTTATCCCCTCGGAGGAGATGCCAAATCGTGTTCCGGTGTGGGTTCGTTTGCCTCTTTTTTCGGTGGAATTTTTTCGAGAGGATACTTTGCTCCTGTTGGCTTCACTACTTCTAGTTGGGTCTTCTTTGCAAACCCTGGGAACAAAGGTATTGACTTGTACTCGTATTTGTGTTCAAATTGATCTTAGTAAGCCTTTACCCGATGTTGTGGATATGTGTATGGGATCCTTTTCTTGGGTGTAGCAGTTGGATTATGAAACTCTTACTTTATGTTGTCGTCTTTGTCATGAGTATGGTCATTTGTAGTGTAGATGTCCAAGATATAAGCAGGTGGAGTCTCAGGAAGCACAACCTCCTCACAACCCCCTTGTGGTTGATAAGGGGAAGGGCATGGCCTCTTTTGAGGTGGTTGGTGTTGATGGTTATGTTCAGGCCAAATCTCGTAAAAGGAACCTGGGTCAAAAGAGGACCTTAAAGGAAAGACAGAATGAGGATACTTTTAATAGGTTTGAGGTATTGGATGATCTCAGCTAGCAGGAAGTGAACCTGGGTTTGTTGAGTATGGCTCAGGAGGTTAAGGACTCAGCTCATGTGGACAAAATATTTGTTGATTCGTTGATTCCATTGAGTGTCGATACATTGCACATGGATACGGATCAATAATTGGTGGCTCCCGAGGCGTCGGTTCTCTCTCCTGCGCCACCAAAAGGTGGTGGGGATTCTTCTCATCCCGAGCGAATTGTAGCTTCGGATGCGGTTAAGAGCAACAATATTTCTTCTCAGTTGGGCCTTTTGCAAAGGGATCTTAAAAAAGGTGGGGCAGAGAAGTCTGTCAAACTTGGTAGAAAGAAGGATATGGAAAAGATCAAGTTGATAGGTGAGACCTTGGTGGATTCAGGGTCGGTAAAGACTCTGGATTCTCATTTTTTCGAGCTCCTTGAAATGATTGTCTTACCATGGAATGTAAGGGTCTTGAACAGCGGCCCTAAACAAAAAGCGGTTCATGATTTGGTTAGAAATCAAGGCCCTGATATTCTTTGTTTGTAGGAGACCAAGATTTCTATGGAAATTATGTTTAGTTTGGCTCCTAATTTGTGGAGGAATGGGGAGTGTCAATGCATTGGTGCTCATGGGTCTTCTGGGGGTATAGATTTAATGTGGAACCTGCGGAAGATCCATCCTCTTTGGTGGTTGTCTGCTAAGTCTGTTATATTTATGATTGCTTCTAACTTTGAGATGGGGGAGATTTTACTCTTGTCTAATATCTATGCTCATACTGATCTTTGGGGTAAGTAGTCTTTGTGGTCTCATATCTAGTTTGTTCGCAGTTTGGCTCCTTTCCATCCCTGGATTGTGGCTTGAGATTTTAATGCTATAACTGAGCTTGCTGAAAAGTGTGGTGGTACTACGAGGCTGGAGCCTTCTGCACTGCTCCTGTGTGGTAACATTGATGCTTTGAATTTAGTTGATATTAAGCCTAGTAATGGCCAGTTTGCATGGAACAACTGTAGGGTGGGGGATTACTATATTGCTGAGAGATTGGATCGGTTCCTAGTTTCCTGTTACTGGATTGGTGGTATGTGGTCTTCTAGCTCTAAAATTTTCGATTGGAGGGGATCCGATCATTGGCCTATCAAGTTGGCTATTGAGTCTAGTTATGTGTCTCATTCTCCTTCTTTCAGATTCCAGGTCATGTGGTTGCGGGACCAATCTCTGTATGATTTTGTGGCTGACTAGTGGAGAAGGGGTAGACCTACTTTTGGCACGACAATGTATACCTTTGCTAAATTACTTCAGTATGTGAAGTTTCAGCTCAAGTGGTGGAATTGTCACTACTTTTAGAATACTTTCATACTAAGGCGACCACTCAGGATGTTTTGGATGGTATCACAAGGTTGATAAGGGAGGATGGGGTGACTATTAATCGGCGATAGGAAGAGACTCAGGCTTTGAAAGATTTGGAGGAGTGCGAGTTGCGGGAGGAAGTGTACTAGAAACAAAAGGCTCGGATAGAGTGGCTTCAGGAAGGGGATAAAAATACAACATTTTTCTTCAACTCGGTAAAAGCCAGGAGGCAAGGCAACTCTATCTCAGTTCTAGTGAATGATCAGGGTGAGCAGCTGTCATCCTTTCCGAAAATCTCGGGTGCGGTGGTGCAGTTTTTTTCCTCTCTTTTTAGGGAGGATTCGCAAGGGGGGTCTCCTGAAGAAGCCCAGGTTCTTTCTTGCATTCCCTCTCTGGTGTCCATGGAATTGAATGAACTTCTTTTGAGTGATATCATGCTGGTGTAACTTGAGGAGACTGTCTTCGAGATGAAGAAAGGGAAAGCACCTTGTCCCGATGGCTTCCCGGTGGAGTTTTCCAAGAATTCTAGGATATTATCAAGTTGGATTTATTGGCTATGGTTAAGGAATCTCAACGGAATAAGCAGATGCTAAGGGCTTTAAATTCTACCTTTCTTGCCCTCATTCCCAAATGCGGTGGGGCTGATAGATTAATTCAATTTCATCCCATTTCTCTTTGCAATGTCATTTATAAAATCATCTCTAAGCTTATTGCTGACAGGTTAAAGAAGGGGCTGAATGAGCTGATTTGTGAGGAGCAGAGTGGCTTTGTGGCAGGTAGGAAAATTCTGGATGGGATTTTTATTGCATCTGAGACCATTCACTCTATGTCCCGCTCCAAAGATAAGGTGATGCTCATTAAGTTGGATATGGCTAAGGACTATGACAGAGTCAGGTGGTCCTTCCTTCGGAAGGTCCTCAGAGCTTTTGACTTCCAGGAAGAATGGATCCATTGGGTTATGAGTTGCGTCACCTCTGTTTCTTTCATTGTGCTTATTAACGGGGAACACTTTGAGCTTTTTGGTGCATCTAGGGGGCTTTGGCAAGGGGACCCCCTCTCTCTGCACTTGTTTCTTCTCCTCACTGAGGGTTTGGGGTGGTTGATTAAAATAAATGTGGAGGGTGGTCTCATCCAGGGATGGCAGTGGGGTGGTGACTTGCCTCCACAGTCACACCTATAGTTTGTGGATGATACTGCTCTGATGGGTTTGGCTATAATGAGAGAAGCTGCTAATATTCAAAGGGTGTTGGACACCTACCTAGTTTCTTCGGGACAATTGATTAATGAGGACAAATATTCCATCTTATTTTTTAATACTTTGGGCCCCATCCAACAAAGGATTGCTTAGACTTTGATATTTCAGATTGGGACTCTCCCTTTGACCTATCTTGGGATACCCATCTTAGATGGGAGATTGCCCAAGGAATCTTGGTAGAATATTTTGGATAAATTTCAAGTGAAATTTAATCACTAGACTCATCGGTGCTTATCTTTTGCTAGACATGTTCAGTTAATCAAGTCTATGGTGTAGGCCTTGCCCATGTACAGATGCATGCTCCAGATTGCCCTGGTAAGCTTTGTTAAGGATTTTGATTTCGTTGCTAGACAATTTTTATGGGCTTGTTGTCTAGGGTCCTCCAAATGGAGTCTAGTCAAATGGGAGGTTGTTTGTAGCTCAAAGCAGTATGGGGGTCTTGGTTTATGACAGTCTGCTTTGATGGGGGTGGCTTTGGCTGTGAAGCTGTATTGGCGGTGGTGCATTGAGCAGGATAAAATTTGGGCTTGGGTTCTATCATAAAAGTATCTCTTGGGGATTCCTAAGACTGATATTCCTCATTATCCCCTTGTTGGTAAGGGTTCGGTGATTTGGGGCACTCTCAAGAAGGGGGTTGCTCTTATTAAGGAGGGTTTATTTTTTATTTGTAAGCAGGGGACCAAGGTTCAATTCTGGTCTGATTCCTGGGATGGCTTCCCTCCTCTCATTTCTCAATATCCTAATTTATTGAATCTTTGTCAGAGATTTCTCGAGGTTGGTTGGTCTCGAGTGAGTGACTTTAAATCCTCCTCTCATTCCGGGCAAGTAGAGGTGGCAAGATGGAAGTCTCTTGCTATCTGGCCGAATGTTGGTTCGCAAAAAGAGTGTGTTGACCTGCAAACTATCATTTCTAGTTGATGGTGCAGTTCACTCCGAGAAGAGGATGTACTTGCTTGGTCCCCTAATCCTATGGGTGTCTATATTGTTGCCTCTGGATATAAGGTGTTATTGTCCAACAGGGTGGAGGGGGGGGAAGTTCAATGGTAGAAGAAGGTCTGGAACAAGTTCTCCTAGCCAAAGCGTAATTTCTTTGTTTGGATGTTGACCTGGAATAGGTATTTGACTTGGGACAATATTCGAAAGAGGGGTTTCCAGGGCCCTTTTGTTTGTGTTTTGTGTGGGGCTATTGAGGAAGAGTCTTCTCACTTGTTTTTCCATTGTCCCTATGCAATCTAGATTTGGCATTTCTGGTGAGGTGTTTGGTAGAGCCCCTATGTGCATGCTTCCTCATTGATAGAATTTTGGAATAGTGTGGGTATGCCTCCCTCTATGGCTTCTTTTTGACAGGAAGTGTGGTATGTGGGGCCTATCTTTATGCTATGGCAGATTTGGCTAGAACAAAATCGTCGTATTTTTCGTTGCGAGAAGAAGCTTATGCAATAGGTCTAGCAGAGAATTTTGGGCATCGTTCAGCAAATGGTGGAGGCTAAGTGTGTTGTGAGATTTCCTTTAGAGAAAGGAGATACTAAGGTGGTGCAAAGATTGGGGATTCAAGGGATGTCTGCGACTTCTAGGTGTGTTAGGAGAGGATGGAAGTTGAAGCAAAAAATTTAGAGGGTTGGCAGATGGCAACTTCCTCCTGATGGAGTCCTCAAGATTAATACTAATGGCTCTTCTATGGGTAATCCGGGGCCTGCTGGTATTGGGGTAATTGGCAAGGATTCATTAGGTTTGGTGGTTTTCCTCTTTTCTGCCAATGAGGGGACGAAGACTATCAACATTGTGGAAGGTTTGGCAATCCTATGTGCCTTCAAGAGGGCTCATGCTTTGGGGTGGAGATTCCTGATATGTGAATCTGATTCTCAAATCTTGATTAATTTTCTCATTGAGTGGAAAGTGATGGGTGTCAGCTGGAAACTGGCTATGATTGTGCATCAGATTCTGTAGGTTAGTTCGTTGATGGAAATGGTGACTTTTGTTCATATTATGTGGGAGTGGAATAGGGCTATCGATTTCCTAGCAAAATGTGCTTCTGAGCGTGATGATGGTTGGAGAATCGACGATTGGGAGACTGTTCCTCTCGAGATTCACCATAACTTGGAGGGGATTCTTGCGGAGGATAAGGTTGGTTATGGAGTTGGTTGACTTTGGTTGGGTTGTGTTCTCGTATTTCTATTGATTCTTGGGCCTTTGGCCCTTTGCTTGCTTTGTAATGTTCCTTTCTGATTTTCAATAAAGTTTTTATCCCTTTTTATTATTAAAAAAAAAAAAAAAAATTTGAACTATATCCCACTTTTATAAAGAAAATGACCAACACAAGTAGAATTTTTCAACTTGGAACTCCTGAAAGGGGCCTATATATTTTAACTTTTAGAATGATATAATCTAATGAAATATGGAACAATTAGTGTAGTTTATATTTATATTTAAAAAAAAAAAATAGTTGGATACAATTTTTTTTTAAATGTAAGATAATATTTTAATTCTTAATTTTTCTTCAAAAAGTGAGTTTGCTAAGTTGCTCTTAATATAGTAAGAATTTTGTTTTTACCAATTAGCTAACTTGAATATCTAGTGCATGGAGAAAAAAATAATTTTCAATAAATACTCATTTTTAAAATAATTTTTTAAGTTAAATTTACTTAAATGACATAGTTTCAATGGGATATAGCTTTTTTGCCAAGCTCTACCAAAGGGTATTTTTATATTTTCATGAAAATTCTCATGGTTAGACAAATTTGGAGTAATTATTTTTTGTTGAATTTGTCACAAAATAAGGGTTAAGGTACCACATGGACTACTAGCTAGGCAATTTCAACAAAAATATTTTTAGTTGAAACCCTCTTAATTGAAATAGTTTCGATTCAAACCTTCCATATAAATAGATATTCAATTTAGTTTTTATTTTAAATTTATATCAAGTTCATATTTTTGACTAAGATATTTTCAACTTGAACTATTAACGCCACATAGGTGCTATATAGCTTTAGGTGAAACGGTTTTTCCTAAAACAATTTTGCTAGCCAAAAGTGTGACATAGTTCTAGGATTTCCCTTAATTTCACAATAGTGTGTCCCACTTTTTGGCTTAAGTGGATATTGAAATTAATATTTTTAATCAAATTCTCACTTTCTATCACATATAGTAATCAAAATATTAAGAATTTGAAGATGATGTGAAGTAGTTATTTTTTAGATTGTATATGTAGAGTCTAAGTATGCATTTTAAAGAAAATAAAAAATATTTTCTATTGCTTTCAATAAATTTTAAGTAACTAAGTTTTCTACTTTATAATATTTTTAATGAGTGTATTCAACAACATGTTTTTATTTTTATTTTTTTGACAAAAATGGCAAGCCACTATATATATATATATATATATATATATATATATATATTTATTATTTGTAATATAGTATACATTTTACTGGCTCAAAGGGCATACCGGCAGGAAAGAGCTAGTGAGAAAACCTCCGGTTTTGGCCCAAAAAAGTAGTGCTTTTGATTACAAAATGTTGACTTTTTACAGTCATACAACCATACCAAAATTTATCTGCCTAAAAGTATAAACCTATACATTGATTACATAATCTGCATGTACATAATCTACAAATAATAAAACATTTCCCTTTACTCCTCCATTTGCATGAATTCGTACCCAGTGTCCTCCTGATTTTCAATTCCTGCTTCCTCCTTCAACAAACTGGAGCTTTCCTGAGCTTGAGTATTCCCCTATCTTGGATTTCTTTGCAATGAAGAAGCTGCATGTTGACAATTATGAAAAAGAAGAAAGGATATATAATAAAAATTCTCCCTGAATCTATTTGCCAAGTCCCTTCCCAGTTGGTTAGAATATTTTGACAAAGCCTTATTCAAATGACAGGGGTCAGAAAACTCTACAGATAATTTTAATGCATCAAAAGCATTAACCACTGCCTTATTATGAGGAAGATAATGGGGAGCGAAGATACCACCAATATAACCTTTTCCACACGAGAAGATATATTTTTTAGCACTGCAAAGAACTATTTCATTTTTCAAAAAAATGTCAACTACCATTGTGTCGGCAATGACTTTAACTGTCTCCAAACACTAAATAATATCCATGATATTAGAAAGAAAGATGGAAAGAACATTTGACGAAAATATCAACCTTCGTGACCTTAGCTAAAGAATCTCAGACCCAATTATGTATTTGAAACATTTATAATCACATGGGCAACAAAACTTGAAGATAGATTGGAGATGTTGAATATCAAGCTTACCAGAAGCCAGAGTTTCCCAACTTTGAACTGGCAACCACATTCAAAAATTTTGAGGATGATACTCCATTTCAACCTGCCTTACTTTGCACAACAACTAACATAGACAAGATAACTATTAAAAGAACTCTTCTTATTTTCTGATGTATAAAATAAGACAATGCTGCCTATTTATAAACTTTCGGCTCCCATGATTTTGAGGCTTACCTCTTTATCATGAAAAATCCCTTACCAACTTATGATGAAGAAGTACCATGATATCATTTACACAAAGCCGAATGCTAAATAAGAATATCAAATAGTATAGATGGCAACCAAGCTGATTTGGACCAACAAAAAACATCCCATCAAGTACGGGAGAACAACAAATTTGCCATGTAATGAGATCGACAATGTACTTGTAATCATGACCTTGCCATCAGGAAAATTTGAAATTCTTACCTTTATGTTATCATAATTATATTTACCCGCAACTGGCCGATTTAGACATGACACGATATATACCTCATGTCAGACCTCTCCTATAATCATTCTTATAACAGGTCAACCAAATCTGCGATCTCAATATCATTCACATTTTGCACATTCTCCTTTATACATAAGAACAAAAGTATTACAACTAATCATCATGTAATCCTATGTTAAGACTCCCTCCATTGGACCAAAAAGATTAAAAAATCATGTTGACATGCCAATCATAAATATGATAGCTAAAAGATCAACTTGAAGACCTATCATATCCATAATTGACAAATACAACAAAAAGACTTAATCAAATTTTATCCACTTTGATCAATAGAAATTTCCTCATTGGAAATTAATTGCTCCAATGCAAAGTCACATTTCCCAATTTGAAGAATATGAAGCATTTCTTTTTCAGGTTGATTGCAGCCCAAATTGGCTAAATAATCAGCCACCCTATTTCTTTCTCTATAGGTATGCAGTAAGTTATAATGCAAGAAATTTTTTAGAAGTTTTTGAATTTTCTTTACCATATAAGATAACTTCCAACTATGAGAGAATCCTTCCCTGCAAGCATTAATCAGAATAAGAGAATCCCCTTCTATTTCTAACTTTGTTAATTTGAAATCTAATGCCATTTTTAGCCCAAATTGTAGAGCATGTGCTCCAGCCTCATTATTTGTACCCACCATTAACTTGATAGATTTGGCACAAAGGACTATACCATTAGTATCTCTTATCACAATACCTTCTCCGAAAATTTCGGGATTACCTTTTGAGGCTCCATCAAAGTTTAATTTAACCCAAAGAGGGAGGGGACCATATAATCTTGGATCTATCAACTTTGCTTGATACATGGTGAAGACTACCTTTAAAAGGCAGAATCAGAAGAGGCCAATTTAAAAGAAATTTGGAATCCCAATCCATGAAAGAAGATCCAATGTGCTTTGTTTTTGAAACATAAGTATTGACAATTTCTGAAATATGAATTTCCAAAGAAGACAGAATATGCTCAACTTTCTATTTTTCTTTCCTAAAGATGATTTTATTTCTTTCCCACCAGATAGACCATAAGACTGATGTAGGAATCACTTCCCATATACATGCAAAAAAAGAAGACTTGTACAATTTTGGCCAACTAGAAAATAAATCCCATATAGTATTAGGAAGAGGAAATTGAACCTTTAGCTTTGATAAAACAAAGTGTCAACAACTTTGTGCAATTGAACATGAGAGAAACAGATGATTGACATCCTCTAACTCTGATTCACAAAGGACATAATTAAAAGGAACTGAGATGTTCAACCATAAAATTTTATCACCTGTTAGGATTTTGTTCTAGATTGCTAGCCAGGCAAAGCAACCAGCTTTGGGAAGAGTTTTAGAATTCCAACAAAAACTATAGGCTCTGAGAGATTTGGAATTGGAACAAGATTTTGAAGTGGAGAGGTACCCCTCTTTGACCGAATAGCAACCTGAGAGAGATTTGGACCAGATTAATCGGTCAGCACATGATGAAACATAAACTATTCTATCATTCAGTAAGGAGGCAATGATATCCTTATGATTATGATCAATTGACTCTAAAGAAAAATCCTTCCAATTGACTTTGCCTGTTAATGATTCCACATTATCAAAATATTGATAAACATATGATCCAAATTTTTGTGTCAAGAAATTTATTGAGGAGCCCAAATTGTAACTATTTAATTTCTTATACCCATTCCATGAATCATTCCAAAAAAGTGCATGTTTACCATCATTTATTTCCCAAGATAGGTGAGGAAGAATTAACTTTCTACACGACAGGAGGAAATTCCACATTGCCGAGCCTGGTGGAGGATCAAGGACAGTAAAAATTCTTGATGGAGATTGATTATCCAAATATTTATTTTGCATAATTTTACACCATTTCAAGGAAGGATTTGAAAATAGCCTCCAAGTCATTTTAGCTCCTAAGGCTAAATTTCTATTACCAAGATTATGGAGACTTGCCCCTCCATTTAACTTATCCATGCACATAGCCTCTAAAGAAATTAATGGTATCTTTTTTTGGGTGTCCACATTCCCTGACCAGAGGAATTTTCTAATTAATTTATGTATTTGAAGCAATATAGACTTGGGTGCTTTCAAAACTGACATAAAATAATTTGGAATGGAAGAAAGCACGGACATAACCAAAAGAATTTTACCTGCTAATGATAACCATCTTCCTTTCCAAGACAATAATTTGGATTGAATAGACTGAATAATTTTTTTCCAATGCAAGATCCTATTCTGACCTACAAAGAACAGAATCCCTAGATATTTGCTTGGCAATTGATCTTGATTGAAGCCAAAAAGTTTGACTATAGATTCAACAGTTGAATCTTTAGTGTTAAACAAATAAATCTTTGATATTTCTTCATTTACCTTTTGCCCGGAAACCCTTGTATAATTATCCGAAAGAATTTTTATATTTTTTGCTTCTGCCATGTCAGCTTTGCCAAAGAGAAGAGTATCATCAACAAATAAAGAATAAGATACTGATAAACTTGAATTTGGAAAGACAACCCCTTTAATCTTCCCTTGAAGATTTGTAGATTTAAAAGACCTACTCAAAGCCTCTGCCAAGATGATAAATAAGAAAGGTGATAAAGGATCACCTTGGCGGACACCCTGTGAGGAATTGAAGAAACCTACTGATGAGCCATTAAGTAATACAGAAAATCTTCCACCAGATATACAAGCCATTACCCATTTACACCATTTAGCAGAAAAGTTAAACTTCAAAAGTACTTGATTTAGGAAACACCAATCAACTCTATCATATGCTATTTGCATATCTAATTTAATGATCATGGCTGATAATTTATTAGAGGCTATGGTATGCAAGGTTTCATGCTCCACTATTGCCCCTTCAGGGATTTCTCTTCCAGGCACAAAGCCACCTTGCTCCTCAGAGATAGTTGAAGAAATGAGAGGATGAAGGCGAAGATAAATTGCTTTTGTGAAGATCTTGTATATTGTATTACAAAGAGAGATAGGCCTAAAATCTGAAAAAGACTTTGGATTCAAAATTTTTGGAATGATTGTAATAAATTAGTAACATTAAATTTTCTTAGCATCCCACCAGACTTCCTTGACTCTTCCATAGCACTCAATATATCAAACCCAATAAACTCCCAGCATTTTTGATAAAAAAATGGCCCCTTGTCTGGTGCCATTGAGAAAACAACCTCCTTAATCTCTTTGAGAGAAAAAGGAGCAAACAACCTCAAATTGTCATCCGAGGAAACCAGAGAAGGTATATTTTGCAAAAGTTCATCCCTTTCAATAGATAAATTTGCATTTGAACTATGAGGCTTTGATAACAAATTGGAAAAAAAATTGACAGCTTCTGCCTGAATATCTTTCTCAGTAACAAGAGTAGCACCTATTACACTATCTTGAATTGTGAAAATTGAAGATCTTGATTTTTCGGCCTGAGCAGAATTATAAAAAAAATTCATATTTTTATCTCCATCTTTCAACCACAATTCCTTGGATTTTTGCCTCCAATATTCTTCTTCCCGAGCACGTAATTCTTTCCACTCAAGGTGTAAAGATTTTTGTTCTTCAAAAGAATTATTATCCATCCCATGTAAAATAATCTTCTCATTTACTTGAACTAATTTTTTATACACCAGTTTCTTCTGAGAAAACACATTTTTGAAGACTAATTGGTTCCAAGAAATAAGCTTCCTCTTTACATGATCCAATTTATTACTTAATTGGAACATTTTAGAACCATAAACAAAAGGGGTAGATTGCCACCATTTTTTTATACAACTGATTAGCTCTTGATGTCTAAGCCACATAATTTCAAATTTGAAGGATGAATGTCTTAAATATTTGACACTACTACTAGATATAACTAGGGATATGGCAAAATGATCAGAGGCTACCAAGGGTAAAATTTCAGAGGAAAAGGAAAACTGTGATCCTATCCAATTTGAGGTAATTAAATACCTATCTAATCTCTCAGCAATTTGTGAGAAATTTTTCCTTTTATTTGTCCACGTAAACAATCCATTTGAGGGAATTACATCCCTTAATGCATTATGATGAATAAATGCTACAAAATCAGAAATTACAACTTTGGGAGGATTTATTCCACCTTTCTTTTCCATTTCATTAGCAATTGCATTAAAATCACCCGCAATAACACATTTGTCCTGACCTATCAAAACCAACTTTGATTGTAGTAACTCCCAAATAATTTTTTTATCATAAGAACTGGTTGGACCATAAACATTTAGAAGCCAAAAGGAAAGCTCAAAATGAGAAACAAACATAAGCTGCCAATTATGATGAAATGAGATATTTGAAATACTAACCATCTTAGTATTCCAAAAGCAAATTAAACCACCTGAAGCACCCTAGGAAGGTGAATGTGATGCTCCCCATGAATGCCATTTCTTTTTAATAGATTGAAAAGATTCTTCAGAGGTCTCCGTCTCTTGAAGAATTATGATGCCAGCCCCTGAAACATCCAATTGTTGTTTCACTTGGGACTGTTATTCAGAGGCATTTAAACCTCTGTCATTCCACGATATAACTTTCATTGTAACTTAGGAGAGCAACAAGCTCTCCTTGGCCTCATTTGTTTTGCACGGTGAACTAAGCTGGAATCTAAAGTTAATTGAATTCCCTTTGAAATCTCTTCTTGAAGCTTCATAGCTAAAGATTTCCTATCTCTCTTTGCAGGAGATTTTGAAATGACAGAAAGAAAAAAGTTGGACTGAGAAATAGAACAACCATCCTCACTAAGAGATTCATCATTAAAAACCTCTGAAGCAATATCATCAATAAATTGCTCACCAACAAGATCAAAGACTGGTTAACAAAATTTACCAAGTCTTTTTTTTATGGCACTACATCAAATTAAGCTTATGATTTACTAAAGATGAAGATCCTTGAGAGTTTTCCACCTCAATCTGACCAACATTACAGTAATAAAAAATGGTAAGCTTACTCTCACAATTGCTTGTCACACCCAATGTTAGCATCGAAGCACATTGATGAGCTTGGAGAGAACAATTAAATTGTAAGTCCGGGTTGAGAACATTTAAAGAGGACAAGAAAATCTTAATTGGAGACTGCAATGAAAAACCCCCAAGGAATGGACCCTTAATAAAAACATAATTTGATACAAGAGGTTGATTTGCAACATCAAAAGAGGGAGAATTAAATTGAACCATCTTAGAAGAATCTGTCGGTGAAACCTGCTTAGACTTTGAACGAAATGAATAAAACCAAGAGAGACAGAGATCAAAAATGTGCTTATAAAGCATAGAATCTGAATTCCCAGAATTATTAATATGAATTAAATCAGCAGAAGAAGCTTCTGAAACTGGTGGAATAACTGATTTTGACTGTGACCCAGGAAACCCAACAAGATTAGCATGAAATTTCTTGAAGGGATGAAGATGAAAATGACAAGAACAACAAAAAACCTTAGGATCTTCCACTACAACAGCTTGAACCCAAGAGCCATACATTGTTTTAATTAAGGCACTGGAAGGCAATTTCTTGTGAACATCCAATAAAGCCGAAAACCGAATTGGCAATGATGGGTTTGAGAAAAAACCCAAATCATGATTCATAAAGATTCCCAGTTTATTACCAAGAATTTCAATAATGCCCCGTTCTCTATACTCCAGAGGGAGACCCTGAAGTTGAATCCAAAAAGGAATGAAATGAGGCTTGACCAGACTAGGGTTAAAATTCGGGGTCCAAAGAGTAGTAAAAAGACCATATCCTTCCATCATCCATTTATTTTTCCGCAGAACAACATTTCTTGCATCTTTCTTAGAAAAAATAACCACAAAAAATCCTTCACCTTTATCTAAATAAAAAACTTGATTGGAACCAACCCAAGATTTTAAGTTATCAAGCAAAGGTTGAAATTTCCAGAACTTACCAAAGAGTGCAACATCCTTTAAGTCTGAAATCTGTAGATCAATCATTTCCTGAGGTAATGTGACCTCAATCCGAGAGGGAGATCGCTTTAAAGACTTTCCCTTCCACTTTCGAGATTTATCGGAGATAACAGAAGCCTGATGCTTAGCCATGCTACAAAGAGGAGGCTGTACCAAAGGATGATATGCACAACCAGACACAGCCAAAGGAGGAGCGATAGATTGCTTAGCAACCTGTTTCGATAACTGTTGAAGTGGAGGAAGAATGATAGTGTTCGAAAAAGTGAGCGGGTTTAAAGCGGAGGATGTAAAGTTTTGCACAGGGATGGAGTTTGGGTAAGTAAGAGGGGCAGGAGAAGAATGAGAAGCAAGGGAGGAAGAGCAAGAACGAGAAGCCACAACATCAACCCACGAACGCGAAGAAAGAGCAGGAGAGGAAGACCTACAGATATCAAAAGGAGGCTGAAGATCCCTCACACATGACCGCTCCCGACAAGGAGAGCTCCACTTCCCATAACTAACATCCGACACCCACTGACCATTTTTGTATACAGAACCAAGTTTCCCTTTAGCAAAATAACCAGAAGCCTTAACAAAACCACTAAAGCTAAGCCGAGAGGAAGCAACAGGTGGAGGCGGCCGAGAAAACTCTTTTGAAACCCTAGAACGTGGCTCAACCAAATTGGCACCATACACGCAAGGCAGAAACCTGTCATTTCTCGAAAGAGAAGCCCTAGGGTTTGCAAAAACTTTAGAAAGAGGACCCCGAGAATCCCAAGTAGGCCCAAAAGTGACAGATCGTGTTGGGCGGGAAAATCGAGAATGGCCAGAAGGGCCCCCGAGAACAGCAGGTTTTGAAAAGTGTGCAACATCCTAAAAATCCCTCCGCATCTAACGGTCCTGATTCATTTTCGCCATCATCAAAATCAACAACATGTTTTTATTAGAAATAATATAAAAGCTCAATTTAGTAAATGCTTACATCACTAGCATTGATATCTAGTGTATAAATATTTTTCATAATATTTTATTTCATGTTTTTTTATTATTGATTTTTCAATTCACATTAATTATAATTTATATTGGCTTTTATTCCATAACACAATTTTTTTATCTATCATTTTTTAATTGAAACAAATAATTTCAATAAAGTGAGTAGATATTTTCTAGAACTTTTTTTAGAACCATTTTCTATGTTTCCATGTGTTTCAAATAGAGACCCTTATGTTTGGTAGAAAATTTATGTTCACTAAAAAAGTAGAAAAGTCATAATTAAATAAAATATATAAGAAATTAGCTTTTATGAAAGATTAATCTAATGCTTACAATAAAAAAATTTCATGTCATGGTGACTTCAATTGATGGTTTAACCCTTAATTTGAAATTTATTTATTTTTAAATCTCTGAACAATAATAGGATGACACCAAAGGGAGCTTCATATGAAGGAACCTTTCATAAAACATTTTAAACATGAAATATTTAAAAATTAAATTAAATATCTTCATTCAAAGGTCATGATAATATCAAGGGTCATTAATATGAAGGTAGATGTTCATTTGAAGGAATTTTATAATTGTTGGCATCTTGGGCTTGTTATTTTCACCATCCCAAAAGTGGAGCACCCTATTGTGGGATCAACCCTTAACATAGGCTCAATGAAATGAATAATTGGTGTACCATGTAGCTTAATTGGTGTCCCATGTAGCTTGCCTTCCCTCAGGTATTCATCCTTAATATCCACTACTTTATCTCCACCATGCTTGAGCATATAAAGAGAAAATTTAACTTTAGTACAAAGCACCACTCCTTGATCCTCACCTAATACCTTTACATCAAACATAACAAGTTTTTAGAGTGTCTTTTGAGTTGTCGGTCCTAATGCCCCCACCTAAGGGATATCCAAATCTTGTTGAACATCTTTTAAACTCCCCACCCTCCTTTAAAAAATACCTCATCTTCAACATTCATCAAACCCGATGCTAGAATCAAAGACTTGTCTACATTAGGGTGTGTAGAAGTTTGGGTGGACTGTTTTATTTTAAAAACTAGACTAATGACTTATATTTAACTATTTATTGTCTATATTTATAAAATACAATTGAAAACAAAAATAATATTTATTAGACCTTAGGTTTCTTGTTTTCTAAGTTGGAATGCTCGAGTGCTACAACTTTTGTGTGAGACGGCTAACTTCTCCTAGTGTACATTTATCTATGTAATGTCTAGGTGACACTATGTAATATTCCTTAGTTATAGTTGCCCTTGAGCATTCCCTTGTAATTTATTATGTTAGTTCATAAATTTGCCTATTTAATTTTTTAATTAATAAAATTATCTTTTATATTTTTGTCAATAGATTTTATAACAACTCTTGATCTTTTTGTAATTCATTGACCTAAGAGTACGAATCAAAGTTGCATGAATAAGACTTCTTTCAACTAAGAGATAAGAATTAAAATATCTATTTGAACAATTTTTTTGAGAAATGATCCCAACCTCATTCCTTTAAAATATCACAATCACAAACCTTACTTTGAACAAACTTAATCCCTACCTTAATTTTTTCTTTCTAATTTGTTCAAAGTTTAAATCACATGTATTTTATAATATGTGTTAGGTAGTTAATTTATCCCTTTAAAGCCTTCTAGACTGTGGCCAATATCAAGGATTATGTATTTTGTCAACACCCACATTGGACAACATGGTCTCCAATTCGATTCCCAATGTATCCAACATTTTTGGGTTAAGGGCAATAGGTTACATGTCTCATGGGCTCAATTGCCACCACCTTCACCGTATGTACTTGCAGTCCATTTTGTGTAGCGTTCCACGGTCCACCCCAAACAAATATCAGAGTTTCACCTCAAATATCTTAGATATTAATCTGTGTGTGCTGGCATAAAGTAATCAGAAATAGCCCTTGTCAACCACATCTCCCTTTGTTTTCAACTCAGGGATGATTAGAATTCCCACAAACGCACAAAAGCAAGCACATGCATTGAAAATCTGTCATATACCTACAAAGGATATCTGATATCAGAGGTGACATGACTGGTGTGGCCATAGAGTGATCCACGTGACAATTTTCTATTGAGAAATGGCGTTAATGGAACCCAGTACCACAAAGGGCATCTCTATTAAGTTTCCGTCTTCATTCGATATGGTTGTGATGAAAACATTTTTTTTACACATTTGAATCCAAAATATATCAAATCTGTCATATGGACCGTGGAAAAATTACAGATTTCTACCACTTTCCGACCTGGCTTCTCGTGTCTTCTTTTTGTGTTACCTATGACATGTCAGTGGACGGTATATGCTCTTTTTAAGTAGCCTATATATATCCATACAGGAGTCCTCTGGAGTAGTATAACAACAATAAATAATCTGCGTACCCACACTACGTTTCCTTATTTTCTGTCACTGGTAATATTTTCCTCGAGACATTATGTGGCGGAGGAGAATGCCGAATATGAAGGAGGAGCAGCCGACTATGACGCAGGAGAAGCCGAGGCTGCAGTCGGGCGGTCGCATGGAATATTTCACAAATCTATTTCGGCGTGGTACAACGCCTAAGAAGCAGATGACAATTCAGGTAATCTATTCATTCTCTCTACATATGTTTGATTATTAAATTGGTTGTTAAATGGGGTCACACAGTATATTTATTCAAATAGGTTCTATATATTTTTTGGATATAATTGTGTTATGTAGGATTGTTTCATTATGAATATTTCAGATCGTATTTTATGATCTATCATCAGAATGAAATCGTAAGAAAGGAGAAAATATTTATTCAAATAGGTTCTATATATTTTTTGGATATAATTGTGTTATGTAGGATTGTTTCATTATGAATATTTCAGATCGTATTTTATAATCTATTATCAGAATGAAATCGTAAGAAAGGAGAAAATAGATCGTTTCCTCCTTTTTAATTATTTCATTCTGATGGTGGATTGTTTATCTCCTCTAACTATTCCATTCTGATGAATTATAGAGTATGATACAAAATTTGTTGAAAAATTGATTATTTTTTCTTTTTAATTATTTCATTATAATGATAGATGATAGAATATGATCTGAAACATTAATCATGAAAAATTCTCTAAAAATACATCAAATCTATCATTATGAATTATGAAAGATTGATGGCTTTAATTTATGTACGTATATTATCTCTTAAGCATGTTCACCTCAGATAAATTTAGTTGGGGTTGTGAGTATAGTTTTTCAAATAGAAAAGAAAAACCGATGGTAAATGTTCAATATTAAAAGTGTTATTGAATGGAATGCAGACGGTTGAGCTGAAGGTGATCCGAATGGACTGCAAAGGGTGTGAGCTCAAAGTGAAGAAGGCCCTTCAACGTATGACAGGTAAGCTCAGACATTCTGAAACTGTTTTTACGAATATGAAAATAATTGAATTTCTAATTTAAAAGCGTTTGATTCATTAATATGATTTAAGATGAATCATTTAAACAAATCAAAATTTAGAATATATTTATCAAAATGAAATTTTTTAATTTTTTACTGATTTCTGATATGCCTGATTTTCTGTTAGGTGTGCAAAGTGTGGATGTAAACAGAAAGCTTTCAAAGGTTACAGTTACAGGATATATTGAACCGACCAAGGTGCTGAAGAAAGTGAAAGCCACAGGCAAAAACGCAGAAATATGGCCATACATTCCCTACAACTCTGTCACTCAACATGTTATGAATTCAAAGACCTATGACAAAAAAGCACCAGGTGGGTTTATGAGGAAAGACATTTTTGATACTGGAACCGACCCCCACCGCCCAGATGAAGTGTACGGAGCTATGTTTAGTGAAGAGAATGCAAATGCGTGCACGGTTATGTGACTTAACCGGATGTCATTTGAAGAGTTTTCTGTAATATGTAAATATTTGTTTTCCCTGGCTATGCACCGAATTTATGGTAACTTCAGGACTGTTAGATTTTGCAGGGGTATGAATTCTTACACAGTTATATATACTTCCGATACTGGTTTTCGAGAAATTATATAGTTCTCACACAGATATTGTAATGAATTGAGATGAGCTTCTAAATAAAATTATATGTTTTTAATATTGATTCGTTCCATCTGAATAATTGATGTTAAAAGTTTTTTTTTTCAGTTTGATTTATTTCTGGATTTGACTGTGTAGAATTTTTCATTATCAAATTTTTAATCATATTCTATAATCCACCATCAAGATAAAATAGCTGGAAAAATCAACTGTTGCAATTTCATTATATTAATCAAAAAAAGATTACATCATAATCTAGGTGTTCATGGCCAGTCCGTCAATACATTTATGACTCTTCTATTCAAATTGAGACTACTATATATTACTGCCTTCGATACTTTTCTAATTTTCTTTACTAAGAATATGGCTCTTTTACTAATTGAGTCTACTATTACAGGATTACCAGACGTCGTACTCCACTAACAGGTGTGCCATCAAACTCATGCAGCCGGGTTGTACATTGGCTCGAGATTGTTGACTCTATTCACGTATTGAATCCTTTTGCTGCAAGGGCCCGAGGTTACATTGGGGTTCTGGTGCAGAAATTGCCCAAAAATGGAAGCCATTCTACCATAGCCCATCGTCCAACACTCAGGGAATCTCTTTAGGACGTGGAATACCCACACCATACCTCGCCACCCTCAACACAATGTCCATGTTGCCCAATTTTGTTTCTTGAACATAGTGAGGTCGATGACCTTTTATCACCTCCTTCTCCTCCCCCAGGTCAAGGAGCAATGCGATGAAGCGTGAGGTGATGTGTGTGTGTACTCTCAATATTTGTTTTGTACACTTCATTTGATTACTACATTTACTATTATGAGGGAATCTCCCTCAATCGCTAGCTTCTTTATACCTTTTCTTTTTGCTTTCTTCAGCCCATACCATAGTGCATTAATTTATGTTGTGTTGTTTGTCCCGTGTGGCAGATTGATCTTTAATTTCTCTATTGGTTAGATCCTTCATCATTATGGAAATCGAGTTTTTTTGGGATGTCTTATCAAAATTCAATTTCATCCAACCTTCTTTTAGTGGCCACCATATCGTTTCAGCTTTAACAACCACTTTAATCTAAATGCTAGAAGCCCCATTAATGAGGGGGATCATTAGACTTGGCCAAGAAGACTTCATCGAATGATCCCATGTAGAAAAGGCTCTATTTCTAATTGATTGTGACCCTATCCCCATTATTGATTGTTTTAGTTATCACCTCTTCTAGTTTCCTTTCAAGGGCATCTTTCTCTATTGCTTTTCCATGGAAAATGCATTGGTTTCTCTCCTTCCAAATCTCCCAAATTATGATGGATGGGGTTGCTATCCAGATACTAGCATAAATTGAGCTCTTGCATATAATCAGCCATGAGCTAAAGAGGTCTATAATATCATTTGGTAATAGGCTTTACCAATTGAGCTTATTCATGATAAAGGTCCAACATTCCTTGGCAAAAGGGAAATTCAACAGAAGATGGTTTTTTATCTCTTCACATTGGTTGCATAAAATGCATCTGTTTGGCCCTATTAATCCCAATTTATTCAACCAGTCCCTCATTAAGATTCTCTTCTATATCATTATCCATGAAAAGGTACCAACTTTTGGTAAATAGAATTTATTCCAAAATAATAGGTACAATCGTCCTTCTTTTTTACTTGAATTTTACAACATTGTGTATCCCAACTTGACACTATATGATCCTAACTTTGCAATGTTCCATTTGATTAGATCTTGATCCTCCTTTATGGTGATATTTATTTTTTCTAGTTCATGCTTTAGTCTTTCCATTTGTGTGCGGTCATAATTTAGTCCTACTAGAGACTTTCACTTCCATTCAACTCCACCATCTTCCTCACATTGTTTCATGTAATCTATTACTTGCATGTCCCATCTCTCTTTCAAAAACTCTTTAATTTTTCCATCTTTGGGTGATTCGTCAAGGCTAGGGCACCACCACATGAGTTTTCCTAAAACTTTTCCTTCTTTCCATTCCTTACATCCCTTGTGCAATAATTGCTTATCACTTCCCCATAGTCCAACATGAAATTCTAGACCACAAACCCTATTGGAGGATATTGTGTTGTTATTGTCCATTTTGGGTCTTGTGAATCCAAATATTTTTTTTGTAATATATTCACCCATTTTTCCTAGGGATTGTTCATCATACTGCACACCAATTTTTCTCCTAGTGCTTGGTTGAAAGGTGGTAATTTTCTCAAACCCATTCCCCTTGCTTCCTTTGGTTAGCAAATATTTTCACATGCCACTTGGGGGAATTTTTCACTCTTCTCTAATGCTTTCCAAAAGAAATCCCTCATTCTTTCCTCCATTTTTTCTTGTATTTTCACTGGCATCTTAAGGCTAGACAACATATATATTGGCATTGCTCCAATCATCGATTGTAGCATTGTGATTCTCCCTACAAATGATAGTCATTGAACCCTTTCCATGATTCTAATCTATTTATGCAACCTTGGGCCCACAAATCCCATAAGCTACTCTTACATGCCCCTACAAATAATGGGATCCCAAGATATTTTCTTGGAAGTTTATTGGGTTTCAATCCCAAAATATTTGTTTTTTCTCTTTGTTTTCTTAGCTCTCTGTTAAAGAAAAATACCTCAAACTTATTATAATTGACTTTTTGACCCAAATTTGAGAAATATTTCTCTAGTGTTTCCTTCATTGATCTTGCCTAGATTTACCCTTTGCTATTCCAAACAAAGTAGAGTATCATTAGCAAATTGTTGGTGTGTGATTAGTTTGATGTTTGGTGCCACCCTTAGTCCTTTTCAAACTTTAATCGTTCATTCCCTATGAATGAGACTAAAATATAGAAAAAGGGATCCTAGGTCCTAAGTGTAAAGAACCTAGGATGCAAATGTGGCCTTTTTTCCAAATTTCATTAGGATTTAGATCACAAGGTGAAAAGATTGACTTTTACTCCTAATGGTGAACCAATCAAACCTCAATCTACATCTAATGTGGGATTAGAATGGATTGGAAATATTTTAGAATGATTAAACTAATAATCCTATATGCCATAATACATAAAATGGAAGATCTTGACAATTGATAGAAAAAAAATAACAGTTTGCAAGTGGATCAAGGAAGTATAGAGGACAACAAACTTGCTCAAAAAAAATTGTTTTGGTGTGCCTGCAAGGACTCATTCACCCAATGAAAATGGGTATTTGTATAGGGGTCCTAATCAACTTTTGGAGTCCTCTAGTACTAGATCTAAGCTTCTATTTTCCGCTTGCAAATTTGGCAGAATATCGAAAATGAATCCTGCAACTTAGTTTTTGTAGGTTGACAAGAATGATGACAACAAATGAAAAAATGAAAAATTGATCTTCAAGATCTCTTCAATTCTTCTTCAACCTGTAATCTTCACATACATAAGGAGAGAAAGATTTTGTGCCATATAGGTGTTTGTGTTGGTGTAATTAAAATTGTTGTACCTTTACCTAAGTCATGATTACACCTTAGTTAAGTTTACTTAAGGACCACATAGCAAGTAGTTGGAGCATTTCCACTTTTGGTGGACTTATCATGTTATTACTTTATCACATTGACCTTTTGTGGACATTTCATGTGATTACCTCTCCACCTTTTGTGGGTGATCCACCATTTATGGTGATTATAACTTTTCCACTTTAGGTGGATTGATAGCTTTTCATAGTTGTCTCATGTCATAAGATTATGACACTTGTCATAATCTTATTCCCTTTTGTGTACTCACCTTGGCTATATAACCAAGGCGTATCCTATGTACTTTTTCTCATTCTATTTTGCATCATTGGCAGAATACAATTTATTCTTGTCATATTGTTTCTATCTCTCTTATGCTTGTGTTTTCTATTAGGCCTCTAAATATTGGGTGGCTATCTTCATAGTTAATTCTTACATGGTATTAGAGCTATTGGAGTGCCTTTGGATTGTCATTTTGGAGAGAACTTGGTGCATTTGAAGGTTGGTAAATTTTCAGATCTAGGGAGAAATGCATTTTTGGAGTGTCCTGCGCCAAATATGAGCCCACCATTGTGTCTAAGAGGCCATTTCCAAGAAATTTTACTATAAATTTGGCCATATTCAGTAAAATTCAAATTTGGGGCAATTTGTTTTATGCAGGATGACTGTACAGCCAACCCGCATAATTGGTATGATTTTATTTCAAAAAATATATATTTATTTTTCAATGAAATAATTTATATTCAAATTTATTTAAAAAAATAATTCACAATTTTTTTTTTAAATTAAAAACAAAAAGAGGGGGGGGGGGAATTCTTTATTGTCTATGGGATGTTTTAAAACTTTCTACAAAGATCATACCCCATAGACTGTAGGGTACCACCCTGCCCTGGCTCCACCATCATCGGTGCCGACAAATCACTACCATTTGTTGTGCTTCCAACCACTGACGTTATCTCCTCCTAATGACCTCACTCTCCAGATGACCTCGAACTCCCAACGACTTCCCTCTACTACTGACTGACCAGCCACCGTTGATTGACCACCACCACGGGCATCAACAATTTGCCACATCATCCAACATGTAGGACCACCGTACCCAACAGTCAATGACACATGTCGTGCATATCAGTGTATGAATCTATCACATCATCGGTCCAGTCAGCCACCATATCAACATATCGTACATCTCAATCACCACCAACTCAATAGTCTATACTACCACATGTCATAAGACTATACATTTCACATCATCAATTCATACTATATAGATTGTCCATGCAGGTAGGGCAGATTTTGGTGCAATGGTCATATGACCGTCAAATTTATTGTCGTAGCTTGCTAACATCAACACTGAGACAACATCTTTTTGAAAAATCAAACCCCCTCTTCATTGAGCTTTTCATTTTTTTAGTTCAACTTTCAAGGCTTATGTCTTGATCATTTGTAGAAGTTGAGAAATCCAACTTATTACTCTAACATCATTTTGAGGCTTTTCTCAATGCAATTTTTGTTTTTTGGAATAATTTTTCGTGTATTTCACAATGGTGCAAATAATTTTCTGATTTTGGTGGACAAAGTTTCCAGAAATTTTAGTTTCTTCAAACTGTACCTATCCAATCCTCGTTTCTGCGACTTCTAGGGCTCCATTGAGGCTCATACGAACTCTTTTCAAGTGTCATTTTGTTTGAAAGTAAATGATGTTTTTTGAATTCATAGTGGTGCTATTAGTTTGTAGTAATTGTGATCAAAAATTGTACTTTTAGCATATGGTCTTTTTTGGCCTATTTTGGCATTTGTAAAGTTAAGATCTTAGTTTGTTCTTTTGTATCATTCATTTGAGACTGATGTAGCCTACTAAAGGCAATTGTAAAGCATTGAAAATCAGAAGTCCACTTTGCTTGGCTTGCAAGTGGCCATTGTACACGCACTAAGTATAAAGTGTCAAATCATCTTTTTTTATTTTCGGGGGTTTCTTTTATTGATTAAATTTGGGGAGGTGTCTTGTGTGATTGTGCCTCTCTCTCTATCTTGTTCTCTTTCATTTTGGTGCTATGGGTTCTCCTAAGTTTCCTTTGTTAACTCCACATAGCTATGCTTCTTGGAACTTGGAGTAAGTTAATGGAAAAAGGATTAACTCATTATATTGATGCAACTATTGTTGCACCATCTGACCCTAAAGTTGATCCTATTGCTCAGATAGATTGGCTCACTAAATATACTATGGCTCTTGGAACTTTGAGGAAATATGTATCAAAATATCTCATCTTTCAAATTCAAAAGTGTAAAACAATCAAAGAGAATTGGGAAAATTTTGGTCAATTGTATGGCCAAGTTGATGAAATTAGATGTTCTCAGCTTGACAATGATCTCACAATGTTAGATCCCAAGAATTTTGATACAATCCAAGACTATGTAACTAAGGAAAATGAGCTAAGAGCACAGCTTAAGGATTGTGGCATTGACAAGAAGGATACACAATTGGTCTATAATTTGTTGGGAAAGCTCCATCAGAATATGCAGCATTTGTTTCTAGCTTCCAAACCCATCGCTTGACAGTGGGTAGTTCTTTCACTATGCCATCATTTGATGCATTTACAAAAAAATTGATGCTAGAGCAAGAAAAGTTGATAAGCATGGGGGTTCTCAAGTCTTCAAACTCCAAAGCTTTGGTGGCTAATCAAGGGACTCAAGGGAATCAAGGGAATCAAGAAAAGGGTTCCAAAATAATCTAAGCTAAAGACACAACAAGATAAAGCACAATCATCATCTCCACAACAAGGGAATTCTTCATCTTCTCCCAAGAAGGGAAATTCAAGAAAGAAGGAGATACCAACTTGTTCATATTGCAAGAGAGTTGGTCATGATGAGCATCATTTCCACACTAAGAAAATTGATGAGTTGAAAAACATCATCAAGAAGAACAATATTAATTTTCCATTTGCCTAAAATAATAAGGATTCATCTCCTTCCACTTCCTCATAGTCAAAAGGAAAAGGGTAAGAATTTGTGACTACTACAGGTTCTTCATAGCAATGGATACTTGACTCGTGTCCCACTCATCACATGGGTTCTACAAGGGAGCAGTTTTTTTCTTTGGAGCCATCTAAGGTGCCTCACATCTTCATGGTGATGATACTCAAGTGGAATTTGAAGGCAAAGGTTTGGTTTTCATGGATGATGGAACATTTGAGAATGTTCTCTATGTTCCTAACTTTAGCACCAATCTTCTTTCAATCTACCAAATCACTCACTTTTGAGATGGCGAGAAAGTTGAGTTTCTACCAGATTCAGTTGTGGTCAAAGAACTTAAGGATGATGTCTTGGTTGTAGTGGGATAAGCCAATCATGACACATGACTTTAACCATTCTCCCACTTTGTTCCTAAGTCTCCTTCTACAACCTTGCTCACTCATTTAAATTTAGAAAGTAAGTTATGGCATGAGTGGTTTGGACATCTCAATTACCGATATCTTTAGCAGCTTAGGTCCAAGAATATGGTTACAGGACTCCCTCAGATCAGCTCTTCTGAAGGTGTATGTTCAGGTTGTTCCTTGGGTAAGCATCCAGAAGAGAATTTTGACAAAGGGAAGTCTTGGAGAGCTTAGGAGGTTCTTCAATTGGTTCACAGTGATGTAACAAGTCCATTTCCAGTGCCATCATTTAGCAAGGCCCGATATGTCATCACCTTCATTGATGACTACTCCTACTTCACATGGGTCAATTTTCTTGTTCACAAGAGTGAAGTGTTTAAAAAATTTCTAGCCTTCAAGACTCATGTTGAGAAGAAATCAAGGAAACGAGTCAAGATTCTTCGCACAAACAATGGAAGGAAATATGTGAACAATAGACTTGAGGATTTTTGTACTCTTGAGGGGATTGATCTTCAACATTAAATTGCCTACACTCCATGGTAGAATGGTGTCATTGAAAGGAATAATAGGACCCTTAAGGAGATGGCTAGCTACATGATTCATGTTTGTTCTCTTGGTCCTCAATTTTGGGAAGAAGCTATCAGTTGTTCCACACACAGCCAAAATCGGGTTCCCCATAAGGCTTTGAAGGGTATGAAAACTTGTTATGAGACACTTCAAAGTTTTTGGTTGTCTAGCTTGGGCATGCATACCTCCAGAGAAGCGCAAGACAAATTAGAACCTCAGAGTAGGCCTTGCATCTTTGTTGGATATCCTGAAGGTGTTAAGGTATATAGAATTTTGGATCCAAAGACATGTGAGCTATTCATTGAGAGGAGTGTTCACTTTGAGGAAATCTCTCCTAGATTGGCCTCTAATCCTCCTCTTCCTTCCTCCATATTCCAACTCAGAATCGCAGGATCACACCTTCGCAGGCTCCAATTGCAGTTGACGAGCCTTGTCCTTTATATCCTACTAGACCTCATTGGGCTCGACAGACTCTTGATTCAGCAGGTTCTCTTGTTGGGGATCCTTCAGATACTCGAAGGAATTGGTCACAACATTAGGATTTTCCACATGCCTTTATTGCTAGTGCTTCCAATCCACAGTCCTTCAAGGAAGCAATGGAGGAAGATTCTAGTTCCTTGATGAGGAACCACACATGGGATTTAGTTCCACTCCCTAAGGGGAGAAATATAGTTCAATATAAGTGGATCTATCTGACCAAGTATGCAGTGGATGGAAGTGTGGATAAATACAAGGCTCGGCTTGTGGCAAAAGGTTTCTCATAGGTTTTAGGTGTGGATTATATAGAGAGCTTTGCACCCATTGCTAAGATGAACTCCATTCACTTGAAACTTGCTATTGTTGTAGCTCATGGTTGGGCTATACATCAGATGGATGTGAAGAGTGCATTTCTTCATGGGGATCTTCATGAGGATATTTACATGGAGTAGCCACAGGGATTCATACAGGATTCTTCTTTGGTTTTCAGATTGAATAATTCTATCTATGGCCTCAAATAGGCCCCTAGGGCTTGGTATGCCAAGATGGATTCCTTTCTTCTCTAAGCATAATTCACTAGTTGTCATTCAGATCCGAATGTCTACATCTTGCGATAGGATGACTCTCATTTGCTACTTGTGCTCTATGTTGATGACTTGATCATTACAGGGAGTACCTCATCCATCATTGGCAGTATCAAATCTGCTTTACAAGACAAATTTTCTATGACTGACTTGGGCCTGTTGCACTATTTTCTTGTGATTGAGATCACATAATTAGCTTTTTGGATCTCTCTTTCTCAACCCAAGTATGCTCTTGATCTTCTAGCTCGGTTTCACATGGCTAATTGTAAGCCTGCTCTGACTCCCTTTCTTTCAAGATTCAAGCTTGAGGCTAATTTTTCTACTCCACTTGTTGATGCCACTTTGTATCATCAACTTGTTGGGAGTCTCATCTACTTGAATCACACATGCCCCAATATCTCCTTTGTAGTTGGAATGGTTTCATGCTTTATGCAGGAACCACATGAGCTTCATTGGAAAGCAACCAAACGCATCTTGCATTACATACAGGGTACACATCATCATGGGTTTCACTATGCAATAGGTACATGACTTACCTTGGTGGCACATATAGATTCTGATTGGGCTGGTGACCTTGATGATCATAAGTCCACTTTTGGCTATATCTTTCATTTTGGTTTTGGCCCCATTTGTTGGCATAGTAAGAAGCAACATTCTATTTCTCTTTCTTCAACTGAGGTTGAGTATCAAAGGGTTGTTAATGCTACTACTGAGGCTATTTGGCTTTAGAATATTCTCACTGAGTTTGGCTTCACTATTCCCCATCCTACATTCATTCATTGTGACAATCAATGTGCCATCCAAAATCTCAAAGAATCCAATTCACCATCACAAGACCAAACACATCGATATTCATATGCACTACATCAGGGAGTTAATACAAGAGCAGGTCATTGATTTGCAGTATTGTCCTACACCACAATAGGTTGCAAATATCTTCACCAAGCCCTTCACTGAGAGTCGATATCATAATTTGCAAGCTCTCTTGGGGGTGCAGGATGTTTCATCTAAGGAGGTCTCTTGACTTCTTCATTCTCTCTTATGGGTGGGACTTTTTCTTCTTCTACGGGTTTTTTCCTTCTCATACATTTGAGAGATTTTTCTCTTCTTTTTCATCTCTCTTTTTGGGGGGGAGAGTTTTTTCTCACGTGGTTTTCTCCTTTTCTCTGCTTTATGAGAGATTGCATTGCATTTTTACATGGGTACCTAACATGGCCTAGTTGTCGGGACCCATCTTGCATTGTTTTCTTTTGTGTACATTCTCCCTAAGTTGCACTTAAGGGGGGGTGTTGGTGTAATTAAAAGTGTTGTACCTTGTCCTAGGTCATGATTACACCTTAGTTAAGTTTACTTAGGGACCACATAGGAGGTAGTTCAAGAATTTCCACTTTTGGTGGACTTATCATGTTATTATGTTATCACATCCACCTTTCGTGGACATTTCATGTGATTGCCTCTCGACCTTTTGTGGGCGATCTGCTATTTTTGGTGATTATAACATTATCACTTTTCCACTTTAGGTGGAGTGGTAGCTTTTCACAGTTGTCTCATGTCATAGGATCACGACACTTTTTATAATCTTATGCCCTTCTATGTACTCACCTTGGCTATATAACCAAGGGGTCTCCTATGTAATTTTTCTCATTCTAATTTGCATCATTGGCATAATACAATTTATTCTTGTCATATTGTTTTTGTCTCTTGTATTCTTGTTATTTCTATTAGGCCACTAGATCTTGGGTGGCTATCTTCATAGCCAATTCTTACAATTTTCCTCATTCAAACCTCGTGAATAGTGTTCCCACTTTCACAATGGAAATTTCAATGATAAAAACCTTAATTGAAAGGAAGGAAAATGATGAATGAACAATTTTCTGCAACTCACCACCCTTCAATGGCTTCCTTGAAGGACTGCAGGAATACGCATCACTTCAAGGGAATTGGATCTTTCTTTCTTGATTTTCTTGAATTCTTGAATGCATGAAGATCTACAACACTTATTAGCCTTCACAAGACAACATGAATACACATAAACTTCGACATGATGTTAGGATCTTGATTGCTACTACAAATGAATGATAATGTTTCTATTGAATGCTCTTGACAATGATACTTGCTCTTGAATTTCACCTCTATATTTTTATTAATCCTCCTTATTTAAAATGATCAAATGACTATCTATTTATAGGTTTTTATCCAATTTCCCAAAATATATATTCTTAAAGCTGACACTTACAATTTAAATTTTGGTCATTAAAATGCGGCGAAAAAAATATTTTTATTCAGGTCTTGGCTCACAAAGGGGACTCATTCGCTCATGGGTGAATGGTTCTTGGCCAAAATTTCTAGGAAACACATAATTCAAGGCAATTTAATGATTGATTACATTTGTTTAATATTGGTTCCCCTTTTAGAAAATGGTAAGAATAAGGCTTTGTAATGCATAATTTGGAAAATTAGAGGCTTAATTAAGTCCAGTAAATTAAGGGACCCAAAGATAGCGTAGAATTGTAAAGGTATATAATTTTATACACTACATTTAGCCACCGCTTTAGTGAGAGTATGAACTTATTCTCAGACTCACACTAAAGTAGAGAAATATATGTCAAGAGAGGTCCAAGTGCACAAATATTAGAAAGATAGGATGGCAAAGGATCAAAGGATATGGACAAAACCCCAAGATCTAAGATCCCATCAAAAACAAACATATACACAAAGGAACATACACATGTAGCAACAATACAAGATACACATAAATACAATGTCAAAATTAATGTGAAAAAAGAAAAGAAAAAGATGGACTAGAGCAAGTTGTATTATGCTATACATCCATAAAATACACTCATAAAGGCTAGTGAAGTCTAATATTTATTAGGTGAGCTCCCAAGGTAAGGAATGAGAAATATGAACTAGGTCTACAAGGTGTACACTCATAATAAAAGGTGGGAAGGACACACTAGGTCTATAGATGTGTACCCACAAAAAGGTGGCATAAATGGGAAGGATGTACCAAGTCTATAGGAGTGTATCCATTTTCCAATCCATACCAAAATCTATACTCCATACTAACTTTGACAAGGTACCGAAAAATGATCATTGCTTCACAAAGCTATCAAGCTACATTATGCTAGACACTCATGGAATATAACTACTTAACAAGGCTAACAAGTTGCATTATGCTAGACACTCATGTAATATAATTGCTTCACAAGGCTACCAAGCTACATTATGCTAGACACTCATGGAATACATGGAACCACTAGCAAGAAATTTTTATTATTCTTGGTTACCATGATTATGACAAGGTTTAAATGAAGCAAAGCTAAAAACGTAAACAATAAAGATAATCGAAGGTGTTTTAATTAATGCATGAAATTTTTCACCTTAGGGAACATCACACTTGAAATCACCACCAAGAGAGGACTTAGTCGAGGAATAATATATCATACCTTAGGGAACACTAGTCATAACATTATCACCAAAGAGAAAATCATATGCCAAGAAAGGTCACACTCTTGTAAGACACCAATACAAATATGACCACAAAGAAGGCATGTCACATGAATTAAGAATCTACCATACTTTGGTTGAAAATGTCACACTTGCTAGGAGATGTATAGTATTATCACTAAGAATATGCCATGCAAACAATGCTTGGGGGACTATATGCCCTCCCTTAAAATGTTAGTGTACTTGTTGCACTAAAATTTTAAGAAGAGATGAAGGTATCCCAAAAAATAATACACCGAGGACAAGGCTACCTAACCCCTTTCCCCCCAAGTGTAAGGAAAAAAGGTGAGCCCACTAGATCATGATATGCTACTCCTTGAAAAAAAAATATGATTTCATAAAACCAAGTTTATAACCCCATGCATGATAGTGAATATGATATGATACTATAGTTATACCACATGGAAAGGAGTAGAAACTAATGCTATTTGTTAACTTCGAAGGACAGTATCCAAGAGCTCTTGTTGTTTCTTGTGTTTTATTCTCTATAGGGACACAAACATCTTTTTCTCTTATCCCACACCCTTTTTCATTATAGCCAAATTGTTTCAAAAGCTCATAACCTCTTCCATAAAGTGTTTTCATTTCTTTCAAGGAAGGTTGTTTTTCATGATCATCTTCATCATAAGTGGATGTATAACTTGTTTTTCCCTCTTTTTTGTTACAATTTGTGGAAGTAGATTCTTTTGATGACTCGATGGTAGATTGTGTTGATACCATTGTTGCTTCTTTCTCTTTTCTGATTTGTGTGTAATCTTGTATTCTCCCATGAATGTAGGTGTAAACCTAATAAACCCCAGTCATCCTCTAACAACTTATTCATTGATGAAAGATAATTATCCTTATGATCCTCAAATTGTGAAGGTTCCACTTTTGTAGTTGGTGTCAATATTCTAAGAGGATTCTTCATTCTTGTTTTGGTTTGTAAACAATTCTCATATTTTGGACCACCAAGTTTATTGTGTAATCCTTATTGTTGTAAGTGGATTTCAGTAGGTGATGTAACATTCAAGGGACTACATTAATTTCATGAATCCATGGTCTACCCAAGATAATATTATATGAAAAATCATGAGGCATGACATGGATAGGATTTTGTAATGTAACATTACCAACCTTTACAGGAAATTTTATCACACCAAGCGATTGGTTTCCCACATTATCAAAACCATAGATAGACAAAGATTCTAGTTGAATTTCAATCTTGTCCACTCCTATTTTATCCAAAATATTTACACTACAAACATTGAGTATCAAACCATTATCAATTAGAGTATGTCTAATCCCAAACTTGTTAATGATAGACACTATCATCAAAGCATCATTTTATTTATGTGTTTCCAGAGGAAGTAATTCACTTTAATGAAAGCCAATATCCAAATTAGGTGAACTCATATTCTCAATCAAATCCACCACATCATTTGGTTGTTTACTAGGAGCGATGGAAAAAAATTGCAAGAAATTTTGAAGCATACTATGGTAAGTTGGTGATGATTGGATTAGATCCCAAAGGGAGATCTTAGTAGGAGTGTTACAAAGTTTCTCAATAAGATCAAATTCTTTACCAATACAAGATGTTAGGTGTAGGTGGGAGATATGGTTGAATAAATGGAATTTATTTTGGAGTTTTTCTTGGTTTATTATTATTTCTAGTGTTTTATGTGTGAGGAAAAATATGATAACTTGGTTGTTGTGACACATGATTACTACTGAGCTATTTTGCAAAACTTAGGATATGGACATGAGGTTTAGGAGGTCCTATAGTGAGAGATGACCTAGGAGGTGACTTAGGAGCTCCAATAATTAGAGTACTCTTAGGAGTTCCAAAAGGATTTTTAGGAGGTACAATAAGTAAGGGAGATCTAATGGCCAATTATGCATTCATAACCTCAATGGATTTAACTTCTTGTTGATGATCTTCTATCTAGGGGATGACATTAGCATGTTCATATAAGAAATACATCATGTAATATTTATGCCCAACAATATCTTCCCAAGTAGGATAGGTAGGGGGATAGAAACAAACAATATTCTCATGATGCTCAAGGATTGTATATTCTAACACCAAGATACCTTTGTCACAAATAGGAGAGGTATTGGGAGAAGAAAAACTATAATCATCATGATTATCAATGATTGTATCCTCTTGTATCAAAACATCCTCATAAATGGGAGAGATATTGGGAGATTAATGAATACTAGGAAAAGTGATATTAAGGAATGTGTCAATGATTTCATCTTCTTGTTTCATATTATCTTCCCAAATGGTGGAATTAATAGAAGAGGTAAAAAAAAGATTCCCATGATACTCAATGATTAGGTCTTCTAACACCAAGGTACATTCTTCACAAGGAGGAGAGGAATTGGGAAAATAACAATTATGATTGTCATGACTATCCATGATTGCATTCTCTAGCACTATAACATTCTCATAGATGGAAGAGATATCAGGAGGGTAACTAACATGCTTGTCAATGGTTTCATTTATTTTCCTTAGAATATTCTCATAATTAGGGAGATTACAAATATACAAGCCATGTGATACCCTATAAAAACCATATGCTTGAAAAATAAACATGCCTCTACTTGCGTTATGAATTTTGCAATGTGTTGTAACAACCTAAGATTATGAATTGCAAAAATGAAAGCTATTTTTCCCAAATCATGCAATGCTTGAGAAAATGTAAAAAAATATCCTATATATTTTATTATTTTTTAATACTAAAATACAACAATTTTATTCCATATTTTTAACAAATCAAGCGAAATGACACCTTTCTTGCATATCTAATAACATTTTTCCAAAATTTCAAATCAGACAATTGCAGGCAGAAATGGACTGATAATACAAAGAAAAAAGGTTCTGAAAAATATATATGAGACACTTGTACAAGGACATGTTTTCCCAAGGGTGAATGGGTCTTTATTGATGTGAGTGTTCCAAGGCTTGCTTGCACTGCAACTAAGAGACCCAGCTTGTCTCTTCAAGGAACCTAGTCTCCTCTAGGTCCTGATTGGCTTAGATGATTAACTAAGTCCAATTCTAACTCTTCTCTAAGAGTTATATCCTTTGTGCTTCACCTTGGAGGACTAACACCATTTGACAAGTTCAATTCCTCTTCCTCACTTAGAAAACTCTAAGTGCTATCTTCTCACAAATATCATTCTTCATTGTAGGGGTGTCCATAATTATGAAATCATTCATAAGCTTGCATATTTGAACCATTCTAGAAGGTTCTTCAATTCTACCCTTACCGGGTTCAAGATTTCACCATTTGAGACCTTAAATAGGCCTATTCCTTGTATCCTTTACCAGTCCTGTTTTGTCAATTTTTACAAAACTTTCCCAAAGACCCTACAAATCTAAAAGCAGATTCGGATACCCTTTTGGAAGTTTTAAAAGTTCCAGTGGGGCTTCTAGCCTAACAACTTCCATACACTAGCTTCCTACAACTTAGGGAAATAGGACTAAAAGGCCTAATTTCTAGGACTGACTGTGTTCTTGTTTATAACCTGCTCAACTAGAAACCAAATGATTGACAAGACCTCAATCCACCTAGAATGTTGAGCTAAGGTGAAACCCTACTTGGACCTGTACCTATTCCGTACAATACCTCCTTACCCTGCAAGAAATCTTCAATGACATTCCTAGACCTCTAACCGGGCTCTATTTGCTTGCCTAGAGACTAGTGATTAAAAGAGCTCTCCACTCTTTCATGCTTCCTAAACCTACAACTATGTACACTAATGACTCCCCTAACATTCCCACCTATCCTTAGGTGTTTCCCAAGGCTAGACTTCATGGGGGAGCCATGAAAGCACCAACTGGTCAAGACTGAACCAGTAAGAACTTAAAACCCAAACAATTTAACTAACACAAAATATCTACTCTAAACAACTTGCCTATCAAATGCAAAAGTCTAAGATAATACTAACAAACACTAAACAAACACTAAACTCGGTCTATCAATCGATTAAGCATCTCTGTCATCACAAAAGTTCGAATTGTTCTTCTAAAAAAAAATTGTTGCATAGCTTTGTATTTCACTTGTTTTACTAATTACAAATTACATCACTCATAACCAACATGAGATTCAAGTCTTGGGTCATATTAGATGCCCACTCCATGATTCTAGGGCCTGTTGGCCGTTCTCCCACTTCCTATTCTCAAGGGAATCCAAAGGCAACCGAGTTGCATGCAACAATTACAATAATTGCGAAGGTTGCCATGCTAACTTCCTTACAACATTTGGCATCTTTCTTCATGCCTTGATCCTATTTCTTAGGACCACCATTCCCTCTAGGTTCTGAGGAACCAACTCATTGAATGGCCTTAAGGTATCTATACAACCACATTAAGTGTTTAGAACAACTTTAAGACTCCAATCTCCCCTAGACAACTAACATTAAGAAAACATAAACTACTAACAATGGCTAAATGTGTGACCTTAGTCCTAATGACTAACTCACCTAGCCCACAAAAGCAATGACCTTCTAAGGTCTGATAGCAAAAAAACTTCTTGACTTGGCAAGAGTCAAGTACAAGCCAAAAAAAAAAACCAAAATGGAGGTTAGCCAAGGTGTGCTCCTGCACCATTTATACAAGGTTCTGAAAACTAAAAATTTGAAGTTTTATGTTGTTGTTTAATATCTCTTTCTCGAGTTGCAAACAGGTTAATCAATGTTTGTTTTCCAGTTTTCGCTCAATGTAAGACAAGGTAATGCCAAATGAAAGTGTGAAACAAAGGTGAAAATTTTTGAAAAACTTTTAATGCAAAACTTAGATCTAAAATGCAATAAATGACCGATTTGAAGATGCCACAACCTGAAAATTATGATTTTGATACAATTTTTGAAACAAAACTATGCAATTTTTTTACTTGCTTTTGATCTAAAATGAAAGATGCAATTTACATGCAATGAATAATTTTATATTTTTAACCATTTAATGAATGTAAATTAAATGTAAATCTGATCTAAAGGTGACTCTAATGTAATCTATAATGCAATATGTGGTGCAAAATTTATGATGCAACTTTGATGAAAACCTAAATGAGAAATGCAAAGCAATGCAAGGCAAAACCTAGAACTAGGGTTTGAAAAACTCCCAATTTCAAAATGTTTATAGTGTTAACACGTCGAGTTCACCAAAATGTAATATAGAAAAAGGGATCCTAGGTCCTAAATGTAAAGAATCTAGGATGAAAAGGTGGCCTTTTTTTCCAAATTTCATTAGGATGTATATCACAAGGTGAAAATATTAACTTTCAATCCTAATGGTTAGCCAATCATACCTAAATCTACATCTAATGGGGGATTAGAATGGATTGGAAATATTTCAGAATGATTAACTAATGATCATATATGCCTTAATACATAAAATGCAAGATCCCAACAACTGACAGACATAAACAATAGTTTGCAAGTGGATCTGAGAAGTGTAGATGATAACAAACTTGCTCAAACAAAATGGTTTTGATGTGCCCACAAGGACTCATTATCCCAATGGTGAATGGTCCTTTGTAAGGGGTCCTAATAAAATTTTGGAGTCCTCTAGTGCTATATCTAAGCTTCTATTTTCTACCTACAAATTTTTTGAAAATATTGGAAATGAAATCTACAACTTAGTTTCTGTAGGTTGACAAGAATGACGACAAAAAATGCAACAATGAAAAATTGCTCTTCAAGATCTCTTCAATCCTTATTTAACCTATCATATTCACATACACAAAGAGAATTTTTTTTGTGCCATATAGGGGTTTCCCTCAGTCAAACCCTACGAATAGTTTTCCCACTTTCATAATAGAAATGTCAAAGATAAAAACCTTAATGGAAAGGAAGGAAAATGATGAATGAACAATTTGTTGCAACTCACCACCCTTCAATGGATTCCTTGAAGGATTGAAGACATAAACATAAATTCAAGGGAATTGGATCTTTCTTTATTGATTTTCTTGAATGTATGAAGACCTACGACACTTGTTAGCCTTCACATCACAACCTAAATACACATAAACTTTGACATGATGTTAGGATCTTGTTTGCTACTACAAATGATTGATAATGTTGCTCTTGAATTCTCTTGACAATAATACTTGCTCTTGAATGTCACCTCTATCTTGTTATTAATCCTCCTTATTTCAAATGATCAAATGACTAAGTATTAATAGGTGTTTATCTAATTTCCCAAAAATTAGATTTCAAAAGCTGACACTTGAAATTTGAATTTTGATCATTAAAATGTTACCAAAAACATTTTAATTTGGGTTCTAGCTAACAAAGGAGACCCATTTTCCCATGGGAAAGTGGGTCTTGACCTAAATTTCTAAGACATACATAATCCACGGCAATTTAACGATTGAATGCATTTGTTTAATATTGGTTCCCCTTTCAGAAAATGGTAAGAATAAGCTTTTGGAATGCATAATTTGGAAAATTGGAAGCTTAATTAAGTCCAATAAATTAAGGGACCCAAACATAGTGTGAAATTGTAAAGGCGTATAATTTTCTACACTATAGAGATGTCTTAGTGTTTCTTCTATTATGATAAAAAGGATTTAGGTGGCAATGGATCTCCTTGCCTTGACACGGATATCCTTGTCTTAAACCATTAGTTGAGGCATGAATAAGTTGTATAGGATTCCATTTACCATTACTAAGAAGTAGGGAAATTTGATGCAACTTCTAATCCAATTACACAATTGTTTTTTGAAGCTCATCCTCTCCAACACCTTAATCATATAATCTCTATTTACTTGATCATATTCCTTTCAGATGTCTAATTTTACTATCATTATTTCCAACTTTATTTTCCTTATTGAGTGTATCGCCTCATGTGCTATTATGATACCTTCTATGATAGATATCCCTAAGGAAAAAACACTTTTCTCCTCTGAAATTAGTTTTGGTAACAAACCTTTCAATTTGTTGGTTATGACTCCGGTCGTTATCTTATATATGGCATTCCACAATTAAATTTCCCTAAAGTCTTTCATGTTGGATGCTTGTTGTTTCTTGGAGATGAGTACCAAAAAGGTATCATTCTAGTATTTTAGCATTATTTATTTTTCCTTGTATCCCCAATTACTTGGAAGACATCTTCCCCCACAATGTGCCTAAAATTTTGGAACAAGCAAGATGGAAACCCATATGATCTTGGGGCATTATCCCCATCTAGTTAGAATGTTTCTTTCCTTACCTCTTCTTTTAACAGAAGAGCCCATAATTTTTTATTTATCATTATTATGTTTTGTATAAGGATTAATAATTCTTCTTGACACCCTTCATCCATAACCATGTTGCAGTTAAGTATATTTTTGAAATACCTCATGACCTCTTTGCCTATTTCCTCCCAATCCTCACACTTTGATCCATCCTCTTTGGTAATTTTTCTATCCTATTTATCATGTGTTTTACTTTCATGATTGAGTGGAAATATTTAGTGTTTTTGTCTCCTTTTAGCTAGTTCTCTTTGGATTTTTTCCACCAAAATATATCTTCTCGCTAAATTATTTCTAAATAATTTGATTTAAGTTCCTTTTTTTATATATGTGTGCTGCCAAAAAGTGTAGTCTTTGAGACTTTTCACTCATTTGGACCCTTGCCTATGGATTTTGGACATTTTTCAACCTCTTTTTACCTATTTCCAAGCCTTGTTCCAAAGTGTTGTAAGGTGTTGTAAAACATTTTCACACTTTCCTAGGCTTGTCATCACTAAATCAACCCTTTCTTATGCTATAATGACCCCTTAATACACATATAATTCCTATCTTAGTGTGTTTTCATGAGACAATCCTGAAAAACATTAATAACCACATAATAATCCCCAAAAACTAATGAAATTTTCCCAGGTGGACTAGGTCGCCACCTTGGGCGACCTAGTCCCATGTGGCTTAAAAATTAAAATTAACTTATATATTTCTTTCGGGATTTTGTCTCCAAAACCCTAAGGTCGGCTAGTATGGTGTTATTTCGAGAAAATTAGGGCACAACTTCTATAAATAAGGTTTTGCCCCCTCATTTTGCATTTTTTTCTATTTCATTTTTCTCCTATCTCATTCCTCTACTCATCACTCTTCTCAAGCAAGCTAGGGTTTGAGTACTCTAAGTCAATGAGACATCTCAAGAAGCATTCAAGGGTTGAATCCTCCATTTTTGCAACTCAATATTAATCATCAAGGAAAGGTAAGCTCCATCACTCCATTGTTTCATGCATATTTACATTACATCATCATTTCGGTTTGATTACTAGTCAAACCCCTAATCCCTAACAATCAATAATTTTTCCCTCGTAGTGTGATTTGTAGGTCTTATAGGTAGATTTGGCAAAGAAACAAGTTGGACGAATCTTCAACAACTTGTCCAAGCTCTTCAAGGTTGGAGAAACCCTAGTTGAAGCTTGCAGGACACCCACAGATCGGAATCTTCACTTTCAGGACTAGACACATCAAGGAGCAGAAAGCATAGACTGAGAGCTTCAGATCCCACTTCCTGATCTTCAAAAATTCAAAAGAGGACTAAGTCACCAACAATGGCGACCGAGTCCCTTCGAAAAAAAAAATTAGAGTTTTTGGTAGATCTAGATACCCTTTTGGCCGAAACAAACTCTGGTGCATTTTTCCAAAAAAAGGACTAGGTCGCCTAGAATGGCGTAAATATCCCAACAAGCTTAAATTTCAACAACAACAACATTTCTAGCTTCTGTAAGTTTCCAGGTGCACTTTCATCTCCAAATTTTTGTTAAATAGCTTAATGTATATTTCTTAGGTCATGTGTATATCATTATGTTTTTTCTAGCATAGTTGCATATTCTAGGTTTTATAGTGCTAGTTAGCTTCTTTTATTCATTTCTAGCACTTAGACACATTCCATACACAACCCCATTCAACCCCCAATCCCCCTTTGAATGTAACTTATGCATTTATGTATCCCTCTCTACCCTCTTAGGTGAAAAACCCTAGAAGTTTTAGAGACCCTAAGTGGGTACCAAAATCTTCATTACAGTTTGGTGAACCTGACCTTCAACATACTCTATTTTGATTTGGACCTATTTAGCATCCTAGAACTACCTTGCATTGCATGTTGCATTAGTAAAGTTGCATCTTAGGGTTTTAAAATTTTGCATTAGTGAAATTGCAAATAGGTTGCATTTTTGCATCTTAAAACATTAACAGTTCTGAAATTCTGAATTTTTTTCTTAGATCTGCATTATACAATACAAAAACCACCTGAATCCATCAAAAATTTCTGAAAAATCTCAAAAAATTCACCAAGAGAACTAGGTCACCACCTTGGGCGACCTAGTCCCTTCAGGCTTCTGAAACTTCCCTTTACAAAGTTGAAAACCCAGTTTTTAAGCTTTTGTTTTGTGCCATTACCTACCTATATCAATAATTTGTGTTTATGTTACATGTATTTTATTAGAATTAGGTTAAATTAGCTCATTTCATGCATTGCTTAGTTTCAATTTTTCATATAATACATTTCTTTTTCAAATTGTTACATATTGTAATAAAAAAATCACCTTGTTTTCCATTTGAAAATTTGTATTCCCACATTTTACTTTAAATTATTGCATTCCATTCTCTTTCCCTTCTCTTCATACCATGTTTTCTTTTAAAAGATGTGGCTTTGATTTGGTTTCAAATGGATTGCATAAATTCAACATTCCTTCTTATGAGTTCAATGTAGATTACAATTATGAATTCATTATAGAACATGTTAATAACCAAACCATTGACACTATTCTTAACCTTGCATTACCCCTTGATGAGGATGTTAGTGTTGACAATCATAACAATCATACTTGTGCTTCTCCCTATACCTCTCTTTTCAGTGATGAAGGTATATTGGTGACAGAAGGTACAAGCTTTGAGAGTCTTGATTGTCCCTCTTCTCATCCCCCTTTTCCAAACATTAAACAATAAACCTTTCTAAACATTACCTTACCTAGTCTCCCTCACCATGATGATCCAAATTTTCATTCCTCTCATATCCCTCCTCGATGCAAATCAAACATGTTGGTATTATAATATCCTTCTCCTAAGATTCATGAGACTCTTGACCCTCCTTTCCCTCATGCCCCTACCCTATGGTATAATCTATTTGAAAATCCTATTTGTCCTTCTCTTGATGCATCCACCCCTTGTGATGAAGCATGTGATGCATCCAAGCTCTCATACTAGGGTAGATAGTATGGAACAAGAGAAAGAGACCTTAGAGAAAAAATATAATCAAATAGAAGCCTATCCTAATCATCCCACTCTTCCCTCTCCCATCATTGATCATTCCCCTACTTTTGATGAAGCTATTTTAGAAGAACCAAGCCTCGAATTTCAAGAAGACATGGATTACATAGTTCTCCTAAAATATCTCCTCCTAGATCAGACATTATGGTCCAAGCCAAGGATAAAATTGACTCTCCTTCCCAAGGGGATGTTGATATTATTCAACCTCGACTCATCCTCTATCCCCCTTCCACCAAACCTAAACCTAAATTCACATTGTAGCCACCTACTCATAATGTTTCATAGCAACCTAGTCCTAATACCATTGCTCATACACATTACACAAGAAACAACCCGCACTCACAACAACCAACCTCCACTTCCTTACCTTCATCCCCTCCTATCTTACGTATTGCCCCTCGCTTAAATTCATCCCTTAGGGAGTATGACCTTGTTGACCAACTAAGGAATACTACTGCAAAAATATCTTTATGGGACCTTATCCAAGTCTCCCCTCACTATCACAAAATGATGCAGGATGCCTTACAATAAATTCTTGTCCCTTTCAATGCACAAACAAATGAAATTGGAGCTACGATTAAAGGCTTGAATGTTGACATTGTTTTCCACCAAAGTGAGCTCCCTCCTTTGGATGTGGAAAAACAAGTCGAAGCGTTCATGATCATATCTTAATAGAAATGCATAAGGATCAAGTGAACCCTTGTTGATAATGGCTATGTAGTTAATGTCTATAGTTTCAATCTCTTGGATAGGCTCCATATTGATAAATAAAACATTGAACCTATCTCCTTAGCTATCAGTGGATTTGAAAATGTAGGACAAAAACCAATTGGGGTTATCACTTTGCCTCTTATAGTTGGAGTGGCCACATTAGACACATTGATCCATGTTATGCCTAATGATGTTTCATCTAACCTCATTTTGGGTAGGCCATGGACTCATGCAATGAATGGAGTGCCTTCCACTCTTCATCAAAAGATGAAGTACATTTACAACAACATACTGTACACACTCGATGCTAATCCTGAGACATTAGTGTCTTACACCTTGACCAAAACAAATCCCAACCCTTCACCACTTCTACACCCACCAAACTAGTGGAACCCGTAAAACCAACGCCCTTAGATGATGATTGGGGTTCCTTAAAATTCACACCTCCTTTACTAGGAGACTTCAAGATCATCAACAAAGACTCTAAAAAGGGACACAGTCTTTTCCACACAAGACTCAACAAATTCTTTGAAAACATCCACCTTGACTACCTTAACCAATGAGGCCAACAATGAACAATCACCTGATCCAAAAGTGCTAACAAAGCTTTATGGAAAATGTTATGAGATCATGAAACAGCTAGGCTATAGTGGAAAAGGTTGTGGTGCTAACAAACAAGGTATTTTCAACCCTAGCGAGCCTTTCACACAAACATCCAACCATGGTCTTGGATTTTGTCCTTTCATTGAAATCATCAAACCTTCCCGTCACACCAACACCATCACAAATCACCCTTCTAATCCAGCCTTAGAAATAAATCCTTTGAAACAAACAAAGGACTCTTTTCTTAAAGCCAATTTCATCCCGTAGCCCACTATTGATTTAGATTTTACACACTCCCCTAAAGGAGTATACAAAATCTCACAATCTATAGTGCCTTGTGTAAATATGACATCCTCTACTAAGCAAGACCCTTCCTTGTTGCAACCCAAAGGATCACCTTCTACCCTCGATCAAGAGGGTGTCTTTTTAAGACTCCTCTAAGATCACTTGATCTCCCTTCCTCCCAGAACACAAAATAAATGTTATGACATTCCTTTTGTGCTTACCATCAAGTTCATGGTCACTCCACTATTGGGTGTAAGGCCTTGTGTAGCAAAATTCAACATCTTAAGGATTTCGATACTCTCCCTTATGTGGGGACACCTAATTCCTCTAATTGATACAAATTTTCACTCAACCTTACCTCTCCTCAATCCTTTTGGCTCACTCATTTCCTACACTAAGTGGGGGCAAGGGGTTAGTTATCCTTTTTCCCTCGTATGTCACTTTTTGTTGTCTCTTTTGATTGGTCATTCACCTTTCATGAACATATAAGAGAAAGCTTGGGATGTGGATGACATGTCTTAAGTTGACTCACATGTGACATACATCCCTCTTCATGACAAAGCTTCTCAAAAACATATGACTCGGTATAGGGCTTTTTGAACAAGCTCTCATGTATTCTTCCTCTTCCTCTTCTACTTTAAAGCAATTGCCCATAGAATGGTGTGTGGAAATTCCTTTAAAGTGGCAGAATACATCACCACTCACATTTCATTGTGCGATCTTATTTTTTCTTGTGATTCCTTCTCTTAGAAACATTACACACAATGTTACCCAGGTTGAGACATTTTCATATTTTCCTCTTTTGCATACACGATGAGCCCTTACCTCTCTTGGATAAAATATGAGTACATTTTCACTTTGCCTCTCTTGGCGACATTACACATGATGTTCCTTAAGTTGATCCATTGCACGAACAAAGCAAAATCCCTTTCAACATTCCCTAAATCATTCCAAACATCACTTTTTTTGTGGCGCCTTATCAAAGTTATCACGAGGTATAACTTTGGTATAGTTTAATTAGGAAGCCCAACTAGTGGCAAGAATTTCCCCATAGCCACCCTTTGGGACAACTCACCCTATGGATGACCTGATGTTATGTGGCCCCAGAGTGAGCACATATTCTTTTTGGACAAACATCCTAGATCTGATCCACAACTAGCTAGATAAACAGTCAAAACTTGATCCAACCCTTTGCTTCTTCTCTTCATTCTAGTTCTTGTCATCGTCTGATCATGCATCTCATTTTGTTGCAAATCATTCACCCTTGAATGTGTCTTTTGCATTGATTTCTTTTTCACTTAGAATCTTGAATCCTTAGGGGATTGACCACCTCCTTCATCTTCTTTGTCATTCTTCGCCATCTCCATTGGGCTACTTTAGTGTGAGCTTGAAGCAAGTTCATACTCTCACTAAAGTGGGGGCTAAATGTGTCGCCAAAAAGTGTAGCCTTTGACACTTTTCACTCATTTGGACCCTTGCCTATGGATTTTGGACCTTTTTCAGCCTCTTTTTACCCCTTTCCAAGCCTTGTGCCAAAGTGTTGCAAGCTTTTGTAAAAAAAATCACACTTTCCTAGGTTTGTCATCACCAAATCAACCCTTTCTTATGCTATAATGACCCCTTAATACACATATAAGTCCCATCTTAGTGTATTTTCATGAGACAATCTCAAAAAACATTAATAACCACATAATAATCCCCGAAAACCAATGAAATTTTCCCAAGTTGACTAGGTCACCACCTTGGGTGACCTAGTCCCATGTGGCTTAAAAATTAAAATTAACTTATATTTCTTTCGGGATTTTGACTCTAAAACCCTAAGGTCGGCTGGTATGGTGTTATTTTGGGAAAATTAGGGCACAACTTCTATAAATAAGGGTTTTTCCCCTCATTATTCATTTTTCTTCTATTTGATTCTTCTCCTATCTCATTCCTCTACTCATCACTCTTCTCAAGCAATCTAGGGTTTGAGTACTCTAATTCAACAAGACATATCTCAAGAAGAATTCAAGGGTTGAATCCTATGTTTTTGCAACTCAAGATCAATCATCAAGGCAAGTTAAACTCCATCATTCAATTTTTTCATGCATCTTTACATTACTTTATCATTTTGGTTTGATTACTCAAAATGGGTTTGACTAAGACAAACCCCTAATCCTTAACAATCAATATTTTTTCCCTCTTAATCTAATTTGTAGGTCTTGTTGGCAGATTTGGCAAAGAACCATGGTGGAAGAATCTTCAACAACTTGTCCAAGCTCTTCAAGGTTGGAGAAACCCTAGTTGAAGCTTGCAAGACACCCACAAATCAAAATCTTCACTTTCGTGACCTAACACCTAGAGGAACAAAAAGCATAGACTGAGAGCTTCAAATCCCGCTTCCTGATCTTTAAAAATTTAAAAGAGGAATAAGTCACCAACAATGGCGACCTAGTCCCTTCAAACATATTTTTTAGAGGTTTTAGTAGATCTGGATACCCTTTTGGCCGAAAAGAACTCTGGTGCAATTTTCCAAAAAAAGGACTAGGTCACCAAGAATGGCATAAATATCCCAACAGGCTTAAATTTCAACATCAACAACATTTCTAGCTTCTGCAAGTTTCCAAGTGCGCACCCCTTTCATCTCCAGCTTTATGTTTTAGCTTAATGTATATTTCTTAGGTCATGTGTATATCATTATGTTTTTTCCAGCATAGTTGCATATTCTAGGTTTTACATTACTAGTTAGCTTCTTTTATTCATTTCTAGCACTTAGACACATTCCACACATAACCCCATTCAACTCCAAATCCCCCTTTGAATGTAACGTATGCATTTTGGTATCCCTCTCTACCCTCTTAGGTGAAAAACCCTAGAAGTGTTAGAGACCCTAAGTGAGTACCAAAATCTTCATTACAATATGTGCATCTTGGTACATATCTTCCTTTATCACCTTTTCATTTAGTGATTCTAGGTCTACGCCAATTTCTTATTTCTCTTCAAATATATGCTTGAAATTTTTCTTGTTCCACTCTTTGAGTTTTTCTTTCATGTATTCTAGCTTCCTAAATACTTTAAAGGACTTGGATCCATTAGCAAATGGTTCCTTCATCCACCGTTCAGATAGATTTTCCTCCAGGTCTTTGTCCTTGAGCCACATTTTCTCAAACTTGAAGGGGTTGCAATGAGGCTTGTAGTTTGGGGTAAAGGGAATTTGCACTAGATCATGATATGAGCCACTCGATGCTAAGATTGATGCTTTCCCAATTAGATTCATTTTCGATCAATATCCTCCCATTAGTAATCTATCTATATTTTTTCCATTAAATGATTGTTTCTTTATCTATTGGACCAAGTAAATATTCCATTCCTATCATTATGACCATTAATGATTTTCCCTATACAAATTCTTGAAATTTATTTAGTGCTCTCTCACTTCTAGGATTGCCTCCTTTCTTCTCCTCTTGGCTAAGTATTTCTTTGAGATCACCTTCTATCAATAAGTTTGCATCCTTCAATTGTTTCAATATATTATCAAAAGTTGAGTCCAAACTTCTTTTCTTTGTACTATCCCTATGAGACCATATGCATTGAGTACATAAAAAGACACATTTTGTGGGTGGCAGCAACATCTACAAAATTGTAATTCCTTTGTCTCCTGAATTTCTTCCACAAAACATTTAAAGGGGTCCTACAAAATTCCCAAACCCCTTGAATCCTTATTCATGGGAAAAATAGATCCTTCCACTTTCTCAAATTTTCTTAAAAATTCTTTTGCTTCTTCCTCTGCTAAATTTATTACCTAAAATAACACTATATCAGACTTACTCAAATCTATTGGGTGCTTGAGCATGTGCCTCATGCCAAGGGAATTTATTCCCCTAACATTCCATGTAAGTAGATTCATGGCTCCTCAAGAAGGGGGTCTCCCAAGTCCCTGATTTGAACTTTCTTTGAGCTTTTGCATTCCTTGCAATTTTTAGTTGTTCCTTAATTATTTTCCTCCCCTAACCCAATTTTCCCATATTCTAGAAACCATTCTTCTAATGAAATTAATTCATTTTCTTTGATCTCTATTTCTCCTTCCTCCTCTGATTGAGAGGCATCTCCCTAACTTTCCTTCTCCTTCCCTTTACTTATTGGTTAGGTTGTCAAGTTACCTTTTTCTTCTGATATTAGTATTTTCCCCCTTATAGATCCCTCAACTTCTTTTCCTTTCCCTAGCATTAGATCCTCTGATTCCTCCTTCTCTTGGGAGACCCATTCTTTTTCCTTTTCCTCCACAATCTAACATTCCACCACTTTATGATTGCTTCCTTTTGTTCCATCCTTTTCAATACACTCTTATTTTCCCAAACCATCCATTTTGTACTCTATTGAGGTCAACTTTTCATTTTCTTCTAGCGCTCCCTTGATATCATGAGAACCTTCTATAGCTTCTTTCCTAGTTTCCTTTTTCTTTGCACAATCATCTATCATATGCCCATGATTTTGGCATCCTTAGTGCCACGTATGGCTGACTTTCTCCACCATTTTTCTCCAAGTCCCATTTTTATTATGACTTTGATTTCCTTCTAAATATTTTCATTAAATTTTACCTCCACACATATCCTTGTACATATTCCAAAGTCTCATTGTCAATCCCATCATCAACCTTTACAAAGGTCCCCACTCTATTCCCTATTTCTTTCAAGGTTTTTGGATCCTAGTATTCTTGCAGGAGGTTTTATAGTCTTATCCATTGTGTGACCTTTTTCACTTCTTATTTTAAGGGATTAAAATTAGGCTTTCAATCTCTTATGAACAAAGCAAATCCTTCCATTAAATATGGTCCTTTTAATATTTCATCTTTTTTCCCCTCTTTGTGGCATTCTACAATGTAGAATCTCCTTGGGAGTGCTTTCACAAATATTTTACTTTCCCTATTGTGTTCAACACCATTGTAGGATTCTTCCTTTCAATGGCCATTCCCTCACCCATTTTTAAAATAAATCATTCATTTTTTGAATTATTTATCCTACTTTTCCATGCATAATTATCAATGACAAAGGCAATGCACTTATCTAGTTGCTTGCTATTGAGGGGGATCACGTTTGTGCCTGTTGTTGGGTTCTATGAATCAGGGTCTCAATTTTCATCCCTCGATCTTTCAACCTTTCTTTTTCATTTCTTGTTATCCCACCTCCACTGTTCATAGTTCCTTCATTGTTAATAATATCCATATCTTTGAGTGTCCTGCGAAAGACATCTACTTGTAAAATACAGTCTTTAACCAATCATCCTCAACCTATTAATATATATACTATTAATTATATATTACCACATTCTATACCATTCTAATCATCACTTGTACATATTTTTTATTATATTTTCAAAACTACCTTTCAACATGCCCATTCATATGGGGTATGTTTATGTTAGCTTAGTCCTTATTTTCTTGGGTTTTTCCTTTTGATGTATGGAAAATTATTCATCTAATGTGTCAATATAGATTAATCTAATTTTTATGCATTATTTAAAATGTATTATTATCTATGGGTAAATTTTTCTATTTATATTTTCAAAATTTTAAATTTATTTTAATATTGATAAATGGTGTAATTTTATTTAAATTTGATTCTATTTTCTTAGTCCTTATTTGTTTCTATACACATATTCTCATATATATATTTGCATATTATTCATACAAACACGTATTTGAATATATTTATTTAGAACATCATCCACTTGTACACATCTCCTAATACATATGCTACTTATCATTGTTTAATCATTTCCATGTGCTAAGTCATTTCTAGGATTGACCTAGTGGTCACATCTTTGACCCAAAAAAAGAATTTATCAACTCCTAGCCATTCTACTAATGGACATGAGTTGAATCAAAAAATGTTTGCATAATTTAATGCTATGGAGTTATATTTAAAGACATTTATCAAAATCTATTTCATCAACTTTGATCTCTCAATTTAGTTATCTTCAAACAATTACAAGAGAATTAGAAAAACACTCCATTTGATATTTTAAAATGAATCGAAAGTTACATAATCATTCTCGGATGTGTTTTTTATCTTGCTAATAATTTACAGATATTTCCAATGGTTGACCTAAGAGAACACATCCCCTTGTAACATACCAAAAACCTCTTAATGAGTTTCTAAATGTTGTCAATTTTAGACAATTAAAAAATTGAAGAAAATGAAAACTAATTATAATAGCTACATTACAAAAGTACACACTTAGTAGGATCAAATATATACAAACCTAATAGATCCATGGATGGGGAAAGGACCCTAACCCACAAAATTAACACTAGGAAAATAATAAGTTTAACAAAATTGCAAGGCATTATAGTGATAGCAGGCATCATTTCTAGGTTAGAGACCTAATTTTGAATCTAACCCTACAATTGAAACAATTCATTTTATATTCATATAACTAATTACCTTTTTCCTTCACATTTACTTTCCATGCTTTAACATTTAATTTAAAATTTCACTAGACCATAAATCATAATTATTAGCCTAGCACAATTTGTGTTGAGTTGTACTTGCATTTCATTTGGTTAGCCTAGATTCTCAATGGTGAAATTAGATTAAAAAAAATATAGAAAAGAAATGTTTTGTAAGTGCCTAAAATTGTACATGCACACATGCTATTCTAATGATAACCTTATACTCCAACATATGACCCATGTTGCATGAATAAACATTCTCCAACTTATCCAGCCTTGATGAAAGTGTCAAATCAACTCAAAGGACCCTCCTCTACTTTTAGTTCATGCTTGCAATTTATTTACTATGCTCTCATGCTTTATCGCTTTCTAAAAAAATTATCTTTACCTTTTAAGTTAAAAAATTATTGCTTTCTAGGTGAAATTTCCCTGGCAATTTAATCAATCACCCAAGTAATTCATCACTGACCTAAATAATGTTGACTAGTAAAATAGTCAATTTTGATTTTAATATTACTTGTACGATTTCGTGATATGTGTCAATTTTACACCAATTTTGGCCCCCAAAATAAAGTCTAGTTCACTTTTGACTATACCTAAGATAGGAGAACTTCTAGTTTTCACCCTTAGTTGTAAATGTGCAGATGTGTGTGTGTTAATATTTCCCTAATTAGATTTGCATAAGCCCTTTGGTTGTTACTTGTTTAAAATCTAAAGGGTCGATGTAGGATCATGATGGGCCAAACAGAGTCCTTAAGTGGAAATGAAAATATAGAAAAACAAACTTAAGCAACTTCACATAAGGATTTGAATAGGTTATTAACATAATTTTGAAAATATGTAGGAATAGAATTTGTAGAAAATTGAATGTAGTTTGTAAGATACCTGACCTTTTCGGGAAAAAAGTAATTTGATTTGGTGAAAATTTAAAATTTCAATGCAGTAGTATATTAAAATTTTGGAAAAAAGGCAGGTGTTTGTCTGGCCACCCTAATAATGAGCAAAAAAAAAAAAAAAATTAATCTTTCAATATAAGTAGAGAAAACATGCTCGGATGTGACACATTTTTTTTGTATATTTTTGCAAGTAAATAATTAGTTATGAATTTTCTAGTAGGAATTTTTTTTAAAATTAAAAACCATTTGTCTGACCACCCTAACTTGGTAAAAAAATTATGAAATTCATTTATTTTAAACTATAGTTTATGAAGAATAGTGTGTGATGCATCTTTAGGATTCAAAAAATGTATAATTGTTTAAAGATATAGATTTTTTTCAATCAGCCTATCAATCGAGACTTTAAACATCTAGTGCATGTAGAAAATCAATAATAATTACCTAATGAATTCAAAATAAAGTATATTTTATATTGGTAGAAGGTTGATAAATCGCTAAATAAACCCTTTTCATTTCATCAAAATCAGATGAAAAAAATCTATCAACACGAAGGGTGAATTTTGAAAAACCCTTACAACCTCTATGTAGTGTAGGAAATAGTATCCCTTTTCACACTTAATTTGGGAATAATTAATAATAAAATGAACTAAATGATGCCTTAATTTAATGTTGTAATATGTATTTTATATATTCACATCAAGTTTAGGGCCTTATTAAATAAAACAGACTTAATGGTGCCTTAATGTGGTGTTGTAGAGTGTATGACTTTACACTTTCACACTCATTTAGGGATTTATTAATTAATTGAAGATAATTTTCCTTAATTAGCCCCTAAAATTCAAATCCAAGCCTAATTAATTGCAATTTATGAAGAGGAAAACTTGGCATTAATTAATGCCATAATACAACATTTATCATTAGAGAATGTGTCTTAGGCAAGTGACATAGGACCCATTCACCCAAGGGCGATTAAGTCCTCACTTAGGCCTAGGACCTAAATTTTTATTATGTTTTTGGTGGTATTTTAATGATTTCAAATGTATACACATGTCAACATATGTTATTTGAATTTCGGAAAATTTATGTTACTTACCTATAAATAAGAGGTCATTTCACTAAGTTTCATCCTAAGACTTTCAAGAAAGCTAGAGAATTTTATGTGACTTCATAAGAGAATTGTCAAGAGAATTTCAAGGCATTCAAGCAGATTTATTGAAGAATTTTTGCAGTAATCAAGATCCTATTGTCATGTCAAAATCTCATTGCATCATACATTTTATTTGAGCTAATATGTTGATGTAGTGTTCAAGATCCATTCAAGCATTTAAGTCATTGTTCAAATCACATTTCAAGATCAAGATCCACATCCATTGAAGCCATTTCATGCAAGTTGTAGATCTACATTCCAAAGTTCAAATAAGGATTCGGTGAGTTGTGACATAGGCTTGTTCATTCATCATTCATTTATGTTTCATTGTTCCATGTTATAAAGTTTAATTACCAAAATGAGGTTTGACCAAGGTTGTAATGCCTCGCCACATAACCCTAGAGGACGATGCAAATACAATGGAAGTTTAACAATTTTTTTAAATTTTAAATTTTAATTTTTTTAACAAATTTCTCTATAGGAGAAGATTTACAATTTTTTCCAGATAAGCAAATTTTTACAAAAAAAATCTACAAAAGGATATTTTCAAAAAAATTCCAGAGGTTTTCAATTTCCCAAGCCAAATAGATCTCATTGGAAGAAAAACAATAATCTTCTACAGGAAGATCTTTCCAATACTTTCAGAGGTTTTCTTCAAATTTTGACAGGAAGATTTAAATCAATTCCCTACAAAGGTTTTCCAAATTTCCTATTGTTTTCCCTCTGGGAATTCTATTGTTTTAAATCAATTTCTACAAAGGCTCTAAAGCTTTTATGACAATTTTCCAATTTCAAAAACATTCTCAAGCTTTATAAAAAAAAAAAAATCTTCATTGTACAAGCAATCTTTTCCAAAACAATAACTAATTCTAATAGCCTTTTCCAATTTGAATTTAAAATAAAATAATAAAGAACTTGTTTCAGATGATTCAGGAAATGAAGTTTGAAGTAGAGCCTCACCTTTAGATTCCAATATTATCAAAGCTTCTTCCAAACAATCCTCTTTTCCAGAAATTTGAAAAAAAAAACCAAAGCCAATTTCCTGAGAACTTCTTCCCAAATTTTCAACAAACTCTTCAAATTTTCAACAACCTCCCAAAAAAATATTTTTCATTCTCGTGAAATAACCTTTTGCCTTCTTTTTTTTAATGCAATTAGTCTTGCCGCGAATTATTTCTCAACACTAGATATTAATTTGTATCTTATGTCACAATCCCCAAAATATCTTTCCAAATCAAATCCCAAGATATTTCCTCTTTGATATTTAATAAGATATTTGTGCATTTAATAATTTAAAATTAAATATTAATTTTAATTATCCATTCACTTAAATTCACAACTTTATTTAATTAATTTAAATAATTAATTAAAAAAGTTTTAATAATCTAACAACTTAAATATCAAATTTAATCTAATTAATTTTAATCACTATGTAGAATAAATTTAATCTAAAGAAATAAAGTACTTTACAAAATAGATTAAATCAAATTTAAAGCTTCTAACAACATTAATCATGATTAAATAAATAATCAATTAAAAACATTAATTCCCCACAGAGCATACCTTGCAAAATAATTAAACGACAAGGTAAATAAGGACAACATGACAACTCAGCATAACCAAAACAAAGACTGACGACACACTGTGACTAGGGTTGTGGTTTGACAAGGAAACCCTGTTACTATCTCCCAACAAACTATTTTGTTGAGCAATGGACATGCCCAAACTTGTGAATCCAGGTGGAGTCGATGTCCTATACCTGCAATCTTGCAATCAAAACAGATGTTATACATGTACATATAGATCATGAACAATCACACTGTGAAGGGAAAATAGCAGAATCGCAGGGTGCTCGCAAGTGAGTGATGCAGTCTCATTCCCTTCACAAATACAGTGTCACATCAAAACTGATGAAACTAAAATATCCAATAACCATAGATGAACATATATCAATATCTATTCACATAATCAACTATGCTAACCAGAAATTATGTCATAAATAATAATCAACACTATAGTGTACCATCACATCTCAGTATAAAAACCATCATAGCTCCAATGCTAGTGATCAAATAACATCATAGTATCATAGCCTATCAAAATAAAAGAACTATCTAAAAATATAACAAAATCAAAGGGGTGCTAGATCCTCCCCCCCTAGGATCAGGCTTACTCCTGGAAGCCTATGAATAAATAGGGATAGAGCTCTCTCATCATGGTTGCATCCTCCTAGGTAGCCGATGTATTATCTCTTGGATCCCATTGGACCCTAACCTACTAAATATCTCAACACTTGAGGGTAAGTCTCCTATGATGTGATGGCCACGGGCTCCAAAGCCATTTTCTCGTCCTCTACCTATAAGGAATTCCAATCAAGGATGTGAGATATATCAGGATGGTAAAGCCTGAGTACTTAAACATGGAATATGTCGTGTATGCATGAGAGACTGGGCGAGAAAGCAAGACAATAAGCTACTGGTCCAATCTTCTCAAGAATCTTGAATGGCTTGATGAAATGAGGTGTGAGCTTAGAGCCCTTTCCATATTGGATTGGACTCTTTCATGGATGCACTCGCAAAAATAGTTGGTCACCTACTGCAAACTAACGATCCACCTGATGCACATCTGCATACTTTTTCTACCTATATTGTGCAACAACCAAATGTTCCTTGATCCAAATCACTTGTTGCTCCATGTCCTGAAGCATCTCAAGACCCAATAGAACCTTATCCTCTAACCAATCCCAACTAAAAGGAGTTTAACACATTTGTCCATACAATTCTTGGAAAGGATGCATAACAATCAAACTCTGAAAACTATTATTATAAGAAAACTCCACTAAATGGAGATAGTCCTCCCATCATGTCTGCTAGTCCATCACATGCATGTGTCACATATCTTTGAGGATCTGGTTGACCCTCTTGGTTTTTCCATCTGTCTCAAGGTGATATGTTGAACTAAAGTTCAACTGCATCCCCCTGGCATGCTACAATGACGTCCAAAGAGCTGAGGTAAACATTGGATCCCTGTCTGAAATGATCTGACGAGGAATACCATGCAACGTAACAATATCTCCCATGAAAACTCTAGCAACGGATGAAGCATTATAGGATGAATGAACAAGCAAGAAGTGTGCTACCTTCATCAACCTATCCACCATCACCATAATGGCATCGTGTCGTCATGAAGAGTTGGGTAACCCAATAATGAAATCCAACGAGATTATATCCCATTTCAACTCTAGCACCAAATGTGGTTGCAGAAGTCATGTTGGATGTTGGTGTTCATCCTTCACTTGCTGACACTCCAAACACCTCAACACAAAGTTAGTGATGTCTCACTTTATACTTTCCCAAAAATAAAGATGTCACAAATCGTCATGCATCTTCTTCACTCCAGGATGAGCTGAATAGGGTGCTCGATGTGCCTCTATCATAACAAAGGTTCGAAGATCTCCAAAATATGGAACATAAATGTGTCCCATGTGTCTCAACAAACCATCTGACTCTAGAGAATAACCTGAGAATTTTCCCTCAAGAGTCTTGTATGTCTTTACCTTTTATCTCACCTCCTGATACCAGTTGTCTGCAGGAAGTGTAGAAAGGATCTAAGTCCTCAAATCCACACCAAGACTCACCATTGACAACTCGTGTCTCTATCTAGTAAGAGTGTCAACAACTACATTCTCCTTCCCCTAGATGAACTTCACCTTGAATTCATACTCGCAAAGGAACTCCATCCATCGCCTTTGCTTGACATTAAGATTGGTTTGCATGAAGATGTATTGTATGCTCTAATCGAAACTATACAAATCAATCTATGCCCCAATAGGAAGTGTCTCCACCTTTTCAAAGAGTGTACTACCACTGCTAACTCAAGATCATGTGTGGGGTAAATCAACTCATGATCCTTGATTTTACGAGACTCATACACTATAACTTGGCCATCCTGCATCAGGTCCAGGTATAAGATCAATCTTGAAATCAATGTCATGCCGAGGTGGCATCCTTGGAATCTCACTAGGAAATACATCTGCATACTACTGAAGTATGGGGTGGCTATCAAGTGAAATTTTATCCTCACTATCTCCAAACTCCAAGTCATCTACTGCCACTGCAAACAACTGATGGTGAAATTGTACATCAGGGTTGCCAATGTCAATGTCAATATGAATCTTTTTCTCCTCCAATCTCCACCAAGTAGATGCAAAGTCTTGCAAGTGCATGATAGCACATTTTGCCTTTGTGTTGCTACCGTAAGGGTGAATAGAAAAACACCAGTTCACATCTATCAACCATGTCTCGGCCTCTAGTTCGCTGCTAAAACCATCGAAAGTGGGTGGACGGGCTCTAAGTAGGTCTCTCATATGAGTGGTTGTGACCGCCTCCTATTGTGCTAGAACCTCTATCCATATAGGGGATCTCTCTCCCTCACCAATATCTATCTTCTCTCCATCCTACCTCAGCCCAAGGTGAGAAAGAGTCTCCTCTAACAACCAACACAACTAAGTGCCCTTGATCCCTGGTGGATCCGGATTCTGGTCACTACGTCCTGAAGCGTTATGGGAAGCATGTTGTTCCTCATGATCTAAGTCTTGGGGAACATGTGGAGGTGAATCCTATTGACTACCTATGCAACCACCTCCTCGGCCTCGACCATGACCTCTACCACAACCTCGCCTAGGTGGAATGATCCTACACAAACATACCAAGGTATAAGACAAGGTATCACAACTTAAATCCTACGTAACTAATAGCTTAATGAGTACAACATTATCCCAGAGCACCCAATGTTTAAACTTGAGCTTTGATACCATGTGTAACACCTCACCATGTAACCCTAGAGGATGACACAAATACAACGAAAGCTTAACAATTTTTTATTTTATTTTTTTTCTTAACAAATCTCCATAGGAGAAGATTTATAATTTTTTCCAGATAAGCAAACTTTTACAAAAAAATTCTACAAAGGAATGTTTTCAAAAAAAATCGAGAGGTTTTCAATTTCCCAAGCCAAATAGATCTCATTGGAAGAAAAAGAATAATCTTTTACAGGAAGAAGTTTTCCAATACTTTTAGAGGTTTTCTTCAAATTTTGATAGGAAGATTTAAATCAATTCTCTACAGAGGTTTTCCAAATTTCCTATTGTTTTACCTCTAGGAATTCCATTGTTTTAAATCAATTTCTACACAGGCTCTAAAGATTTTATGGCAATTTTCCAATTTCAAAAACATATTAAAGCTTTAAAACAAATAATATTTCTTCTTTGTATAGGAAATCTTTTCCAAAATAATAACTAATTCTAATAGACTTTTCCAATTTTAATTTAAATGAAAACAATAAAGAACATGTTTCAGATGCTTGAGGAAATGAAGTTTGAAGTTTGAAGTAGAGCCTCGCCTTCAGATTCCAATATTATCAAAGCTTCTTCCAAACAATCCTCTTTTCCAGAAAGTTGAAAAAAACAAAACCAGAGACAATTTCCTGAGAACTTCTTCCCCAATTTTCAACAACCTCCCAAAAAGATATTTTTCATTCCCATGAAATAACCTTTTGCCTTCTTTTTGTTAATGCAATTATTCTCTCCGTGAGCTATTTACCAACACCAGATATTAATTTTTATCTCATGTCACAATCCTCAAAATATTTTTCCAAATCAAATCCCAAGATATTTCCTCTTTGATATTTAATAAGATATTTGTGCATTTAATAATTTAAAATAAAATATTAATTTTAATTATCAATTCACTTAAATTCACAACTTTATTTAATTAATTTAAGTAATTAATTAAACAAAACTTTTATAATCTAACAACTTAAATAGCAAATTTAATCTAATTAATTTTAATCACTATGTAAAATAAATTTAATCTAAAGAAATAAATTACTTTACACAATAAATGAAATCTAATTAATTAAATCACATTTAAAGCTTCTGACAACATTAATCGCAATTAAATAAATAATCAATTAAAAACATTAACTAACATTAATTTCTCACAGAGCATACCTGGCAAAATAATTAAACAACAAGGCAAACAGGGACAACATGACAACTGAACATGACCAAAACAAAGACTGATGACACACTATGACTAGGGTTGTGGTTTCACAAAGAAACCCCGTTACAATCTCACAATCAACTATTTTGTTAGGAAATGGACACACTCAAACCTGTGAATCCAAGTGGAGTCGATGTCTTGTACCTGCAATCTTGCAATCAAAACATATGTCGTACATGAACATATAGATCATGAACAATCACACCGTGAAGAGAAAATTGTGAAATTGTAGGGCACTCACAAGTGAGTGATGCAATCCTATTTTCTTCACCAATATAGTGTCACATCAAAATTGATGAAACTAAAACATCAAATAACCACAGATGAACATATCTAAATATCTACTCACATAATCAACTATGCTAACCACATTGTTGTGCAAATTTCTCTCTGGTTCTTGAAATTTCTCCTGCTCATCTAAGTTTTGAATTCTACGTGCATGGTGGACTCTGTCATGGGGGTATCTAATGGTCCCCCTCTGCCCCCTCCTAACCCGTGCTCCCCTGCTTTGGGGACATGTCTGGTGGGTACCCCCTCTATGGGATATGTGCTTTCTCCTTTGGGCATTTTGAAGGATTTGGCTTCTCTGGGCGATTCTTTTGTGTCGGCGGTTGAGTTTTCTCCGGCTGTCGGTTGGAAGAATGTTCTGACTAGAGAGAAACAAGTCTCCTCCTTTTTTTTGGCCCCTCCTAAGTTTGTTTCAATCACTGGTACTGTGTTTGACATACCAGATTCGATCAGCGACAGGATCCTTACCTCCATGGAGAATGTCGTGGTGGGGAGATTCCTCTCCTATCGTCCTACGGTGGATATGGTTAGGAATTGGGTTGTTGTGAAGTGGGGGCTCAAGGGTAGTGTGGAGATTCACATGATGGCTAGTGGTCTCTTCCTTTTTAGATTTTCTGCAGCTAAGGACTTGGTGACCACTCTGTCGTCAGGCCCGTGGGTTTATGGGAAGCACAGCCTGGCAATGTGTAAGTGGAAACCTAGTTTCGACCCCGTTGTTGACCTTAACATGTCGGCTCCTATTTGGGTTCGTCTGCCGAGTTTACCTCTTGAGTTTTGGGATGAGGCCATTTTCAAGGCTGTTGGTGATTCATTGGGTCAGTTTGTTACTATGGATGCTATCACTAAATCAAAAACACGGTTAGTCTTTGCTCGATTTTGTGTCAATATTTGCGTTGATAAAATTCTACCAAACTCTATCAAGCTGTGTTCTAAGCTGGGAAACTGGATACAACCTATTTGTTACGAAAACACGGTGGTTTTTTTTCAAAGCTGTGCCAAAGCTGGGCATCTTATCTTTGACTGCAAATCTTCGGTCTTCGGTCATTAGGGAGTCTAAGGATGTGTTAAATCCCACGAATTCGACTATGGATACCTCGAGGCCTTCGGGTGTCTCTAATCTTGTCCCCCCAGATTCTGTTCTGCCACTTGTGTTTTCTCTGTGACCACCTTCCCCTGCTTGTCCTCCCCATAGTTTGAACCCTTGTGTCTCTTCGGTGTTGGAAACCATACCCTGAGAGGTCTCTTTATCTCAGGATCCTAGATCCTCGGCTGTCGTTACCTTGCCTATGGGGGCTTCTGGTGAGGTCTTTGGTCCTGGCTCATCGGTTGTTGATCCTCTGTCATTGAATGTCACTCAGGGGACCTATGGGGATTCGGTTGAAGACGGTGGAATTTGGGAGGAAGAGTGTCCTGGCATGATTAAAGAGTCTACTGAAAACTTGGGAAGCTTAAAGCTGGAGAAAGTAGAGGATGAAGGGATATGGACTACGCCTAAGAAGAAGGGTAGGAAGAAGAAGGCAGATATTGGAGGGGATTCCAAACCTGGGAGACCCTCTCAAAGATCCACCAGAACGCGAGAAACGACAAATGAGATTGCCCTGAGAAAATAGAGGACATTGGATGTGTCCTCAAAAAAAGGTCAGAAATGAGGATTATGTCTTGGAATGTTCAAGGGCTTAATAGTTCTCACAAATAGCGTGCCTTGAAGAACTATATAGTGGAGCATAAGATTGATGTTTGTCTCCTTCAAGAAACTAAGATGTTGATGATTAATTTTGCCAAAGTTGCTAACTTTTTATGGCCTAATGCTTCCTATATTCACAATGATGTTGAGGGAGCTTCGGGTGGTTTGGTCATGCTTTGGAATCCTTCCTATTTGCAGGGTTCTGAATTATTTCATTGTAAAAATAGCATTGGGGTTTTGTTCTCCATTGGTGGAGTATAATGGTCTATCGTTAATATTTATGCTCCTAATCAAAGGAACTCGAGGAATATTCTATGGAATAATATGGTGGCAAAGATTAATATGAATAAGGGAGGTCGGTGGCTTGTGGCTGGAGATTTCAATTCTCCCCTATTACCATCTAAAAAAAGTGGGGGCCTCCTAGATTACACTGACAACATGTCAGATCTGGAAAACTGTATGTATTCTTAGGGGTTAATAGATATTGAACTTTTGGGCCAGCATTTCACCTGGTCTAATAGAAGGGCTAGTGGTGATCTGATTCAGGTTCGGCTTGACCGCTTCCTCTGTTCTCCTCATTGGACTGATGCATTAGAGGAAAACCTAGTAACTCTACCTAGGACGGTATCGGACCATAATTCTCTTCCGCTGACCACTAATATTCCTCCTTCTGGTGGTCCCTATCTTTTTTGTTTTGAAATAATGTGGAACTCTCACCCCGATTTCAAAAAGAAAATTGTTGAATGGTGGAATATTCCTGTCCAAGGATCCCCTATGTTTAGGCTCTGCTATAAACTTAAACATATTAAACTGATGGTTAAAGTTTGGAACAGGAATGTGTTTGGGGATGTTTTTCAAAGGAAAAAACAACTCGAAGGGAGGTCAAGGACCTTGCAGAAGAATATGGATGAGGGAGATTACAGCCACCGGACTAACAATCAGGAAAAGGATGCCAGAATGGAATGGGAAAAGGTTTTAAAAAATGAAGAGGTCTTCTGAAAGCAAAAATCTAGAGTCCAATGGCTGAAGGAAGGAGGTAGGAACACGTCCTTTTTCCATGTTTCTGCCATCAAACATCGAAAAAGGAATCAAATTTCTAAATTGTTAAGTGCCTCTGGGGAGGTGATATCTAATCAAGCTCATATTAAGTCCTGTGCGGTTAATTATTTCAAGGAGGCTTTTTCGGCCCCTATAGGGGCGCCCAACTTGGCTCTGGATTGTAAGATCCTCCAGCATCTCCCTGCTTCCATCTCTCTGGAGGATAATTTGAGAATTCTTAGGATTGTTTCCATGGAAGAGGTTTGGTTGGCTACTTTTAGCATGGGGTCCTTCAAAGCTCTAGGACCTGATGGGTTTCCTCCTGCGTTCTTTCAAATCTTCTAGGATATTATGGGCTGGGACCTTGTGCTTGCAGCTAGGGACTTCGTTAAATCTGGTAGGATCCTTAAACAATTGAATCACACTTTCATTGCCCTTATACCCAAGATTAGTGAGCCTCTTTCAATGTCTAATTTCTAACCTATTAGTCTTTGTAACACCTTCAATAAGATCATTTCTAAGATCTCCTTGTTAACCGAATCAAACCTCTGCTAGATAAAATTATTAGTCACACTCAAAAGGGGTTTGTCCTAGGGCGACACATTCTTGATGCTTCTTTGACTACCCATGAATTGCTCCACTCTATGGATAGATGTAATATTGTGGGGATGGCGCTTAAGCTTGAAATTTCAAAAGCTTATGATAAGGTTCTGTGGGAATTCATTCCTAAGGTCCTGGCTAAGTTTGGCTTTAATAGTTCGGTCATTAAGCTCATTATGGAGTGTGTTTGTATTGTTAAGTTCTCAATTCTGGTGAATGGACCCCCCTGTGCATTCTTCTCTTCTGGTAGAGGGCTCAAACAGGGTGACCCTCTCTCCCCCTATCTCTTTATTATTATTGTCGATGTGTTTAGTAGGAACTTTACGAGTCTATTGTCAGAGGGCTCCATATCCGGTGTTAGAGTGGCTACTTCTCTTTATATGATTGTTGTGTAGCAATTTGTGGATGACACCTTTCTATTTGGGGAGGCCTTTGTTGTGGAAGCTAGAAAGTGGAAATATTGCCTTAACAGCTATGCCTACTACTCTGGTGCGTGCATCAACTACAATAAGAGCAAGATTTACTTCTTTAATTGCTTGTCAAATTTGGAAAATAGGGTGACTACGATCCTGGGATGTGTTGGTGATTCTCTCCCATCGGTTTACCTTTGGCTCCCACTAATGGTTAAGGAGGTTCAACCAGAGTACTAGAATTCTATCATGGAGAGGATCCAAAGGAAGTTGGCTGGGTGGAAGGGCTCTTTGCTCAGTCATGCTAGAAAACTCCAACTTCTTACCGCAGCTATACAAGGTATCCCCACCTACTTTCTAGCTATTTTTCGGATGCCCAAGTATATTGTGGAAAAGTTTGAAAGAATTAAAATGAATTTCCTTTGGTCTGGTACTGAGCAAAAAAAGAAGATTGCTTTGGTAAAATGGGAAAGGGTTTGTCAGGCTAAACATTGTGGTGGGCTTGGAATAAGGAAGATTGTTATCTCTAACAGGGCATTGATGGCCAAGGTTGGGTGGGACCAGTTAAGGAACACCAAGGACTGGTGCAAAATTTTGAATGCTAAGTACCTCCAGAATAGGCCTTTGATTGATTGTCTTTCGGAACCCCATCCCCAAGGTTTTGTTATCTGGAAGAGTATCTGCAGCATACAAGGCCTACTAAAAAAAGGGATTAAATGGAAAATGGGAAACGGGGTCAAAATCAGATCTTGGGAAGATGCTTGGCTTTTGGACTCCTCTTTGGCTAGCTCTGATTTTGGGGCGGTGATGGATGAAGCTCAGACATTCTTTGGTTTACATATTAGCGACTATGTGGCTAGCCCTCCTGGAGCTAGGATTTGGAGCGATCTCTCCCTTTGTTTCCCCCACTCTCTTGACCTTTGTCGCCTATCTAGATCCCTTCAGGTGTTGCTCTCCAGTATCAGGTTTCCTTCCTATGATAGGGAGGATGAGTTCTTTTGGGCTTTAGATAAGCAGGGGGATCTTTCGGTGCGATTCGCTTACAGACTACTGACTAATGATATTTTTGTTGAGGAACACTGGAGGAGGGTTTGGAATCATCACATGATCCCTAAAATAAAAAAATTATGGTGGACGGCCTATCATAATAGGATATTAACTCAAGAAAATTTGAGAATTCAGGGGTTGTGCTTTCCCAATAGATGTTTTCTTTGCAAGGAGGGGGAGGAAACTGTTAGCCACCTTTTATTACACTACCTGTATGCTGCTGAAGTTTCGAGGATGGCTTTTGAGAAACTTGATGTCCATTGGGTTATGAGAAAATACCTTTTGCCATTTATTCTGGGCTGGAATGGCCCTTTTATCCATCCTCTGCCTGGTGAAATTTGGAGGCAGACCCCCCAATCTTAGGTTGGTGTTTATGGAAGGAGAGGAATAACAAGATTTTCAGGAATATTGAGCGGAGCCCCAAGGAGGTGTTTGGCATTGGTGTTCGGCTCATTGAGGAGAATATCTCTCTCTTTGATGGGAAACTACCGGAGTTGGGACCACTCGATCACGAAATAAAAATGGCTAAGGAATGGCATCAGGATCTAAAGGCTAATGCCTTTGATAATTCGAAACTATTAGCTAGGAAAAATACCAAATGGGAGCCTCTGGATTGTGGATGGTTCAAATTTAATTTTGATGGGGCTGCTAAAGGCAACCCAAGAAGGGCAAGTATAGGTGGGATTATCAGAGACTCTATGGGTAATATGGTGGCAGGTTTTGCTAGTGGCATTGGGGTTCAGTCAGCTTTAGTGGTTGAGGCTCGTGCGTTGTTAATGGGCCTCAAAATTGTTGTTTCTCTGAGGATTGTTTATCTCCATATTGAAGGAGATTCCAAAGCAGTGACGGATGTTGTGGAAAAATATAGATTTATAGGTTGGAATACCAAGGACATTTTGATGGATGTTAGCTTCCTTTTGTCTGAATTAAGGGACAAAAAGGTGACTCATATTTTTAGAGAAGGCAACCATGTGGTGAATGCTTTGGCTAATCTTGGCTCGGGTTGGGATTCAGCTAGATATTGGAGGAATAAGGAAAGACTGCTGCCAAATATTCAAGCTTTGATAGAGCGGGACAAGGCTACCATGGTTTATAATGATTTTCAATTTTTGGATGACGAGAGATGATTGGTGGGCCCACTGGTTAATTTGGGTGTGCTGTTGGATGAATGTCAATATTGGTATGGAGTACAGGTGGAGTTTTCTTGGTAAAGTTGAGCATGTGTGGGGTAGGGAAAGGAGCATCCATGTGTCTGTCATTTGGACTTGGTGGATGGGTTTAGTTTATAAGATTATGATGAGATGGCAGGGAGGGGATGTTATTGAGGAGATCAAGTTTAGTTTTGGTAGCTTGATGCGAGTTAAATGGAAGGACATGACTTCTTTTCAGGTGTGGGACCATACTGTGCGTGCTACTCTTTTGGGAATTGGTTTGCTTGTTTTTTCACCTCATTGCATTTGGAGTGAGTGTATTTATAATGATGTGACTATCTATGATGTGATTTGGCCGCATTCTAGAGACTTCGGGTTGGCTAATTTAGCTAGGGGTTCCTTTGGCTTATTTTGGAGGTTTACTAAATTTAGTTTTTTGGCCCGTCTGCATGGGTTTTCGTGCTTTCCCTACACCTCCGCTAACTCTTTCCTTCTCTACTGTAATCATAAATTCATTCTTTTTTGTGTCTTTTCACACTGTGGTATATTTCCTCTCCATGCATGTGAATTGTATGCGGGGTTTAATTTGTTTCATTGTAATCCCTGCCTTAACTATCTTTTGGAGATTATTGTTCGCGACTGCTACATTTGGTATTTCTTGCATTTCAGTGAGCTTTCTATGCAGTCTAGCAGTATGGGTGGTGAGCGTGTTCGGACGAAACCAGACAATTGTGATGAATTTCGAAACAACCCTCTGGCTTGGCACATTTGTGTGGAGGGAGGAATTTCTCTGCTCATGGAGTGCTTAGTCGGGCATGATCCTATTTTATCGGGTCGGTTTGCCAGTTCGTGGAAGGACAGGAGGGTTTCCATTGGTGGAATTTCATTCGAAATCAGTGAGGATGTTATTACGCAGGCTACGGGTTTGTTGTGTGTGGGGAAAAAATATCCTAAACACACTAAAAAGTTGGACCACAAGAGCCTTAAAGCATTTTTCAAAGGTGAGGAGACCCCGGTTAGGAACCAAGTGGGGTTTGAAAGGGGAGAGCTTCCTAAGCCGTGGGACCAGGTGTGCATGGCGCTGATGAAGTATGTTACGTTGGAAGGTAGATACAAAAGTTGTTTCTTTTATCATTTCCCTCTGTTAAACCACCTTAGGCATAAAATACTGCTTAGTTTCCCATTTTTCCTTCTAATGGACCTGGAAAGTTTGGTTAACAAGTGTAAGGAGTCGGCTAGCCAAAATCCCTGTGATCTCCCACTGCTCTTGCTCCATTAGGGGCTAATCCTTCGCATGTATCACTTTCATCTTGCCCTCTACCCGCCTAAAGCCATCACTGTTGTCCGCATTGAGAACATTGAACCCCTCTCTACGGTGCATATCTCCCCAGCCGAATCCAAGAGTCCTCCCCGGAAGTCTAATATTGACAATGTGGGGAATGCCAAAACCAAATTCGCCACCAAAAATCTTAAGGGTGGGTTGGACAAGGCCCATGCCAGTGCGGTGGAAGGGCTCTGTGAGCTAAAAGCCACTCAGGCTGACACAGTTGTTAATGTCACTATGTCAAAAAAAGGTAAGGAGAAATGCATGCAGGCTGCGACTATTAAAGATGGCAAGGGTAAGAATGCGGTTAGGAAATATTCCAGAGGGGATACGGTTGTGGGGATCACGGAGATGACTGGAGGGGAAAGTGTTAGGAGGAGATCTAGGAGGCTGGCCAAGAACACCAAGAAGAGGTTAATCATTGAGGGTTCAGAGGAGGAGCAGTCGGACAGCAAGGGTTACAAGGAAGAAGAGTCTAAAGATGTGGAAGAAGATATTGTGGAAAGGCCCCAGCTTACTCCGGTGGATAGCAAGCTTCCTTTTGATGGCTTTGGCTCGCACTCTCCCTAGCCGCTGGTGGATGAGCCTGGTGAGGTTCAGGGTGCTATGGATGTTGGGGTGGATTCAAGCAAGGTGGCAAAGAGATTGGACACTCTAGACAAAATATTTTGGGGGCTAACCCGCTTCACCATGAAATTGGGTCACTTTGTTACGAGCAGTCTATCTAATGCCATAAAAGAGGAACTGGAGGGGAACAATAGCCAGGAAAACAAAGAGTGGGTGGGAGACGAGGCAGTGGACCTCCTAATTAAAAATTGGGACGATGCCAGTTAGTTGCTCCCGGTGCCTGTCTGTCAGCTATTTCTCGGTTGTTGTTGTGTTGCCTTTGGGTTGTCTCTGTTTTTTCTTGTTTATGTTAGTTGTTTAAGACTTGTCCTTTTTTGGCCCTAATGGCTCATTGTGTGGGGTACAGCACCCTATAAATGTTGTTTAACTTTTCAAAAACTATGCTAACCAGAAAGCATGCCATAAACAATAATGAACAATATAGTGCACCATCACATCTCAATATAAAAACCATCATCGCTCCAATGTTAGCGATCAAATAACATCATAGTATCATAGCCTATCAAAATAAAAGCACTGTCTAAACACATAAGCAAATTGGAGGGGTGCTACAAAGGCAAACTCCCATTCACCAACAACACAACATTTTTCCCTCTTGATTTGTGTTTACACATTTTAGGTGGAAGATCTCTTGAAGAGAAAAAATGAAAAGTTATCAAAGTTGCATTTTTTGTCATCATTGTTGCAATTTCACATAAACTCACCTATAGGATTTATTTATGGATTTTTGACTATGAAAATCAAGGATCTTGGACTGCAGACACAAGAGAAGAGAACCCAAAAATTATTTTTATAGAGCCTTAGCCCAGACCCATTCGTCATAGGGAAAATGAGTCCTTAGTTAGCTTTGGAAAAATATTTTTGGTGATTGGCACGCATCATTCTCCCTTTTTCAGATCTGCATTTTGATTTTTGGTTCCATCAATATTGAGCTTAATCTTCCAAATTCAAGTTTTAGGTTACATTTTGGAGCTAGTTTTTTATTTGTAATCTTTCTCCCCGAAGTGTTGTTTAATCAGGACCCCCATCCATCCTTGCAAAATAATTAAATCAATAGATTCACACTTTGACTTGACTTGCCTTGAGGTTAATAGTCCTTTCATGGTGTAGATCTCATTTCCTAATGAAAGGAAGATAGGTCCATCAAATCCCATTTTCCATTCATTCCCATTGATATAACTTTTTTTCTTTGTTTCACTTTGTAAACACATTGGGAATGTTGACTTCTCAGGTTGGACACCCCCAAGCCAAATCCCAAAGCAATATTGAAGAAAAATGGATATTTGTTATTAACGAATATCTAATAGAAATAGACATTTGTTTCTTTTAATCAAAAATATTAATATCTATAAATATCACTATAAATTTTAATTTAACATGTTATATTATTAATATTAATATATATTATATGTTATATATATTATATATATTAATATATATAAATATAATATATGATAAATAAATTTATTATAGGAAATATTAAATCCCACTAATCATTCAATCTAATCCCACTGATTATCTAATTAAATCCCTTAATTGGATCAAATAGATGAGTTAACTGATCAATTTATTTCCTCTCAACAATTCTCAACCATTGATCCTGATCTTTCATTGTTGAATCCTGATCATTCATCTAAACCTTGAAGATATATAAAACAACCTACACCCTTCTCATAAATGGTCAAATAATCTAGGGAACGTGTGGAGAGGTCATGTCCAATTGACCATTAAAGCACATTGAGCACATTCTTGCATCTGAGATCGTCATTACTACTACTTTTGAAGCTTTTGCACATGGAGGCTTCGTATTGACTAAGAAATCCAACATCCATTATCAATACAAAAACTTGGACATGGGATGGAAAAATTGTATCCTTTGAATTCATTTATGTTCTCATTTATGCTAACATTTCTTGCTAATTCTATAACACCCCGCCACGTAACCCTGGAGGAAGATGCAACTACAACAGAAGCGAACAATTTTTTTTTTAAGTGTAATTAATAACATGCAAAGTGCACTACACTAACGCATACATCCTCTAAGGTACAAAACCAAGCTTACAATTGAATCTCATGACAAAAAAAATTAACTCATTCATAGCATATAAATTATTACTCATGAATTAAAAATCATTCATCCAAAGCAATAAATACATCTCATAAGATAATTGTACATAAAAGATCCATAGATTACACACTCTAAATAATATTTATAAAACTCATTTCCAAAATAAGGAAGATCATTCAATAATGTTACAATTAAAAAATTCCTCCTTGAATACAATTGAGTGATATAAATACAAAGTGTCCAATTGATACAATAAATCATAAGAATGAAACATAATAATTGGTACACACGATCTCTCCAGTCTAGAAGATCCCACTGTCATGAACATAAGGAGGGAACCCAACGGAGTAAGGTGCACATTCCACCCAACCAAGTGGTACCCGAAGGCCCACCCCACTATGCTAGGAGATAGTAATAAGGCTTCCTAGACAAGACCAACTACCTCTAGACATAGGCTATCACAAGACTGTACTAATCAAATACAACACTAACATAAATGTTTACATTTCTTCTAGATTAAAATAATCAAATATGTCAACTGAACCATACACATAGACCATTGTCATAGGAGGAGTGTCATCACAAAGTTGCTTGGGTTACCTTAGTAGATCTTCCCAGACCCCGACCCCCATTGAGAGCCACCCTCCTACTGACAATGTACATGGATCTTAACCATTACCCAAGGGTAACCATAGTGCGCAAAAAACACGAATAATAAATCACCATCCAAAACATAGGAGGCAACACATCCCTATTTGTGGTAACCGGGTGATTAAATGAATACAACTATATGCACTACCTAAGGGAAATCAAAGGGTTGACAATAAAATATAACAACCCCCAACTATAATACCACATCTAGAAGACTAACAAAATAACCACTAACAGTTTTAACCAATTTCCCCAAAAACACGAACAAAAGAAATCAATTTAAAAGGGCAATAAAGACAAGAAATAAATCTATCATTTGGATTTCCTAAATCCAATTTCCTTCAATGAAATACAATAATATATATTGCCCAAATAAACTAATTAAATAAAACCTCTTTCACAAACAGTAAAGGAATTCTAATCTATCTGTTACTTCAATTCCTCAATTACTTTTAAATAAAAATATCAATTTCTTCTATAACATATTTCCATTACAATATCATCAAATTATGCATTTAATGCATGCACCTAATTTAGACAAATAATTTAATTATATATATACATAACTATATATACAATTATATATAATTATATATATATATACCATATATATACATTAATTAAATAGCAAAATTCCAATAAAAATAAACATTTATATTTATTCAATATTTATATATTAATATATAATTTATACATAATATAATAAAGATTTAATACCAAATAAAAAGTCGATTCATATTTCAAGAAGCGGACAAAACTTTCACCAAAGTTTTCTTTACAAGGAAAGGTGGGGGAGGGTTGTACACAGCCGCACCCCCCAATCGACATGGACTATGGGAGGCAGCGATGGCTACCTCCACAGTCTACCTCCCATGGGGTGGTGGTTGTGGAAACAACTGTCGATCCCCCTACAAGGATCTAATAAAATCTTTCATACAAACAAAAATTAAAGCCAATGAATCATTGAATATCGCGTACAGAACATTTAATCAGATTTTTCAATACATACATTTAAATATTGATATTTCAACAGGGATCTTTGTATGTCAATTTTACAATATTAATATATATATTATATGTATATGTGTGTATATATAGTAATATATTTACATGCATATATATATATATATATATCAAAACAATTGCTTTAATCGGGCAAATAATCTTCACAATATATTCTACAAGAAGTTTTCACAATTTCAATAGAAGAATTTCTCAATTTCAACATAGAGGTTTTCAAAATTTTCCAGACAAACAAATCTAAAGGAGGAAGGATAATAAATTTCTACATACAAAATTTACAAGAAAATTCTTGAGAATTTTTTCTCCAAAATTCTACAGAGAATTTTAATTTTATCCCAATAGAAGTTTTCCAGATTCTAATTGTTCACCTTCTGGGTTTTCCATTGTCTAAAAATAATCCCTACAGGAATTTCCAAAGCTTCCCCGACAATATATAATTTCAACACAAATAAAAATTCACAATAATTTCCACATAATCTTTTACGGTAAGTTCCATACACGACATTTTTTTAATTTAACAAAAAAACTCAAAAGCTTCTAATCTTGTATAGGCAATCTTTTTCTAGACAACAAATTAATCTAAGAACCTTTCCAAAATTAAATTAAATTAAATAATAAATGAACATGAATTCCAAACGCTTGAGGGGATGTAGATTGATGTAGAGCTTCTTCCACAAAACAAAGCTTTCTCCAAAAAAAACAAAACAAATTCCAGAGCCAAATAATTTTTCCGAGACTATCCTTCCCCAAATTTTCAACCCCCCAGATTCAACAACCAATCTTAATTTTTAACAACCTCCCTCCAAAAAAATATCTTCTCCTCTTTTGTGAAGTAACTTCTTACCTCCCTTTGTTAAAGAAAATATTCTCTCCGTGAAAGAGTTTTCCCAACAACCGTAATTAAAATTTCCCAACACATGTCAAAAATCAAATATCCTCTCAATGAATTCCAAACAATCCCTCTAGATATTTTCTAGATATTAATGCATTTTAATAATTCAAACTCACATAGTATTTTATGATTTAAATTTTATCCAATTAACTTAACTACTTAATAAAATAAATTTAATCATAAGATTAAATCATTTTACAAATAAATTAAATTAATTAATTCAATTCAATTCAATGATTCTAACACAATAATCAAGATTAATTAAATAATCACCCAAAAAAATTAAAACATTTATTTCCCTTAAATATACCTTGCAACATAAATAACAAGAAGGAAAAAATGGACAACATGATAACAAAGCACAAGCAACTAAAACTGATGACACACTATGACTAGGGTTGTGGCTTGACAAGGGAAACCCAGTTACAATCTCCCAATCAACTAACCATTGGGAAATGGATACGCTCAAACCTGTGAATCCAGGTGGAGTCGATGTCCTATACCTGCAATCCTATAATTAAAACATATGTTGAACATGTATATATATCATAAGCAATCACATCGTGAAGAGAGAATCGCTGAATCGCAAGGCGCTCGCAAGCGAGTGATGCAATCTCGTTCCCTTCACCAATACAATGTGACATCAAACTGACAAAGCTATAACATCAATAAACTATAGATGAGAATATAACAACATCAACTCAAATAAACAACTATGCTAACTAAAAATCATGTCGTAAACAATAAACAACAGAATAATGTACTCTCACATCATAATATAAAAACCAACATCGCTCCAAAGTTAGCAATCCAATAATAACATAGTATCATGGTCTATCAAAGTAAAGGTACTATCAAAAAACATAAGCTTATTAGAGAAACACGTTTGAGCATATGAGAAAATCGGAGGGGTGCTACAAATTCATTTCTTTACAATCACATTTCATGAGTAGGTTGTCATTTATCTTGTTTTGACTTTAATTCATTTCATTTTTTTGTTGTAATTTTGTTGATCCAATTCCCTATTACATAGATTTTTTCCAAGCATCCATATTTTTTTTTCAAAGCACCCATTTTATGTTTTTAGCCATAGCAACAAGGAAGTGAAATATTTGATAAAAAGCTTTAGTAGACATGTATGGAAAATGTGGTAGCATAGACAAGGTACTGAGTTGTTTGAAAAAATTCCTCAAAGAAATGTGGTCTCATGGTGATGTCTATCACCATGAGACCACATTTCTTTGATGTAATTTTTCAAATAGTTCATTGCCTTGTCTATGTTATTGCTTACTATTATGCTTTGATAGATTTCTTACAAGCATCCATAGTTCATTTGAAAGAACCTATTTTAGGATTTTAGCCATAGCAACAAGGAAGTGAACTATTTGATAGAATAATTTGGTAGACATGTATGGAATATATGGAAGCATAGACAAGGCAGTGAACTACGTGAAAAGTGCCTTAAATAAATGTGGTCTCATAATTATTTGAGGCATTTTTTCAAAAAACTCACTACCTTGTCTATGCTACCACATTACTATTGAAACAACTAAAAATAGAAGGGGGGCTTTCTATCCTTGAGGAGATAGGATTCCTATTTCACACATTTGTTTCACTCAAGGAAACCCTAGAGATCTCAATACAAGGATGGAATGAAGGAAAGAGATCTGCTAAAGGTTTTCCTAGGGTATTCTTGATGACTAAAAGGGGGTCCACCACCAAGTTAGGGCTTGGAAAGACTATTAACATGCAAAACCTAACTATGAAACTTAATTATATTAAAAACCACAAGAAATGACCTAAAAATGTATGCAAAATAGAATAACAAACTGAGAGATTAGGGGTGTGCTCTTGGAAACTTATAGGAGCTTGAATGAAGACTTGAAATGCTAAAAATGTTGAATTTAATGCACACTAGGATTCATACGTCAAATTGGGTGATTTAGTCCCAGATTAGGGTTTTTGGGAAGGAACAAAAATGTGGCAGAGACAAGTTTGGAACTCCTAAAAACTACAAATTTGACTATACTGGGACTCATATGCCAAAAGTGGCATATCAATCTTGTTTGGTTTTTTTAGAGGATCAGGATTTGAATCTGATCTTCAATCTCTTATTTGTCTTCTTAACTTGGTTTCTAGATTTGAACTAGAGTATTATGCTTTGTAGGTTTCCTCCAATGGTCTTGTAAAAAAGGTGGTAACTTTGGTAGCTTGCAACTTGACAACTTCTTTCCAATCTTTCTCTTTAGAGGGTCTTCAACCTAGATCTACAAATCACACACTAAAGAAAGGGGGAAAAAAATTAGTGGAAAGGGGTTTTCCTTGATCAAACCCCATTTGGTAATCAAACCTTGTAATGAAATAAAATGAGATAAAGGAATGATGAATGATAAAATGTAATGTTGCAACTCACCAAACCCTAGAAATAAAGTGTTGTAAATGTGTATGAAGTGGCTCCAATGGATGTAGATCTTGTATATTGCTTGAATGATATGGATCTTGAATTTAGTGCTTGCTTGAATCATAAAACCCTACATCACAATTGTTAGCTCAAAATCAAACATGACGCATGATGACTTTGACATGATGCTTGATGCTTGAATAATTCTCCAAAACACTTGATAATTATCTCTTGAATACTCTTGAATTCTCTAGTAAACACTTGAATTCTCTCATGAAATTCTTGGTTGAAAATAAGTTAAATAACCTTTTATTTATACTTGTTTATGCCAAATTTACTAAATTTACAACACTACAAGCCAACATTAGATCTAGGAGGATAAAATCCTGCCAAGAATTTGAATTTAATTTAATTTTAAGCCACATGAGACTCATATTCTAGAAGTGGTGTATGAGTCGTATTAGGTTGGGCTTTAGGAAACATTTTTCAAGAAAAGCTTAAATTCATGTGAAATCTAGATCGAGTCCTTGAAACTTAGGTGGGACCCATATGCCCAAGGTGACGTGAGTCCCTGATCACTAAATCGAGGCCATACAATGCAAAAACACTTGAATTATGATTGTATGTTGGTTTATGCTAGGATTATCCTCGAAAAGATCCATTAATTAAGTCTTGTGGATGCAAAATAAGGCCAATTAAGGCATAAAAATTCCAATTAATAATGAAAACCTTAAATTAGGGTGAAAGTGTGTTACAACACTTTAATACAACATATTAAATAAGGTACAATTAATTTCTTTTAGTTTACAAGGGCCCAAGACCTAATGTGAATATGTTAAACACATTACAACACTAAATCAAGGAAATATTAAGCTCAAATTAGCAAGGAGTGCCCAAACAAGAAGGAAAATGTAAAGGGATAAATTTTATGTTGCCACATTTAGCCCCCACTTTAGTGAGAGAAGGAACTTGATTCCATATCACACTAAAGTAGACAAACTTGCCTCAAGAGGGGTCCAAGTGTACCAATTCTGGTAAGATAGGATGACAATGATCAAGAGGGATGATCAAGCCCCCAAGATCAAGATCCTATGACAAACCAACATAAGCACGAAATAAAATACATGAAAATGATATAAGGAGTGACAACAAGGAACACACATTCACTGCCAAAGACAAAGAGAAAAGAAAAATAAAACAAAATGGGGGTGGATCAAGCTTTGACCGTTTGTCTCACATGTTGTGGATCAGATCTAAGTTGTTTGTCTACAGATACATACTCACTCTAAGGTAAAAAAAACTTCAAGTTGTCCACTAGTTTAGTATCTAAAGAGTTTAGACACATATACACGTAGTTGGTATGCAGTCACACACACAAGCAAGTGGCTATGAGAAATTCATGCCTAAATTTGGCTTCTCGTACAACCAAACCGAAGTTATATACCTCTTGATAATTTTGATAAGGTGTCGCACAATAATGGACTTAGAGCTTCATGAGGCAAGAAAATATTTGTATGCTTGAAACTCATGAACAAACAAGATGGCTCCACAGGCATGCAAAGTGTGTTATGCAAGGTGGCCATATAACTGAAATTGTAAATGAAAAATAGTGTCAAGAATATTCAAAGGATTTTTTCTTAGTTCATGTAAGGTCTTAGCTTACGGAACATTGTGCCTAATGTCTCCAAGGTAGGACCAATCAAACAATAGAAGATTCGCAACTTAGGGGATGTAGTGTATTGCATCAAGCCACTAAGAGGAATATAATATGCTAAGATACATCATGCTCTTGAGGGACATCACACTCAATGTCACCACAAAGTGAAAGATGTGTCGTATGAAGTAACAATACTACACAATGAAACATGAAATGCAAAATAATAATTCCAATGTATGCCCCCACTTTAAAGAACCTTCTAAACACCATTTTGTTAGAGATTACTTTAAAGTAGCAAATGATAAATGTTAACAATAAAGAGGACACGCAAGCTTATTTGGGAAGCCCTATGCCAAGTCATATGTTTCTGAATAAAGCTACATCATGAAAGGGAAAAGAGGGGTTGCCCCCAAAAATAAATTTTCAAACACATGAGAGATCCATCGATCTAGGGTCAATATGTTCTTGCTACAATATTTTTAAGAGAGTTCAAAACTGTCATCATTCCCCAAATAATCATAGAACTGGAAGAATGACACAAAGAGAGTGAAAGAAAAAGAAAAACCTTTTAGGTCAATATGGAAGAGACATGAATTTCTTGATGCATTACATCATCCTCAAAAGGAAAACACAAGAAAAATGAAAATATAAAGGAAAACCTTTTGGGTCAACATGGAAGAGACATGAATGTCTTGACGCCTTGCATCATCCCCAAAAGGAGAACACAAGAAAAATGAAAAGATAAAGGTAAAGGTAAAACATTTATGACATACAGAAGAATGTAGGTACAAATATAGGAATGTCAGAAAGAGAGAGAGATACATCAAATATAATTTCATGGGGGATCACATTATGCACATGGAATCACACAAAAGAAATAATGTAAAATACTAGTAAGGCACATGTGATTCAAACTATTAGCAAGTTGCTTGCATCCTAATCTTGTTCACCGTATACAAAATGCAAAAAACTAGAAAAGGGGACAATAGCAAGCGTCGAACTAGGTTCATCACGAAGTTCAAGACTCTTCTTAGGATAATTTTCATTTAAGCTCATAGAAGAGGAAAATAATGTATTCAATTTAGTATGCACCTCCTTGTCAATTTTAGCAATCTCATCATCTTTATCTAAATTAATCACAATATGAGGTCTAATGATAATGTCCAAAGAAGGGTTTGGCTCCTGTTGCAGTTGTGGTATAGGATCTTTTTGTTTTGGTGAATATGGAGATTCATCATGTGTTGCTTCAATCAAGTTTGTATTTTGATTTTCTTTTTTTATTTCTTCATTTAACCTGCAAGCAAGAGCACGATGTCTACGCCTATGCTCTCTATCATTTCTATTTATTTTAGTATCACTTTAAGTTTCATTTGTGTAGGAGCAATTTTATCAACCATAGGTTACTTTTCTTCCCAAAGGGGAGGAACAAAAGGAACCATGAAAGGTTGTTCAACCACTTTCTCTTTATCTTTGTAAACTTGTTTTATTTTAGGAGGTACGACATGCTTTCTTTCTTTATCTCTTATTCTTTTGTAGGAAATAGGAAAAGGATCTAACTTAGGTTGGTCTTGGTTGTTTGGAATTTCTTTAGGTTCAATCATGGTCTCATCAAGGATTGTAGGCTTGGTCATAGGTTGAGGCATGTTTGCAAGGGATAGTTTTTCTATACATTTCACCTTAAAATTTTGGTAGGATTTGAAAAATAAGTCTTCTTGAGGTTAAATAGGTTCCATAGGGTCAAGCCAAAATAATTCTACTAAAAAGTTCCCACGGGAAGATAAAGGGTTAAATATTTCATTATCAAAGGGAAACTTTAAGCATTTATGCATGACCAACAAGATGATTTCTAGGGAGTGTAGCCATGGGAAACCGAGATTCACATGAAATTGATCTAACATTGAGATGATGGAGAATGAGACATCTAAGTTTTCGGTCCTATTTGTAAAGGTAAGGTGATTGATCCCATCGTAGGGAAAGTGAAACCATTATGTGTCTTTATTCGTGCAATCGATTTATCATATATTTCTTGTTAGATTTCATGCACAAGTAGAAATCCCTCAATGATCACATTCTCTCCACAGACGGAATCAATTAATATCCCATTAGTGGGCTTGTCATTTATTTGGCTGGCTATGTAAAAAGGACCATTGAATGCATGTTTAAGTATATCCTTAGATGAGAAATCAATGTCAAGAGGCATTTTAGTTCGACCGTTACGATGTTGTGTTTTGACCAATACAACCAAACCATTAATAGGTTTCGTTCGATAGGATCCTTTTTATCAATATCCATAGGACTTTGTTGACTTATATCCATGCTCTCATCGTATGTGTCAACATTCATCGCATCATTCTTTGTAGTTTCACTAGCTTTGACCAATGAAATAATATGTTTGGGCATAGGGTTGGTAAATATTTGCAGGTTTTGGTTAGGAGGGGAAATAGACTTATTTCCTTGGTCATTAACACCCCCAACTAAAAGTTGACCGGAATCAATAAGTTCTTGCACAAGATGTTTAAGACGCTTACAATTTTCTGCTTTGTTTCCATTTTATCGGTGATAATGGCAATAATAATTTTATCTAAAGTTTGGAGATAAAGGCTTATTAGGATTGGTGGTTTTAACGAGAGGCAAAGTGATCATTTTTTGTTCTATTTCAGTTGTGACATTATGCTATGGAGGGTATCAGTTAAGAGAGTGAATTTCCTAGTTGGATATCCAAATACAAAAGGATTTGTCTTCCTTATAGAAGCCACTTGGGTATCAACATGTTGAATTTTTTTTTGAGGGGGATTAAGTTGAAGGAAGCCTTTATTCTATTTTTTAAAAGGTTGGTAATTGTTTTTGTTTGTGGGTTTGGACTTCTCAGATCGGCTAGAGGTGGATTTTGTGTCAGGACTACTAACCAAGTTTTGATAATCATGAAGGGCAATACACAAGTGTACAAAGGAGAGTAACTTCATCATGGTAAGATTATCCTGTATCTCAGTTTTCAAGTTCTCAATGAACATTCGTTGAAGGTGAGGATCGGGAACCTTTACGTTGATTTGGGAATAAAATGATTGGTAGCGTGAAATAAAGTCAATAATATTTTCATCATCTTTTTGCTTACATCTCATCAAATCGGCTAGGGTCATCTTAGGATTCATATGCACTTGGAAATGGTTTATAAATGCCTCAACAATTTCATTGAATGAACGAATTGAGTTATTTGGTAACAAATAAATCCATTCTAAGGTGGTATCCTTCAAGGATCTATGGAAAATATTAGCCAAGAGCTTATCCTAAAGAATAAAATCACTACATAAGGTGGTATAAGTGGAAACATGGCTAGAAGGATCTCCTTTCCCCCCATATTTCTTGAATCTAGGCACCTCTATACCTTGTGGCATCGGTGCTCTCAAAATATCCAATGATAAAGGATTGCTTTTGACATAATATGTAGGTTGGCCATTTTGATTTTGATTTATGGTGGAAACTAGCTTTTGAAGGGATGAAATGATTTGTAAAAGTTGAGTTAGGAGAGGATCATTGTTTATGTTTTGAGATGGAGGTGAATAAGGTGGAGGTGTGTATATGTTTGAGGGACAAGTGAATGGAATGATTATAGGAGGTAAAGTGGTAGGATATATGACTTGCGATGCCACAAAGGCACTAGGGATGCTAGCATAAATACCCAAGGAAGGAATCACATTACTAGTAGGTTGCATGGCTGTTGTAACTTGAGGGTTTGTATAGGTAGGGATAGAGGAAATTCTTGTGGGAGGAGGAATTTGAATTCCTCCTTGACTTGTAAAATTATTCAAAGGTAAAGGAAAACTAGTGGTTGAGGTAAGACGTGGTCCAAGAATCTGAATTATGTTACGCATAAGATCAACTCCTTCTTCACTTTCAATCATGTGATGCATGTTATCTATGACAGGTATAATGGTGGTTCAAATTTTTTCAATACTTATTTGATTTTCTAGGTTTTCAAAGTCTTCATGAATTTGGATTGTGTTTTCTTGTAGAATACTAGCAACCATTGTTTCAACATGTGTCACACTACTTGAAGGTAGAGGGTTGTGGAGGGTATGGTCCATACCTAGTGAACTAGTGTCAACACTAGTATTGAAAGAGCTAGATAGCCCAAGATACACAATGATTGTGTTATCATGGGATGACATGACTCTCAAACATTGTCTCACTATAGTATTAGCAATAGGACACCAAGTATAAGAGCTCATACAAGGGATAATCTAGGGAATGCAAGATGCAATGAACACAAGATAAATGCTATCCTCTAATTCTTATTCAGATAAAATTAAGCTAAATTAAATGAAATAAAAGTAAAAGAAACTCTGAAAACTGAAACAGATAACTAACAACAGCGAACTAAAATATAGAAACAAAGTTTTTAATGTTGGAAAATGCAATTTAAAATTTGAAGCGGGACTAAATCGCCCAAAGGGGCGTATGATTCCCAATTAGGGTTTTTCAAAGGTTTGAATGTTGAATAAAAATCACCACAGAATACCGAGAAATCAAGAAAAATCTTATTTACTAGGACTAAATCACCCAAAGGGACGTATGAGTCCCAATTTAGGGTTTTTGCAAAGATTTCAAAAAATTCTAAGTGAAACTTAGGATTTTTGATTTGGATGATGTCTAAACTAAGTGAAAATGTAGATTTCAAAAGAAATTCAATGGTGCAAGGTGCAAAAATGTAACCTATGGGTACGTGCACCAATCCGTGACACAATTTTGGCTCTTAAGATGCCACTTTTTTTTTTAAATCAGCAAAATCTGATTTGCACGAGATAATGAAGATAGTTATGCTCAAAATTTCAAGATGCGACAAGAAAAAAAGTTGAAGTGCTCTGAGTCTAGTTTCTAAGCTACTATTTTTTTTTTGAAATTAATGAAGATTAAGGGTCTCAAAAAGGGAGGGGGGCAAAATAGGTCTTGTTTTTATCAAAACAAATAGCATAGCGCCTGAGGGCTCCCCACTTTTTGATTAACCTTTTTTAAGAATTTCAAAAATCTCAACAATGAGAAATTAGCTAACACCATGTAGTTTATCCTCGTTCTTTTAGATAATTTTTTTAATGAATATATAATATTTTATGAATTTTCAAAGTGGACACATCCTGAAAAGCTAAAATTTGAGCATGCCCCCCTCCAATTTTTTTGCAAACTAATCGAAAATTGATTTATTTATTTTTCATCATGTGTAGAATGGAGTCTAGTTTCAAAAAATTTAATTTGTTTCACGTTTCGATGAACGAGTAAAAATATATCCTAAACCTAACACATGTTGGTTTTTGACCAAAAACGAAGGCATTTACAATAGAAGCCATGGATAAAAACCTTAACTAAATCAAAATAAAAAAAGAATTATATATTTAAATAGCTAGGAGAGATTTTAACGCTATCACATTTTTTTAATAAACTTGCATTGAAAGACGTGCAAATGAGACAGGGAGCATGGACAAAAAAATGAAGAAATTTTGTACCCTTTCAAAAAATCACATCATTTTCATGAAATGGTTGTCCAACCCTTTGGGTCAGACGCCCAATACAAAATCCAACAAATAGGGTTGGTATTTCCCAATACAACTTATTTGGCACACGCCAAATGGGCTGCTTCATTTGGTGTGCGCCAAATGTCATTCATGACTTTTAGAATGCATTTTTGTAAACTCTTTGATTTTTTATTTCTCTGTCAGGGAAAATATATACATGAAATAAACATTTAAGTATAATTTGACATTTACATATGGACATTTAATTTCTTATACTTTAAGTTATATGTCATGTATATATAGGTAGGATGTTTGAGAGTGGTTTCATATCTCTAGGAGATATAATGCAAATTCTAGTTTTTGGAAGATCTTAAATATTTCAGACTTAGTCAAATTTCAGTAATCAGCATGTCAAATTTCAATAATCAAGAGGTCAAATTTCATATCTCTCTCCTTCCCTCTCTACTCTCTATCTTTCCATTCTCTCTCTCTCCTTCCCTCTCTATTTCTCTCTATCTCACTTCTCTCTCCTTCCCTCCCTTCCTCTCTAATTTTCTCTTTCTCCCCCTCTCTCTCCTTCCCTTTCTACTTCTCTTTATCTCACCTCTCTTTCTCCCCCTCTCACTCTCCCTCTCTCTTCCTTTCACCCACCTTTTCTCTCTACTTCTCTCTATCTAACCTATCCCTCTATACATATTTCTCTCTCCCCCCTCCTTCCCTCTCAATATCTCCACATTCCTCCTTATCTCTATACTTTTCAGTTCCATCACACATCTCAATCACCTATCTCACAACTCTCTTTCCCCTTCCCTCTCTACTCTCTTTCTCTATATCTCACCCCTCTATCCCTACCTATCCCTCCCTCCTCTCTCTTATCTCTCTCATCTCTTCCTCTCCATCCCTACCTCTTCCTCCCTCTCTTCTTCCCTCTATACTTCTCTTTATCTCCTCCTCCCTCTATCTACCTAGACCTCTCTCTATTTTGTTCTCACCTCTCTCTCCATCCCTACCTCTCCCTATATCTCTCCTTTCATATCTAATTCTCTCTACCTACTTGTCCCTCTATACCTATTTCTTTCTCCCTCCTTGCCTCCTCTCTCTCAATATTTCCACCTTCTTTCCCTCTCTAATTCTCTCTCTATCTCTCTCCTCCCTCTCTACTCTCTCTATCTCTCCCTCCCTCCCCATCTTTCTATCTCTCCTCTCTCCCTCCCTCTTTCTATCTCTCTTTTCCCTCTCTCTACATACATCTCTCTCCTTCTATCTATCTCAACTATACATATTTACCTATCCATCCCTCCTCTCTCTCTTCCACCAAAATTCACTCTATATCTCTCTGTCTAACCTACCCCTATATACCTCTTTTTCTCTCCCTCTCTCTTTCCCTCTCTCAATCTCTCTACCTTCCTCATTATGCCTCTACTTCTCTCTCTCCCCCCCTTCTCTCTTTACTTTCTTTCTCTCTATCTCACCTCTCTCTCCTTAAATATCCCTCCCTCCCTACCTCTTCTTCCCTCTCTCCTCAATTCTCTACTTCCCTTTATCTCCCCCTCCCTCTCCTTACCTAACTCTTTCTTTGTCTAGTTCACTCTCTTACCTCTCTCTAAATCCTTACATCTCCCTACCTCGCCATCCATCTCTCCTTCCCTCTCCACTTCTCTATATCTCCCTTTACTCTCTTTACCTACCTCTCCCTCCAACTCTCATTCCCTCTCTCAAGTCTCTCTCTCAATCACTCGCTCACTCCTATATCTCTTTGCTCTACCCTTAACCCTTAAACCATCTACCCTATATCTCTCTCCCACTCTCTCCCTCTCTCTCTCTCAAGACTCTCCCTCCTATCCCCTCTCCCTCTCTCAGGTCTCTCTCTCTCACTCACTCCCTCTATCTCTCTCCCCTATACCCTTAACCCTAAACCCTTCAACCTTAAACCCTCTACCCTCTATCTCTCTCCCACTCCCTCCCTCCCTCCCACCCCCTCTCCCTCTCTCAGGTCTCTCACTCACTCACTCACTCCTATGTCTCTCCCCTTTACCTTTAACCCTCTACACTTAACCCTCTACCCTTTATCTCTCTCTAACTCCCTCCCTCTTTGTCTCTCACTAAATCCCTCTATCTATCCCCCTATACCCTTAACCCTAAACCCTAAACCCTAAAGCCTTAAACCCTCTACCCTCTCTCTCTCTCAAGTCTCTCCATCCTACCCCCTATCCCTCTCTCAAGTCTCTCTTTCTTAGTCACTCCCTCTATCTATCCCCCCTCTACCCTTAACCCTAAACCCTTAAACCCTCTACCCTCTCTCTCTCTCTCAACCATCTCCCTCTTAATCCCTCTCCCTCTCTCAAGTCTCTCTCTCACTCACTCACTCCTATGTCTCTCCCATCTACCCTTAAACCATCTACGATCTACCCTCTATCTCTCTCCCACTCCCTCCCCCTCTCTCTCAAGACTCTCCCTCCTACCCCCTGTCCCTCTCTCTCTCTCCCCTCTACCCTTAACCCTAAACCTTTAAACCTTCTAACCTCTACCCTTAACCCTCCCTCCCTCTATCTCTCTCCCACTCCCCCCATCTCTCTCTCTCAACCCTCTCCCTCCTACCCCCTCTCCCTCTTTCAAATCTCTCTCTCTTAGTCACTTCCTTTGTCTCTCCCCTCTACCCTCTACTTGAGAGAGCGAGAGGGGTTAGGAGGGAGATACTTGAGAGAGAGAGGGAGGGAGTGGGAGAGAGATAGAGGGAGGCATGGTTAAGGGTATAGGTTTTAAGGGTTTAAGGTTTAAGGGTTTAGGGTTTGAACATAAGGGTGGGGGAGATAGATAGAGAGAGTAAGTGAGAGAGAGAGAATTGAGAGAGGGAGAGTGGGTAGGAGGGAGAGACTTGAGAGGGAGAGAGGGGAAGGGAGTTGGAGAGAGATAGAGGGTAGAGGGTAGAGGGTAGAGTTTTTAAGGGTTTATAGTTTAAGGGTTAATGGTTAAGGGTTTAGGGTTAAGG